>VYZT01025859.1:433628-582315 GCA_013400735.1 Pomatostomus ruficeps
GGGTGGGGTAATTTCTGCTGATAAATGAAAGGCATTAAGGAACGTCTCCTGCCCTTTGAAGATACACCAAGAAATTGCACTTAGCTTAAACACAATATAATGGGGTTGCTAATCCCGGAGTTTACCCTAAAAATATGGGTTTTAAATGGTCTGAAAGTGCACTGCAGAAAAGTCATCAAAACGGCTTGGTAATAAACAGACATTTCTCATCATGCAGCAGAACAGAGAGGCTTCATTTCTCAGTGGTTAAATAGTAGCATTAGAGATGAGCCACTCCATGATTTTGTTTGCAGGGTAAATGAATGTCCAAATATATTCTCACTGAGGAAGAGCTATCTCGCCATTACTGAAAAATAAATGCAAATGTTAGAGTCATAATCTGCTTTAACCAAATAATGCACAACAATTAAGTGTTAAATTATTGATGTTATAAAAGGGAAAACAGCTGCTAGGCACAGGAGTTTCCATGACTTCAACACTGAATAATGAAAACTTTCTCCCCATTTTTGTCAAGAGTATTATTAAAATGTAATTCTTCTTTTTTTTTTTTTTTCTCCCCTCCTTTGAACTTTGAAGTCTATTTAAGCAAGGCCATTGGGGAAAAGTTAATTAAATTGGGAAAGCTAGCTGGCATATTTACCATTTCAGGGGCCATGCTGTATTTTTGCAGTGAGAGGTGATGTGGGTTTGCATTCAGAAGAGTAACCTGTCCAAAGTCAGCCCTGAACAGCGACAAACCACAGGGGCAAAATGTGGTTATTGAGAAACAGCAACATGACTAGGGAGGTTTGCAGCTTTATTTCATCTTTAAGACTGCTGAGTCTCTTTGGGTATTGATAAATAGGTACAAGAAGGCCACTTGGGGTTGTTGCTGTGGGACAGCATTTCCTGTACAGGGAAAAGGAGAAAGTTTGGGGTGCAGTGGCCTTTTGGTTTAGCACAGAGAAACAAGGCTCAAGAACTGGGAGCTGACAGCACACAGAGTCAACCCAAATTCGGTGTTTTAATTGTGCAACCAAGTTCTGAGGTAGGGTCTGGAGTCTCCACCTCAGTGACCTCAGGTCTGTAACAGAGTCCAGACTGGGTGACCAGATGGCCCCGAGGGACTGTGACAGGACATGTGTGGGGTGGGAGGCATGTGGGGTATCCAGTGAGGAGCTGTATTTTAGGATTTATGGCACAAACCACAGTTTGGAGCAGTCTGAGAAGGTGGGATTTGGGGCAAAGCTGACAGCAGGGTCTCACCAGCTGCCTTTTCACAAACCTGCAAATGGGATGCTGCACATCGCCTAAGCACAACCCTGCCTTTGGCGGGATCAGAACGTTGGTACCAACTCCTGGATTTCAGGCAGCAAAAAGTCTCAGTACCTGGAGACTGGGCACAGCCATAAACCCCTCCCAAGGAACAAGTAACGTGTTGGGAACCTTTGACAAGTTTAGTAATTGTGCCACAACCTCGATGGGGGTCTTGTTTGTTGGAGATTTGTTTATTTTTTCTTTACTTTTTTTTTGCCATGAGTCTGCTAAATTATTCAGGGGCTGAATTTTAAAATTAGAAGACGTGGCATTAAAAAAGCGATGAATATTTTATGAGGGGTTCTGGGATTTTGTGGTATCGAAATACACGCTGCAGCCTTGGAGGCTCCAGCACGGAGCCACAGGAGCGTTCCCTCCCTCCTGTCTGACCCTCAGGGCCCATCGCAGCTGCAGCACAGAGCACAGGGCTCCCTCCTTCCCCCAGAGCACAAGGGATCCCAGCTGCATCACCTCACATCAGGTTTCAGTAGTTTTCCTTTTTGGTGGTAAATAGGAGCACAGTATTTTGTATCAGTGGAGCTCCTCCATGTTCTGTGAGTGATTTGTAGGTGAGGAGTGTGGGGTTTGTTTTACAATGCTCAACAGGAGAGGCGAGGGGAGCTGCAAAAGCCACTGGAGACTGCTCCCAGCAGCAGCACGGGATCAGCAGAGCTGCTGGGAATTGCAGGAATGCTGGAGAAGCAGAGGCTGTGCAGAGAGCACAGGAGTGGGGAACACAGGCTGGCAGGGATAGGATCTTAGGAGGTTTCTCTGCAAGGAGGAGCAGCAAGAATGAGATTCACGGGCTCTCCTTGAGGACACTATCAGGTATCCTGGAGGGGTGTGTTTGAGCAGGCTGCTGTCCTCTGAGGTGTGTCTGTACCTCAGTGCATCCCTTAGCAACCTTCCAAGTCAGCCAGGATCTGCAGCACGTACTGATGGATGCAGCCAGGCTCTCTCCAGAGTCATTTACCTGTGCCTAAGGTATGGGAAATGAGTTCCGGGGACACTTTTCCTCATGAATTAGCAGATCTTGCTGACACAAATCAGGGACTCGATACAATATTCAGCCAGCACATTAAATCTCCTTCTAACATGCAGCACGCTGAGACAACTCTCCATTACTGCCAGGAGTCCAAGGAGCTGGAGAAATGCCAGCTGTCCCCTCCGAGGCAGTGACACCGGCAGGAATTGTCACCGCTCTGCCGCACGGCTGGCACGGACAGGCTGCGCTTCACAGCTCCTCTCCCTCCCGGTGCTGCGCAGAAATCCTCCATAATTAACCAGCTCTTGGTGACTCTGCAACATTAATAAACCCTCAGGAGCTGCACTGAATGTGGTGGGCAGGCACACAGGCCTCGGTGTTGCCTTTTTCCCAACCTGGAAGTGGAACTTGAGGTAGTTTTAGTATAGGAGGGAATATAAAAGGGGATCTTTATTTGGAGGCCTCCAGGGGCAGTTATGGAAGAGTGTCCACGAAAGCCCACCCCAACAGGGGTACACACAATTTTATAAGTTTGGTAAATCAGCATAATTGACAAAAAAGCAGCAATTAGCAGTACAAGTGGTAATGCAAGTCCCTCCCAGGTCAAGCCCCTTCTCTGGAGCCCCCCCAGCAAATGAAATTAAAAAAATGAAAAAATTGAAAGATTAAATGAAAGTTCTGCTCTGAAGGTCTGATTCTGGAAAAAGGAGAACATTTCTTGCTGAGAGATGGCTTCACAAATTTACAAACTTCTAGGCTTAGGGAGAGACAGCCCCTCAAGCTCCCCCAAGCATGTGTTTGTGAGAGCCAAGGCTGTTCTTCATTGCTTAGCACCACAAATCAAAGCATCCTTTCCCAGCATCACAAAACAATTCCCCGGACCATATCAGAAGATGGAGTTAATTTTTTTCTGACCAGATTATGCTGCAATTATAATGTGCACCAGAGAATAATTTATTCCTCCATTGCAATGCTGGAGATGTTTTCTCACTTCTGCAGCATCAATTTCTCCTGCTATTGGCAACTGCTGCAACAAAGAGAAGGAAATGGTTTCAAATGTGTCCGTCCTGCTGACATGGATTGTAATGAGCATGGAAAGTGGGCCAGCATTAACTCTCACAGTGTCAGCAGCACAAGCCCCAGTGCCAAGCCATTTCAATTAATTATGTGCTAATAGTCTCTGGGCTGATGCAGTGTTCAGCATGCTCCATGTGTACAAGTTATCCTCGTCAGTTCTATTTTTTCCTTTTTGAACAGAAATTAGCAGTAATCCTTCAGTTCTGGGGGAGCCTTCTGTTGCAGTGCAGAAGTCAATGCAGCATCCAGGCTCCATGGGCACATTACCACTCCCCCGGGCCCTCGCTGGGACAGCGTTTTTAGGGAAGTTAAACACCCTCAGTACCCTGTGCCCTGCTCTGGCACAGCACAGGCGCTCCAGAGCTGCTGTGGGAAATGTTTACAGCTACTCTGGGGCACCAGGCAGCCAAAACAGCAGAAGCACAATGGTAAAGAGGATCCTAGTAGCCAGGAAATCATAAGAAAGGCTTTTATTTAGGCAGATGTGTTTTCTAGTTTTGGGATTTTTTTAATCACCTCTTCCCAAGGAATGGTTCTTTGACTCTCAGGCATAGGCTGATGGAATGTCCCTCGTTGTAGTTAACGGAGGAATGTCTTCTATGGACCTTTTTCACTGTGAAACCAAATATTTCAGAAGAGCCTGGACTGCTCTGGAGAACTCCTATAATGATTGAATACAGCATTGGAGGAAAAGCAAAATCTGCACGTGGTTCTGTGGCAAAGCTCCTGGCAGTGTTGGTGGTTCCTCTGGTAGAAAGCTACTCTGGAGGAGGGAGCGCACAATTCAAGGCTGATTTGGACAGATTTGGGAATCTGTTCTCTGGCTTCTGTTTTAATTATAGTTTAGCTGTAAACATTCCCTCGACCCAGAGTGGGCGGCAAATATCAAAATCAGAGTAATTAAATGATTGCAAGTACTAATGAAGATCCCAAATAAGCAAAGACATTCAAAGCAGGAGGCTTCAGGACCACATCAGGTCTTTCTATCTGTGAGATCATAGCTTAAAAATGAGATACACTTTCTTCCATCTCACCAAATCACAGGTAATAAACAGATAATTAAACATCTGTTCTATCCAGGCAGGAGAGCACTGTAATGCTCAGTATGTAGGAATATAGTAAGTGTACAGTAGTCATGGTTATTTTGACTATTCTCTTCCCAATTAGTATTTATTTTGAAAAAACAGATCATAGCGTTCTGTGCTGTGAGGTGATGTGTGCTGTTAACCCAACACAAGATCATACTCAGATCTTTCTCGTGCAAGGCCATGCACAGACAGGCCAAGAATAAAGTCAAGCTTTTTCCTTCTGGTGGGCCCGTCTTTGCCTATGAAGACAACAAAAAGGAGTCTGGCCCCAAATCTGCACTCCTGATCCAGATATAAAATAAAATCTCTTTGATTTTTAGTCCCACACTCACCTCAAAGACCTCAAATCTATTCTCTGGGTACACAAGCCCCAGTGTTTTTATTTTCTCATGAGCACAAGGGCCTTTCCCCAGAGGCAGGGACGATGTGACATCAAGGCTATGAGAGGCCGTCACTGCCCCACTCCTCGATGGAGAGCTGGGATTTGGGTCAAGGCTGCTCCCTTTGCTGCTTGCAGTGAAGATGAGCAGAGCACGAGGATGGCTGTGGAAGGTTCTAGCAGTAAATATCCAGAGAGTCCCATCCCTGTCAGAAGGGATGGATGTTTCAGCAGCCAGTCAGCCAATTTCACGCTGAAATTAAAGTTGTCACTCATCAGGTGGCCTGCTTGGGAGATAAGTGATATTACAGCTTCATACACCCAACCTTTTCCCATTGGCCAGAGTTTGATGCAGGATCCTTGCTGGCATGCCATTGACACATAAAATGGAGCAATTATTGCTAGCATTTTTATTCTCAAGGTTTTTTGGCACATTGAGTTCAGATTCCCATTTGCTTGGTTTGATACATGTAAACAATCCAATTTTTCATCAGTTCTGCTCAAGAGCTCATCAGTGACTGCATATGGGTGTAATCAACTAAGCATCGCTTACTAAATCCAAAGCTCAGTTCTTCATTTCCATCACTTCTCACTTCTTTTTATATTTCCTAGAACAGCTCCACATTTTTAAATAGCATTAGTCAGGACTCTCTTTTGTTTGTTTGTTTTACTGATATAATTTCAGTTGTTCTTTTTTTTTTACTGCTTGAAGTGTAATTCTACTTTCCTCACATAATTTCCTTGCAAAGCCAGATGGACAGAAACGGTTCCATGCCATGCTGAAACCCTCCATCTTATTTATACAAGATAAATCTTGTTGCTAAACAATTCTGGAGAACGTGTTCACTATAGAACATCTACTGAATTTGTCAATCAAGTCATTCTTATTTCATCTTTCATCATTCTGCTGTTCTCTATACACATGTAGTGGAAAAGGGGGAGAAAACAAAGCTGCAGAGATGATGATGACAGGAATCTTGTGAGATGGATGAATTTGTCTACCATTGTTTTGGCCCCTGGTGACAAATAGTTTCTGGGGTTTTTTTGGTCACCCTTTTTTCCTCTTCTCTGTGAAGCACATGGAGCTGCCTTAGGTTGAGCAGACAAGCTGCTGGTGCCAGTGCTGAGGAGCAGAGTGCAGCCCCTGCTGCTCTGTGTCTGGTCTCCCAGCTAAGCTGTGTGCTCAGCATTCCGTGTGTCTAAATCCTCCTGATGTGCACCTCTGGAAACACATGTGTGGAAAAAATACATTTATTTCATTAGGAGAGCATGCTAGAGGTTTTGGGAAGATGCACTTGTAGCACGTTTTCTGTGGCACATCTCAAATATCTTTATTCAAGTGCAGCTCTTCAAAGCAGCCTTTCAAAGGGGCAGAAATTCCCATTGTGGTGCTCAAAGACGGAGACTTCAAGGCAGAGGGAATGAAACCCTCCCAGTGCAGTCAGACAGGAGCGTTCCTCCCTCCTTCGTGCTCTCCTGGTGCTGCCCTGCTATGCTAATCACACCTCTGAGGGCTGACTGTACTTTTCATTTAGTTCCGTGGCAAAAAGCCATTAGTACAAAGACAGAGGCTGGGTTTATTTTTTATCTGTTTGCCTCCTATGTCTTCCAAAGGTTTTTAGCTCGGCCTCCTCTATTCTTTGTGTCATCACCAGTCTCAGAGACCAAGAGAAGAACAACTTGGGCTGTGCAGCACTAACAAAGCATCTTTTCAGCTTTTCTGCTCAGGCTTTCGCCTCAGCCCACATGCCCAGGAGTGAGGCTGGACACCAGAGCCTGTGCCTGAACAGGAGATGTGCTGGGAAGTTTCCAAGACTTTTCCTCTCTGCTGCAGACATTTTCACACGCGCCTGGATCAGCTCTGTTCTTAATTGAAATCATCCTGTCCTCATGCTTAATCCTATCCTTCATGGGATCCCTTCCCCTCCCTGTGCTTTCTGCTTGAGTGTTTGCCGCTGAGGGTCACTGCTGTGGGAAGTGGCACACGCTGCCTTCCAGTTTGTAAAACCCCGTTCAGACTAAATATTAAAGCTTTTCCCCATAGGCCTTCCCATTTCTCCCATTTCCTGCATAAATGCTGTGTGAAATTCTGGGATCTCCCTCATATGGACCCAAGTGCTTTGTGATGAGTAACAAAAGATATCTTACAATTTAAAAATTATCTGGTGTATTGCAGTGGGAAAGACTTCTGCAGTTTTGCTTTTTTTCCCCCCTTGCCTGAGACGGTGTCTCCCCATTTTTACTAATCTTGATTTGAATTCTGCTTTCAAAAACAAAAAATGAAGTCTGAAAAAGAGCACCAGTTCCTCCTGTCCTGAAGGATCAGACTCTCCAGCTTCCCTTGATCATAGTTACTTTATTTGTTTTACCATAATTCCTTGATTGTTCTTGCTATTCACGTTTTTCTTTTGCTGGGCTGTGGTGCAGGACTGCTGTTTCAAGGTTCACTTACAGTAGCAGTCAGGAAATCACGTTCTCACCACAACACTCAGAGTTTCCAGCTCCCAAAGGTCATCTGTAGGAAAGTCTGTGTGAGGAAGTACAAGGAAAGGTCTGGAAATGATTATCTAAATCCGTGTCACTGGTTCATGGAGGCCACCCAAGAACAGCCATCCCTGCTGGGTTCAGATGGAGAAGGGAAGAGATCTCCCCGCTCATGACTTTCCATATTGAGCAAGAAGAGTGTTGTGTCAATGAGCAGAAGCACAAACTGAGCTTGTACTTTTCAAATTACTCATTTTCACCCGTCCTAAGGCCCTGATTCAGCAAAGCAAAGCAGCTGAAATCGCTCTCTCGCAGCAAGGCTCGCCAGTCCAGCTCAAGCCCAGCTCTAACCCCTGCCTTCCCTTGCTAGCACAATTAGAGAAAACACCCAGATCCCTTTGAGTGCTTCTTAAAATAACTGCAAAGGGATCTTTATACAGAGAATTTCTTGTGGGGGAACACTACAGCCAAACAGCATCGTGACTTAAAAGTCTCATCTCAGGGGAGTGGCCGTGTTTGCGGCATTATGCTCTTGGGAGAGCCTTTATTGTAACATTCTAGAGGTCAGGTTGAAAATCCTGATTTGCCTCTCAAATCCTTGCTTATAACCCAATAACAAAGTATTTTCTTAGCAGTTTGCCATTGCAGTGATTGTACAGATAGTTAATACAGACAGTTAATACAATTTAATGCTGTTTTAAGGAAAAAATCATACAGTTTACAGAGCAATGTGGTGGAAAATCCTCTTGTAATAACAAACTAACATGGCATTTACAGTGTTGGATGAGCGAGTCATGTAAAAATGGTCATGCAAATGGAGAAATCTGCCTTTCTTTTATGCTATTTCCTTCCCAGACATTATTGATGCACCTGTTATCTCAGTCTCCAGTTATTGGTTTAGTAACCATACATTAGTAACTGTAGTGACAAGGTACCGTTACTTTTATGGACTGTTTGGCTTGGATCCAGCACAGAGTGAAAACAGAGCTTTATCTATTCCTACTATCTTATATCAACAGGCTAAGGCAGAAATTTTTTGTCCCTACTCATCTTTAGCTATGGAAAGATCATAATTAGTCAGAAGAGACAGTGAACAGCACAGTGGAAAGTCCTTATGAGTAAACCGTGGAAAAAATGTGACCTTAATCAAACAAAAAATAAAATTTAAAAAAAAAAGTTGGAAGCCTTAAGCGCCCTTTAAATAGTTTGTTTTTACAGCCGCAAAAAGGAAGAATAGATTGATTGAGGCAAGTTGGACAATGGTTAAACAACACAAAGGAGTGTTCACCATTAACACAGTGGGGTTCCCTCTCGGAGTCTCAGGTATGAGCTTGCATCCCACACAGGTGGTAAATGACCCCAACAGTGGTGGCTGAGGGCTCCCTGTGAGTAGGGCTCAACCCAAGGGCTGAGTGAGCACAACTGTGGCACTTCTGCTCTTATCAGATGCCCCAAAAACCCGACCTCTTGCTGCTGCATGTTTGCATTGTTTGTGGCCAAGCGTGTGAGAAGGAGAGAGGTTGTTTACTCAACACAGTTAAAATCTGCGATTGTTGTTACTGCTTTGTTCAGCGAAATTACAGAGTATTGTTTCCCCAGAGTGCGTTAGAGCTGTGTTTGATCACACTGATTGCTGCTGCTTTAACAACCATTGGTATTAACAATTACTCATAGTGGCTGGGAGTGTTTGAAAAACTTCTCTTGCCTCACACAATTTGTTGACAAAGAAGGCTGTTCTCTGCTAGATGTCTTGATCTGAAAAGCTCTCCTCTCTTTTTACGTTTTTCAAGCAAAATTTCAGATGCATGTAAGCAAAAAGGGACAGTGATTTATTGGGTTGTTTTTCAAAAGTTGAAATTCAAGTGAAGCACATTTTACGTGCAAAATGAAATGTCTCGATAGAGATGGACCAAGATTTCATTTGTTGCTTTTCAGATAAAGTGAGTTGACATTATAAAATTGCATCTTCACTTTGACAGGAAAACTGTATCCTGCCCAAGCCTGGCTATTATCTCAATATGATGATAAGGTTTTCGTGTCACTCAGTTCTTTGAGAAACAAGTGTCAGCTCACTTTGACTCACCACTGAGTCAGAACACGAGTTCACTTGAAAGGCAGCCTGCCCTGAGCCCCAGACACGGAGGCTGTGAGCACAGCACAGTGACCCCACCACGCTCAGTCAGGCTGTGATTTTACAACAGCACTGACATGCCTGTGTTGGCTGGCAACAGATAATTCCTGAGGATCTGAGCTGTGGCTCTAAGGTGTAATTTAAGAATTACTTTTAATTTTTCATAAGCAAAAAATATTAAGCAGGGATGTGGAGTTCTGTGATTTTAAAGTTTGTTAAAAAACCCCAACACCTCACAAACATTTGAACTGGCATTTCTCCCTGATTGTAATTAAGAGCTCAAATAACTCTCCTGAACAGGATTTTCCCAGGTCAAGCCTCAAGTGAATGCCCCCATTGATACCTCCCTGCTCTCCCTGACCCTTTGCCATCACCACCTTCACTCAAAGCGCCCGAGCCCAGCTCAGCCATGCTCCTGCTGTTGATGCGCTCGGTGTCTTGGGCGCGGTGATACACAGGGAGCACAGCCCCACTGACCCGTGACTGTGTTTTCCAGACCTCCCTCCCTCACCAGGCACTGCCTGGTTTCACTGCTGAGAAATTGGATCAGATAAAAGCTCAATTGTTTCGCACTGAATTGCAGCGAAGCAGCGCTGCCATTTAATTAACTCCTAACTTGAGGCCTCTTGATGAAGGCGCTCGGGAGCAGAGAGTGGAAATAAAACAAATGATGGCAGAGTTGTTCCTATCAGAGCTGAGGTGTTCTTCACAAGGGAACAGTGTACAGAGAACATCTCTGCAGCTCAATGAGCCTGTAACCAGCTGTGTGATCCAGAGCACAGAGAGCAGGGAGATAAAATGGAAAAGGTCACTCATGTTGGGTTGGACCTGGTACAAATTACTTTGGAGGGAAATTTTGTCCCATATAAGAGATCAGTTTAGGCTGGAACACAACATAAAGCTAATTTTTCAAAGTTTTTAGTGACTTTTGAGAGCAGAGACCCTGTTCTGACTTGCTCAACCATGTCAGATATAATCTGTAAGGATTTTAAAGGAAAGATTCCTGGAGGCATTTCCTGGATAACAACAAATCTCTCAAATGGGCTTGAATCTGCAGAAGAGGAATCCACTAAACTCACTAAATTCACAGCTGTTTACTTATTGACCAAAGCCCAAGGGCTGTTTCAGGTCCTGCTTTAGCCTGGGAAGGTGGGACTGAAGGTGTGAATGGAATTTCTCTGACAATCCTGTCTCTGTCTCAGGCTTTCTATGGCTGATGCCAAGCTGAGCTATGGGCAGCGCAGTGTCAGGGTGACTGAGCGCTGGTGTGGGTTGCTGAGGAGGTTTTGGGCTCTCCATCCTTGGCAATATTCAAAAGCCACCTGGGCACAGTCCTGGCCACTGGCCCTGGGTGGCTGCTTGAGCAGGAGGGATGGACCAGATGATTTCCACAGGTGCTTCCCACCTCAGCCATTGCAGGGACTGGTGCAGCATCCCCTGCAGAACAGGCTCAGAAATCGCTGCTCACTCCTGTCACAATGAGCTGCTTTCTTCAGTCCCCATTTGCTGAAATGCACCTGCTTTCAGGTGGAAAGTGTAGGAAATAAGTGACTGCCATGCTGGCAGGTGGATAGTTTGGGGAAGTGCAAATAAATGTTGCTCCAAAGGAACACAGAAGTCTTATTGTGCTTTCATCTCTCCTCTTCTGCCCCACAGAGAATCAGTGGGGTCTATCCAGCCACGGGGTCACCTCTGGGGATGCCAGAAGAGGGTGAATACTTAGGAATTTTTCTTTGATTAATTTTGCATCTTTTCTTCCCTTTGGCCACCTAAAATTCTACTGAGCAGGCGACAGCTCTCCCTGGAAATGAGTCATCCCAGCAAACCCTTCTGCGAGCAGCTTTTGGGCTGTAGCACATGGTACAGATAATTTACAGCATTTGCTGTTCAGGACTGTAACTGTTTTTATTGGGCTTTTCAGTCTTATTGGGCAATACTGTGATGCCCTTCCTGGAGGGACAGTAAATAAATCAGATGTTTACCATGATGAATCAAACATTATGACTTCTAAAAACTTTGTTTTCTGGAAGTATTTGCTCTCTTCGCATGAAACATATTGTTCGTGCCAACACATTTCCTAAGAAGCCTGCAAAAAAAAACCCAAAGAGAAAACAGATACAAAGGAGGAAACATATGTTTTAAAATGGGAGACTCATTCTTCGGAAAACATTTGTATGTCTAAGTCTCCAAATATGAGCAATTTTTTCATTTTATTGAGACAGACTTGCAGCCCAACTAGATTTGACATGAACAGTATGAAAGACCCTTGGAAATCTGGTGCTGCAGGAGAAACAACATGTTTGTATCCCAAACATCCAGAGGGGAGCTGTGCAGAGAGATGAATCATCCCTGGAGCAAAATCTTCATTCCAAGGGCTGATTTACGCTGGGCCCCAGCACCAACTTCTCTTCCTCTGTGTGTGCCCTTGTGCAATAGGAAAAGGCTTTTGCCCCCCTGCAACTGATGGTGGCTGCGATTGACTCTGATCCAAACCAGAACAAATATTTGTGCATCTGTGAGTTGCAACAGCACAGAGCTGGCCTGAGCTTGGTCATGGAACAGCAGCCCAGGCTGGTGGCCATTGAGCCCTGACTCCAGAGCTGAGCTGACCCATCAGCTGGGACTTCAGGTGGCCACGCTCATAACAGTATCTGCTTTGCTGGATGGGAGTAAAATAAACACAGCCTGGATCCCTGCATGCACTGAGATGATTCAGGATTGCTCTCTCACAAACCTACTGTGAACTTTCGAATATTGACTGACAGCACCCATTTCTGGAATACAATAAAAGCTGTAATTATAAAACAGCTTGTGGTTGCAGAGAAAAGTCTAAAGTCGTGATGCAGGGGTATATGGATGGCTGAGAAATTGAAAAATAATAAGGAGAAATCAAATTAAAGGAACTGCAGGCTATGTTAGCTTTTAAAAATTCATGACTTTAAAAGAAATTTGGGAATGGTCAGACTCTTAAAGCAGAGATTACAGAGTCTGCTAGTTTGCCTTTCTGGCAGTTGGTGTTGACAACAAGCTCATAAAGTTGTTCATAATTTTAGAAAAATAAGCAAAGCATAATGTAGTATGTTCTGTAGCTTCTATTGATTATTTCTGGGCTTGAAAACAAGCCATAAAGGAGTTAATGCACTTACTACAGAGGCAGCTCCACTGTCTGTGCTTTCTGCTGCTGGAACCGTTCCCTCGTCCCTTGATAGGACAGAGCTGACTCGTGATCTGTCTGGGAAGGAGAGTTTCCCATCCGTATTGCCTCCCAGAAGCTGCTCAGGGAATTCTCTTGGGCCTCATGATCCCAGTGGATTCCAGGTTTGGGGCTTTGTGCTTTCTCTCCCCCTGCCCTGCCTGGCCCAGGGAGCAGACTGGGATGCACGGGCAGGGATGGCATGGGAGCATCTCTGGGCACTCAGCCCCACACAGGGAAGGGCAAAGCAAAACAACGGGGTGCTCAACATCCTGGGCCACACAAGGGCAGTTAATGATAGTTCATTAAGGAAGGGGAAAGGAAAAAAAAAGATTTGGCTCTCCAAATTCCCCTCAGCAGGCTGGAAGGGGTTTCCTGTGTTCACAGACCTGCTGCCCCCTTGGGAAAGGGCTCTGTGGAGCACAGAGCTTGTCCCTGCATGCTGAGGGGGACAACACACCGCGGCAAAACGGCTGCAGGGAGAAAAGAGACAGAAAGTGACTGATAAAAAAACAAAACTGGGAAAGGAAGCCCAAAGAGGGAGGAGTGATGGCAGCGCTGTCAGGAGCCAGCCACCAAAAGGCATCCATCTTATCTGTGCAGGGAAGAGGGGATCTGATAACACGCAAGGGGATTACAAGCATGGTCTTTGCACTCTGTCCTGTGTCCTCTGACAGGAGAATGAGAAACCTGCAGCTCCCCAGCTGCTCTTTGGGGCTGTCAGCCCAAGGAGCTCTCACTGCCCGTTCCTTACAGCCGAGGTGAGCTGCGGGAAGCCACGGAGCGCAAAGCAGTGCCACTCACGCTGCTGTCACTCCCATTTGCTGCTCCATGAGCCCCAGGGGAGCAAAGCAGTGCAAGAGGAGGACGCGGGAACCAGGCTGGCTGGGCAGCTCAGCACAGCTGAGATTTACCCTCCTCTGAGGCAGCTGATGGAAGAGGCTGTAGCTGGGTTGCTCTGCATTGGTACCATTTGGATTTGGAGCATTCACTGTTTGGTGCTTGGGTGTTTTATTGAGTAGTAAAAAAAAAAACCAAAACCCCTTGATTTTTCTGCTGTGCTGTACAACCATTTCTGATGAGAGGCAAAGGGCTGGCAGGTGCCTGCAGAGCGAGGGAGAGCTTTCCTGCACGTACTCCACATGGGAGTGAGCTGCCACATGCCTTTCTTGCCTGCATTGCTGCCATTGGCCATTTTGCCTGGTTTTGGAAAACAGCAGGAGATTCCTTTCCCCTGATTAAATGAATAATTAGATCTATTTCAGTATTTACAAGAGACTGCTAAACACTATAATTTCAAGAAAGCCAGGAGAGCCTCCTCACTTGGGGTGACGCCACAAGCGGGGGATTGCCCTGTGGGTGGGAGTGAAGAGCCTGACTCAGGGCTCTGCCTGGGGCTTTCTCAGTCTGCTTGAGGGCAGCTAATCAGCCTCTTAACTGTTCTTCTGACTGCTCAGAGCTCAGGCCCAGCCTAAGATCCTCCATTTGCAAAAGCATCTTGGCTCTGAACCTGCCCTTTAGGCAGTCCCTGTGTCCTGCCCGTGCTGTGGGCAACTGGGCACTGCAGGCAGCACCTGCGGCCTTCTAGAAATCATTTTCCACCTGGCCCCTTCCTGCTCCAGGGCCGTGCTGCAAACAGGGCAGCTGCTGGGGAAATTGCTGTGCACCTCTTGGTTTTCTGCTGCTTTTCCTCATCTCTGTGCTTCTGGGGTTTTTATTGCAGCACTGGGCCTCTGCTCGCCCCTGTGAGGCTGAGGTGCCTCACAGCCCTGGTGATTCAGTGTGACCTGTGGGGCTGGGTTTGAAGAGGCTTCATTGATTTGTCACTTAGGAGGGAAGAGAGAAGCCATCCTTCTTGCTGGCCGAGGTCTCCCTGTGGCTGTAGCCTCAGCACCTGCTGCACTCCCATTTGCAGCAGGGAGGTGAAAGTCAAACATCTCTTTGGAGAAGAGTCCCAGGGTTTGCAGGGCAAATCTCATAGCTCTTTTCAGCAGGTAAGGAAAACAAAATGTGAGCTCGGAAGGTTTGGGCTTTATTTTGTTACTCATCCGTGACTCTGGGCACAGCAGGACCTCAAGCTGCACAGTGGGACCTGACACAGCACCTTGGGGTACCCAGGGGATCACAGGGCAGTGGAAATGCAGTCCTTGTGATGCATTTATGGTGCCCTGCCGAAGTGAAAACAGCCTGAGTTAAAGCAAGAGATGTTGTGATTGTATTTTTTTTTTCTTGGACAAAAACTATTTGAGGCAAATTTGTGAAACAGTTTCACACAAGAAAGCTGGTCAAAACTTGGAAAAGAAAACAAAGTAATTTAGTCCTCCTTTTTTTTTTTTCCAGTCCAAAATACCTCATTTTCAAATGTGTCCGTGATATTTTTATCATTTTTTCTGGATCAAATAAACCAAAAGTGTTTCAGCTTCAGGCTAAGCAAGAAATCTTTGATTAGCCCCAAATGATGGCGTTTTGTTGTTCAGTATTTCATTTTCCTGAGGCCAGCAACACAATCATTTGGCATCAATCAGAAAAAATGCTTTCAATTCTTTGCTCATTTGTGGTCTGATAGATCCTCCCTGCTTTCCTACCAGTTTGGTCTGTCACGCTGTGGGACCTCCACATTTTCAGGGTTTGTGCCTCCAAGGCTACAACTGCCCTAGAATTAGAGCAGCCAGTTTTTCCAAATGCCCGAGGCACCCCCATCTTGTCCTGATTCCACACCCAGTTTGTTCTGACCACAGCTCCCTGTGCCCCCTCACCCAGCATGAAGGAACCACACCCCAATACAACAAGAATATTTCACTTTCCATTGCTGCAGGGTGCAGTAACTTAAAAAAAATTACTTCTGAGAAGGAATTTATTCCATTGTTATTTAGAATTGTAGTAGTAAAAATAATAACGATGAAAACAAATCCTAATAGCCAGCCAGGGCCAGTGCCAGGGGCAGGAGAATCCCTGCCACTGCTGGGAGCAGCCAAGGAGCTGTGGCCCAGCTGGTTTGGGTCCTACTTAGTAGATGTCTCCTCTGCCTGGGGAAAAGCCCTGGACAGCTCAGGTTGAGCTTCAAAGAGAAAGGGAAAAGCCTGGGGGGCACCAGGGACTGCCAGCCGTGAGATCCTGCTCAGCCCAGGGGTGTCAGTGTGGTGTGAAGCCCCTGGGCTGCTTCCCCTTTTGTAGAGTTCTACACCCAGGAGTTTTATAAACTCCCCTGATCATCCCTAAATGTGGGAACAGTAAAACAGGGCACACCTCAGACTTACATCACAGAGCATTTTGCAAATAAATTGGGGTTTTTTAATAATTTCCTATAACATAGGATGTCGGGTAAAGGAAGGGTTATTTCTCTGACCCAAATGAATCCACCAGGCCAGTGGCAAAGCCGACTGCAGCATTAGTCTTCATTTCTAGAGCCATGAGAGCAGCCAGGAGTCGATAGCAGTGTCCTTAGTCCCAGCCTATGGATAGCAAATAGGATAGTCCATCAAAGTGTTTCTTGATTTGAACAGCAAGCCAGAAGTGTTACCTATTTTTGATTCTTACTTATTTTTGAGTGTTACTTATTTTGGGGTGTTGTTTTCAGGGTGAGGGTGAAGGCAAAAGAGTTCATTTATAATAAATCATGCGAATCCTGATGTGGTTAGTGCAGAAGTACCTGGTCAACACTCAAAGGCTGTAACCTAAGCGTGTAACCTCGTGCAAGGTTTTTCTTTTTTCTTCTTCCCCCCAGGACACAACAAAACCTCAGGAGATGTCAGACATGGGAAGGGCAAAGAGCTGCTCTCGATTTGCGGGTTGGGTGTAGCTCTCAGTGGGTGGGGTTTTCAAAATGTGTCTGAGATTGCGAAGGAGCCCAAGCGCAGAAAGCTCCCGGGAGCGGGGCTAAACCACTTCCCGCGGCTGGATTGACTTAACAAGATCAAGTGCATGTGAACAGGATGAGGGCTCCCAGGTTTAAACTGCTGCTCAGGAAATTCAGGTTAAACAGCAGGAAAAACTTTCTGGCAGTGAGAACAGTTGCATATTAATAGAAATTGCCGTGGGAGGTTGTGTACCCAGTGCCACTGGGGGCTGTTAAGAACAGGTTAGAAAAACATCTGTCAAGAATGATGTAGGCAGAGTTGGTCCTGACTTGGGGAAGAATTATGAATTAAGTGAAGCCCCAAGTTCCCTTTCAGCCCAATTTTCTCTGCTTTCTGCAGTGTTGCATAGTAGTGGTTGACAGATAAATTATAATATTACAATTTTTTTTTTCTTTTCTACAGTATATATTTTGAGTTCTCTCTTCAGCGTAGCATGAATACAGGTTTCAGCCAGGAAAGGTCCATAAGCAAATAGATCTCAGAATTATTAAACAGGCAAGCAAGTGCAACACCTTTTTTTTCTCTTTGTTTTTTTCTTTTAAGGGAATGAATTTTCAACAGGGGAAGAAAAGAGGGGAAAAAATGAGGCCCCAAAGAAGATGCATCAACTTGGGGATGGTCATTTTTATATTAGGAAAATAATTCTAGAGTGTATCAAAAGTTCATACCTTTGGGGAGAAAAGAGAGGGAAAGAAGAGAAGGAAAAGCACAGATATCATTAGAATAAAACCCTAGAAAAGGAAAAAATCCTAAACAAATTAAATTATACATCTAACGAGCACAAACAGACATCCTCTTTCAAAAGAGATTTAACCCAATTCTTCAAAGAAACAAAACCCAGCAGTAATTAGTAAGTGCTTTTATCTCTTCTGGATTACAGCATCCAATAAAGCTGAATTCCTAGAGGTGATGTTCCTCCTCCCCAAAATGCGAATCATTAGAAGATGTTGTGCAAAGCTTCTCCTGCCTCAGCCCAATAGGAGGCCACCAAAGTCGGACAGCTCGGGCTGTGCTTATTCTGCATATCAAAAAATCAGCTGTGGCCAGACCCCAAACGCAGAGATGAGAAAAAGAAACTCGGGGAACTGGGACTTTGCCTTTGATGTTCTCTGAGTTATGAATCAGGCCTTAAAATCCTGCTGCTCTCCAGCGTTTTGACACAATACTAAAGTTTTGTAACTCCTTCAGCAGAGCGGAGCCAGAGGGCGATGAGGGAAGGAAATGTGGTAAGTAATGAAATTTATATTCTGTGTCTTTGCTTGGTGCAAGTGCCCCGGCCACATAAAGTGAAGGCAGGCCCTCGTTTATGAAGTTTATAAAGTGCACGTTGTGCCATGGCCCCAACAGGTAATGCCCTGGGCTCCAGAGTGCAGACCTGTATTTCACATCACCTGAAAATGCAAGTCCAGCTCTCTCAGGCACAGAAGGATGCAGATCCCTGTCATAACCCCAAGGCCTGGCAAAAGCTCTTATTTACTATTTGTGGAAATTTCATGCCAGGACTAACCCACAAGTGATTTCTGCTTGCCACTGAGCAACTTTTTTTATGACATGAATAAATACACCATAAATCCCGGATGGCAAACTCGTCATGTCTCACACAGAGACGTGCTCAGGCAACAAGTATTTCCATGTGCATTTGACTTTTCTTTCTGCCTTTGAAGCTTCCAGAGCATCCCCTGATCCTGTAAGGAGATGGGAGGCTGGTGGTCCCGGAGGGATTTGCCCCTAAGAGTGGCTGTGGTTTTGCCCTGCAGAGATGGACAATGAGGGTGGGAAAACCTGACCGAGGCAAAGCTTGTGCTCTCTGCCATCCTTTGGAAAAAAAGGACAGAAAAATGCATCATCACAGAAAGATAGGTCAGGGTGGAAAAACACAACTCAGGAAGGTTTTCAAACTATTTCAGAAAAAATGAAGATCAATTCCTGGGCTACTGCCTTTTGACTTTTCAGCCAGGAGACGTGGTGCTGGTGACCCAAAATCTGCATGCTGAGCTGAGTGCATGTTAAGCACTCAGATAAAGAGTGGCAGATGATGCCAAAAATTTTCTCCAGCCAATTCTTTCAGCCCAAACGTTCTCATTACTCTTCTATGGATTTAGACATTTCCCAGTGGGTAGCTTCTTTCCCTTTAGTCCCCATGTTTCAAGAGACAAAGTTAATCTGCCTCAGCAGAGGTGCCCAGGCTCTGCGCTGCCAGCAGGGTTCACACCGGTGCCATTAATCATCTGCTCATTGCTGTTCTTTCATTTCCTTTGGCTGCCTGGTGTTCTCAGCTGTCCTGCTCGGCTTTGGGGTGCAGAGCTCCCTGCCTGACCCACATGGGCAGCAGTGAGAGGCAGCTCCAGGCTCTGCGTGGGAGGGGAGACAGGGGAGACCTGTGCCTGGGATGTGAGGCAGCTCCAGCCACCACAAACCCCTCAGCAGGACACAGCTCCTGCCATTTGGAGCCTCTGGACCTCGCCAGTAGTGGGATGATATTTTAGAACTGCAAACTTGTCCCTTGCCCAGGCTCACAGATGTGTCCCCTATGCAGCCTCCCACCGCCTCCCCATTCCTGTAAAGCCCAGGAATATACTCACCCTTGCAGCTTTTTTCCTTGCACAAACACATCCTGTAAAACTTAAGGTTCGGGGTGGTTTAATCATACATGCCAGAGTAAGAAGGCACATTTATTTCGTTCACCACAGTTATGGCACAGTTTCTCTGTAGTCTTTACATACATCTTCCTGTTTACGCTTCTATTTTCCCTTATTATTGAGATAAATTCTTGAGATTAAATGAGATGAAGTTATCTTGAACAAGCTTATTATTCTTATTAAGACTGAGATAAGTCCCTGTCATTAGTATCACTGGTAATTATTAGTAATATTGCCACTTGCTGTTTATACACTGTTGTGTGTGCACAGCTCTTTCCAAACAGGTAAAAATGATTGCTGTTATTTTATTGCAATGAAATTCACAAACTCAGCAGCTGTGATCACTGCCCTGTGTTTAAAGATGAGAAAGCACTGCTGTAAAACAATATCCTCTTCCAAGCTGAAATGAAGCATCATGCCACTTGCCAAACCAAAGGCTCATGGAAGGCAAGTTATGAATCTGGGCAGTCCTGGAAGCACACATTTGATCACAGAGAGTTTGAGAGGATACAGGAGGGAGAAGGAAAGCTGAATGGAGCACAGGTTTGTCTTCACCAGAACTGCAGATGTGTCACAGCCCTGCTGCACCCAGGACAACAAGTACAGCCTGGCGCCCTGGGTGTCCATCCCACAGGTGGTCTGCCAGCACTGCTCCTTTCTCTCCTTCTCTGTCTTTTCCAGGAGGTTTGGCCCCATCAAGCAGCGTCATGGATGACAGCAACCTGAGGAGAGGTGGGGTGAAGATTTCCTGGTGGCAACCTGAGCAGCAAAATGGGAAGCACAATTGAAAACACCGCACAGCACAGGTAAAATAATGTTCTTTGTGTATCATACAGGGAGGCAGCTTCCAGCCACAGGAGCCCATATACATAAAAGTTATGTTCTGCACTGTCACAAAATATCTGGGCCATTATTAGGGTTCACTCAGTGCCCTGGGTTCTGCATGGAGGCAGGCAGGACAACCACAGCACTTGGTCCTGCAATTACTGTGTCTGGTATGGAGTGGTTGTCTCAAGAGCCTGGGATTTTTTAAATTATTTATTTATATTTCTACTTTATTTAAGCATTGTGGTATCGCTCTGATACATTTATTGACCAAAGCAGAACTACTTCTGTAACAGAAAAAACCCCGGTCTCATTTAACTTTGTCTGCAAAGTAAAATGGGTAAATCAAAAATGTGTTCAGAATAAAGGCCGTGAAGGCAAAGGCAGAGTGTTGAGGTTTAGTGGCAGGATGTGTCTGTCTGTTGTAGCTACTTTAACTATGCTTCAAAATTAAAAAGTAGAGAGCCTAAAATAGATTACTAAAAGCCTTTTCTTATTCCTAGGGCAACGTCAGAGAGGCAGGAGTTCTTCTCAGCCTACAGGCAGTGCCATGATGCTGAGCTGCACCAGGAGCTCCCTCGTTCTGAGTCCCAAACTGACCTCAGAAGCCCAGACCAAGCTGGGTTAAGCCTCCCCAAGCGCAGCATTGCTCTGACCCAAGCTGAAGTCCTGGTGAGTGCTCACTCCCTGGGCAGTGAGAGGCTGAGCCCTGGGACCAGGTGCTGCCTCTCCTTGCCTCGTTCCCACACGTGTTCTGTCAGAGGCAGCGCTCCTGCCACTGCTGCAGCACAGAAAATGCTTAGGGGCTGCTGCTGCTGCTCTCCCTCATTACCAGGAATGTTGCTTTGAGAAGTTACAAGTTCCTGGAATGATGTGAATAAAGAACCGTTTAGAGCACAAGTGAGTAACAGGCAATTGCAGGCTGGAGCATCTTTAATCACTTTCAGTTTTAAGTACAATTTTGAAGAGTGTGGCTTATTATTACCTGGCACATCATAATGGAGTTCTACATTTCTGGTAGCCTAGATTACAAATGAAAACAAGAATTTTGTCTACAGGGTGTACTGGTTGGCAATTTCTTCCCCCAGAATGACCAACGTGTTCTCAGCCAAGGTGATATTTCTGCCTCAGGCTCTGGAAGGGAAGAAGCCACACCACCTGTCTGGAGTGCAGAGGAGGGATGAGCCGTGCTCCAGCCCCAGGCAGATCTGTCATCCTGCCCTGCAGTTTCCTGGGAGGAATGTCTAGAGCAGCCATGAGTCCTGCACTCTAACTGGACCAAAATATCTGAGCCTGGGTTATTATCCCCGGTCTCACTGTGCATCTGCAAATACCCTGAAGTCACCTCCAGCATGTTGATGGGAACTGTTCTCCTCCTAATTAAAATATTTCCAAATATGTTTTCCCATTGTATGCTTGGGACATTTCTGGCCAGCAAATGGAGTTATCTGCTCCCTGCCCTCGTGGCAGTGGGAGCCTGGAGGGGAAGGGCACCACTGGCCAGAGCAGGGCACAGGGATGTGCATCTCACCCCCATATCCCATGTCCAGGCCTTACACACTGCAGTGACCTTCTGGGGAGCAAAGGGAGGGGCAGCAGGCCAAGAACTGGACAAATTAGGTGTTTTTAAATAGGATTTCTACTTCTGGAGCAGGGCAGAAGGACAGTGTTTAAAGGACTCCCTTTAAACCATCAGGAACCTGGCCACGATTGATTGGCATTTGCACTGCTAATGAGACCATTGCTATTCTAATGAGCTCATTACTATTTTTATTACTGTTGTATTTTGCATGTTTCACAAATCACGCAGGGAGCTGCTTTTTATTTCTACTTTCTCTTTCTACCTTGGAAACTCAGGGCAATCCCAGTGGCTGCATAACAGGGAAGGATGAATTAACCCCTGTGGAGAGACCGAGAGGGAGTGGCTGCTCCCGACTGGTCAGAGCGGGAGAGGGAGAGAAAGGAGGGGATTGAGTCGTGGCTGGAAACTAATTCAGTGAGGAGTTCCCATGCTGTGCTGAAACCCAGTGACAAGCCACTTCTATGAATGTATCTCCTATTCAGGAATGTCTGCACAAAATTAGGCTGCTCCTAAGAGAACACTTGGCATATAGATTATGGCCTTTGTCAACATTGTCTTCCAAACACCGATTTGGATCAGATTTTGTTTCTCAGCTATTTTTCAGTATTTTGCTTTAATAATTTTTGGATCTGCTAAAACAAAGACATTTTGGCTTTGGAGCAATGTTCAAGTTTCCAGTGTTGCTCAACTGGTCTGATTCACATCCCTTGAGATGCTCCTTTCCTTTTTCAAGTTCCAAACATATGTTCAGTAGGACAGGCCCCAGAGACAGGTCTTGCTGGCTTCCAATGGTTCTGTTGGCTTGGATTGCTTTGGCTCCAGCTCCTCACCATCAGCAATTCCAGCTGGCTCCTCGGTAGCCACTGCCTCAGCTCTAACTCTCAGTGAATGGCCAACACCCTGGAAATCATCCTCTGCTCACTCTCGGGCTGCTTGGCTTCAACAGTGCACCACGAGCTGCAGCTCAGAGAGCGGATTAAAAGAGACAACTCTGCCCCTTTGGAAGCTTCCAGAAGTCTCTGGAAGTGAAAATGAATCATCACTGCAGATCAGCTGCTGGAAAATCACATTTCTGCATCATATGGCTGCCGCTGACTGGTGTAAGCACAGCAGGTCCTGACAGAGCAGAGAAGCCATCGGGATGCACGGGGATGGGGGTGGTTGGGCCTTGCTCTGAACCTGTGCTAAAGGCTGTAATCCCACTGATTGCACGAAGAGAGGACAAACCCCTGGGTTTGTATCCCCTTGGATGTCATTGACTGCAGGACCAGGAGGGTTTAACCTCACCAGGCAGGGGAGAGGTACCCAGAGTGGGAATGGGCACCTGCCAGGCTGTGTTCCTCACCTGCATGTCACACCTTTGCCTTGGGCCAGCAGCAAGGACAAAAGCTGTGCTTGGATTTTTCTCTACATGATGACTCCAGGCCCAATTTTTCAGACATATTCTGCAGTCATGTGTGAAGTCCAAGAATTGCTTAAGAAAACTAATTTCCACCAAAGGACAAAAAAAAAAAAAAAAGGTAAATGTGTAAGTACATCTGCCTGTTGTTGGAACTACCAAGCTGCTTTTTGAATTGCAGGTCTGTTGTTTTGTTAGTTTGATGCTGTAGCTCTCTGACAAGCTCCTTCTGTCTCACTCATTTCCTCTGTGTCCTCTGGCTGCTGAGACATCATCACTCTTTCAAGCCCAGGGTTAGGGCTGGCCTGCTTTTAATACTCTGTAGACTTTGGTGGCATCTGGCAGTAGTAGTGCCAGCTGTTGCAGAGAAGATAAAGAAGAAAGGAAGACATCAACATTTAAAAAAAATAAAATCAAGCAACAGGATGTGTTCAAATACTCTTTTTCACAAATTTATATTGATGAAAAATTTGGATAACAAATTTCTCTCTTTTCAGATGAACCTTGTCCTACCTTGTTTGAATAGCTCAACAAGAGCAGAGGAGAAAAAAATAATAAACATGTACAAAGACAGAAAACATGCTGCCTCTCCTTCAGGAATTCAGTAATCATGTAAGTGAACCTCAAGTCTGTTTTTCCCAGTATCTTAGAAATGTCTCTGTCGTTCTTTTGTGAGCTTTGTACGGCACTGATATTTTATGTTTAATAACATGTGGAATGAAATAGGAGAATTAACAAGAATTTTGCTCCTGGCAAGATTATCTACAGAATCTGCCTTTGGCTGGATGTAACAAGTGTCTTTTCTGCAGGTGTCTCTGGGTGCCCTGGGGTTTGTGATAAACTGCTCTGGGATTTGAGATCCTGCTGCACAAACCAGCAGGATCAGCTGAGCCTGGTCCCTTCCTCAGGAAATTGTCCAAAGGGATAGGACAGAGAAGGAAGCAAACTGCGACCCTTTAACGTGGTCCCACACAACCAAATCCCAAGGGAATTCCCCAAAACCTAATGCAAATCATCATCCCTCAGTCTCTCCACGGAGCTGCTGCAAACTTCAAAAAGGAGCTTTTCCCTTTCAGCTATTCCCAACTTCCACTTTTCTTCCCTGATACCCCTTGGCAGGGTCCCATCAACTCCTTAGTCCTTTGCAAGCCGGTGTTGGATACCAAGGTCATTTTAAAATACTCTTCCACCTTATCTCTCAGTGCAGGTTGATAATAGCGATAATAAAGGAAAAAAAAAAAGAAAACAAAAAAAACCCAAAACCAAACCAAAACCAAACCAAAAAAAGAAAAAACAAAAAAAAAAAACCCAAAAAGCAAAAAAAAAAATCCCAAAAAACCAACAAAACAAAACAACAACAAAAACAACAACAACAACAACAAAAAAAACCTCACAAAAAAAAAACCACCCTCAAAAAAACCCACAAAAAATTTGACCTCTTTTATCCAGGCTGTTTCTTATTTTCTTTTCAGAAATTGCAAGTGTTCACACATGACTGCTATACTGACCCCAGAATCCTGACAGCTGGAGTGAAAATGTAAAGTGCACCTTTTGCAAACCACAAGAGGGCTTTGGCAAAGGACATGTCAAAGCAGGAAATCAGTATGGAAAAAAATCCCACCTTAGCAGCTGCTGCTTAAATCTTTCTTTCCACTATCTCTTTGTATGTTTATTGTAGTTGTCACCAAACCCCTCTCAGTTATCCTGTCCCTGGGGTTCAATACAGCTCACACTGTAAATTATCTGAAATGCTTGTACCTCACAGGAGACAAGGGCGATGCTGGGGATTAAAGGCACAGGGTGGCCTGCACATAAACTGGTCAAGAATTCCAAAAACTGCATGACAGATTAACTTTATTTCTAGTATGTGATTACCAGGTGATGACTGAGTTGTGCTGTGCCCAGTCAGCTCTTTTGGACCCAGTAAAACAATGGTGAAGACTAAAAATGGATGTCGTTGCTGACTGAAGACAATATTCTGGTCCTGTACAGCATTTCTGTAGCAGCTCATCTGAAGAACATAAAAATGAAATTTTTTTCCAAGAAAATCTTCATGCCAGCAGCATGGTACTTCAAGGTAGGATACACCAATGTATTTGACTGGCTATTTACTTGTGCCTCAATTCCAGACGTTTCAGGAGTAGCTGACGTGGAGTGCACATGACACCGTATTTGTGTCCTGCCACGCCACACACAGGGTGAGTTTTTTGTCCTTCAGCTCCTGGGCCACAGGAATTCTGCAGTCATCAACAGCTGTGGGTCTCAAGTTCACATCTCAGCCTCTCCATTACCCTTCCCCTGCCTTCTCCATCCACAAGAGCCAGGACAGCCTCTGGAACGTGAGGAACATTTAAAGCTTAGCTGGGCTTTTCACAGCTTCCTCCTGCTGGGAGAAGGATTTCAGGTCAATTAAGAACAGACCCCCTCCCACTGCCTTGGTTCCACAACCTAATTCAAGTTTTAACCCTGTATTGCTGATGCTGTGTATTTTCTGGCTGATTTGGGGCTTTTGTGGTGATGTATTTCTTCAAAGAGAATAGATTTAATCTATAGATCCGAACTGGGATTACTGAGAAAGGTCACACACGCACCCACTCAACCCTGCTCATCCTCACAGCTCCTCATTTAATTACAACATCAGTAAAGCCTGAATTTTAATATTATTTGTTATATTTAGGGCAGATGACCTACCCAGTCAGAATAAGAGATTAGATATTCATCTTTGAAGGCATTATGCAAAAACATAGAAAAAAATTTGACCTTGGCTTGAGCACTCTGAGACCACTTGTGTGTAATTTAAAAATCAGGACAAGAATCTGAAGAGAAGAAAATGAAATAATGCTAGCAAAGATCTTTGGGGCTTAATTTACTTTTTTTTTTTCCCCTGCATGAGAGCTTCTGTACACAGAAACCTTGAGACAGTGGCTGGCTCCTTTGTGAATTCAGGTATTTGTACCAAACAAGATTACTCAGGAGCAATAGGAATGACCCAGCTGGTGTGTGCTGCTAGAAACCTTTCAGATGGACAAGGACATAGGCAGTAATTACAGGGGAGGAAGTGGCTTAAAGTGACCAGTTAGGAATCAGTTCCTGCTGTGAAAATTTTCATCATTGTTTTACAATTTGTGTGGAAAAATGAAAAGCGTGAGTACAAAAATCAGCATTGTTTTGTAAACAGAAAAAATGGAAGTTCATTCAAAAATGAATAATGTAGCCAGCATGGTATGAAATCCCACTGTTTTAAAATAATACCTAATTTAATTGCATCAATCTTTTAAAATAATTAAGAATGTGAGAATAATCCGTTTTCCTTTCCTTGTAGACCTTTATGTGTGCATTCTGAAAACATTTTTTATCTGGTTTGCTCCCACAGCTTCAGCTTTAAAGGTCGTTGTGTTTTATCAAGATATCATTTTGTGATGACTTTTGTATTATTCTCAGTGGCACCAACAGCATGGAGGGCTGATCTTTCTTCAGAAACTGTAAAGGAAGTAAGTGATTTATCCATATAACCTAAAAATAAAGGATATTCCTCTCGCATTTTAATTTAGCACTAATTAGCTGGGCGTTTTTGCATATGTATTTAGAACACAAGGAACAGCTCTGGCCGCCTGTGTTGATTTCGTTGCTGAGTTTCAGGAAATTAAACAACTCAGCCTCAGAAGAAGAGGAAAGCTGAGTGCAATAAAAGCTGTAGCAACTGAACCTGTGATTTTGGAATTCAGTGATACAGAGGATGACATTGACACATCTCGGAGGAGCTGGAGTCCAGATTGCTCCTCGAGAGCTGCACACCTGGAGAGACAACACAGACAGCAAATAGAGAAATACTGAAACATCCTGGATCAGGGGAAACAAATCCCCCCTTGGGAAGAGAAGGGCAGCCCTTCCTCATGCTCTCCCGACTGCCCACGTGCCACGGACAGCACTGGTGCTGCAGGCAGGGCACAATTTGCAGTATTTCAGAAGGACATTGGTGCCAGGTTTTCTGCATAAATAGAGACAGATCTCAGGTTTCTCAGCAGCGCTTTCAGCTGTGAAACTCAACTTTTGCCTTCTTCAAATGCGCCTGCAGCAGCGTTGTCCCTGCTCATAGCTGGTTTTTCTCATCCAAGGCCAAAAGAATTGGCTACGAGGAGCAAGGCTGAGAAGAGAATCCAGAGGCTGGTGTCCCCCTGGCTGTGTGTTGTCCTCTTGCCTTCAATGAGGCAAATTCAGGAGTGGATGCTGCAGAGCCCTGGAAAAGTTACCAAAGCCCTGGTATGGAAACTGCTGTGGTCACAGATCCCGTGTCGGGCGCAGGTTTCGCAGCAGGGATGGCAGGACTGAACAGAGGCTGTGGAATTCCTGAGTCAGTTCACAGTGCCAGCAAGGGCCCTGTGATTCACAGGGAAAAAAGGCAGCCTGTCTCTGTTCAGTTCCCCATGCATAAACCACATAAAACTCTCTGCAGTGACCTCCCATGATTTTATTTTGTTTTTTAAAGGAAGATTTCCCTTTGCTTGAGCCCCTGTTATGACTGCAGCATGAAACAGTTTACTCCAGAGCAGTTCATAGACCCAGGTGCTTGTATTTCTTTGTTCATAAGATACTTTGAGCATTTTACTTTTCTTCAAAGGCTGTGTCTTCTTTCAGATGAAGCCATTTGCTTCATGTTTTGGAGTATTTCATATCCTCTGTTTTCTCCCCAGAATAACTCTTTTTGTAAATGAAACATAGGCCTGGATCAATACCCTTCTCCTTGCTGCAGGCTAGCATCGTAAGTGAAAGATGTTTTTATAATTGTTATTAGGACACAGGGATTGTTTCATTTTTGCAAGGGAAATGTGTTGTTAAGTCACCTGGTGATATGAGTGCTAGTTTTCTTTATGTGTGGCAAAATGTCAATTTTTCCAAAGCATCTTCAAGTCAGCAGTTTCAGAGGGCAGGTTATTTGCAAAATAGCCTCACCACTATAATCCAGTGACACATAAATCTGCTGCTCCCTAACTTCCAGCACTGTCCTTTCCAAATCCAAAGTTAAATGGATTCTACTCCAAGAGCTGAATCGTCACCTAAACTGCAGTGCTTGAAAGATTTGCTGTTACTGAGGAAATTGGTCTCCTACATATTTCTATTGAATAATTTCCCAAGGACCTATCTTCAGTGCATGGTAATACCATATATTGCAGTGTTGTCGCTTCTGGACAGTCTAATAGACATGTAATCTTATTTTAGCAGAAACCCACATGCTCACGGACTTGTACAGAGCAGTAACTGGCTGTACAAATAGTCCCTCTGAAATCAACAGGAAACTCTGGCCAGGTATTGTTTCATATATTAAAGTATATTCACAGCTCATTAGCTCATACCAATGACTTCAGCAGAGTTACTGCTCAATTTCAGTTCCAGTAAAGCTCAGGCCCTTTTCTGGTGGGCAAAGTATTTTTTTCTTTGTGTAATAGGAAAATGTGACGATTGCATTTGAACACGGTAACTTTCCAATGCGTTTCAGGCCTCCTTCGGCCATCTTCATGAAATCCTGGTTGCTTAAAAGATCTTATTCACAGCTACTTAATTCTATAGTTATTTTTAGTGTCTGTGAACCCCTTGGTTCATCTGACAATACTCCTGCTCCTGCAAAGGGAGCTGTTGGCCGTTTTTTGTGGATGATTTTGGATAGGAGGGAAAATGCAGTAAATCACATCTATTACTTAATAGAACCATGTTAATTTCTTAGACTGTGCTATCCATTCCACTTCCCTGAGCAAGCTGGAAACCAGCAGCAGACACCATTTCCTGTGCTCGTTCTCTCACCAGCTTCCTTTTGATCCTCCATAACTGCCTTTTTCCTCTCTAAAACTTCTGCAGATTTCTGAGTAGAGGGTGCACTTGGCTGCTGAACAGGATCAAAACAGGTATCTCGAAAAGACATGACTGCAACTTGTCACTGCCTTTCACTTGTGGTGGAGGATGAGAAGTGGGGCAGTGCCAAGTGTTGGGCTCGGCAGTGCAGAGGGGATCTCCCCTCGCTCCGGTGTTCCCCTCACACTCAGCACAGGAGCTGTGAACACGAGAGGCTTTTCTTTGGCATCACTGCTGTGCTGTGCCACACAGCTCCATGCCCAAATGTCATCCCAAGCACCCTTCTGGCCTCCCTGCACACTCCACTGGTGCCACAAAGGCTTTTCAGCACAGATCTGCAACCAATCTCAGGCAGGGCCTGTCCTACCCTGTGCCAAGCGAGGGCACACATCCCTCCCCTGTTCCTGCCAGCATCCTGCCCTGCCCAGGACCACGCTGGCCCCTCAAGGAGGGCAGTCCCAGCGTGTCACTGATGGCCAGGCCAGGGACCTTGCCTGGCAGTCTGTTTGCAATGCTCTGCGTGGGCTCACACCCGAGCACGCGCTCAGCCCTCCCCCAGATGGAACAGCCTGTGATGAATCCTCGGTAAAAGCAGCGAGGAGAAGAGCTGTGGAGAGGCTTTGAGGGCCTGATCAAACAGCTCTGGAGAGCACTTGAAGCCGCCTGTTAGGAAGATGTGGCCGTGAAGGGTGAGGATGCCTTCCAGAGGGCATTCCTAGGGCTCGCCGGCCTGGATGCTGCTCCTTGGGGCAAACTGCCTCTCCCATGATGAGGGCTCAGCGGGGAGAAGATGCCAGAGCAGGTCAGGTGCCAAAATCAACCCCTACTCCCTCTGTTCTCTTTGCCAGATACAGCTAAATAATGAACCGAGCCTCTCTCACCTCCCGCTGGTTTGATGTAAGAGATGTACTACAGATAAAATACGTGCAAATGGTGCTTCATTGTGAGGCAATGGCACGGAGAACTGAACACAATGCACTAACAACGAAAGCAGTTTTAGCTTGGTACGGGTTCAAACCCACCTGAGGAACCCGGCTATAAATCTCCTCCTGCTGGCATTGCTATGTGTAATTTACCCTGGTTATAAGTTCAGACCCACACTTGTTTTAACTGTCCCTCTTTAATTTATTGCGATTTAGATCCTTTATCAAAGCCCCAGAATCTAGCTGATGGAAAGAACTATTAGATCTCATTCAGGCAAAGCAGAACACGGTAGGATTTTTGGACTTTAGCAGTCCCAGTAAGCTGACACAATATTAACTCTCACCCCCCCAGCATATATAACATCACCTAACACCCACAAATGTGAACAAAGGAGTTTCACCATCTACTGCGTAGCAGAGGATGCTGTGATATTTTCTGTGACCACATGTGAGGCAGAGAAACACAAAGAAATATTTCAAGGAAGATATAAAGAAGCAAGAAAGCTTAGGACACAAGCTGACTAAAGACTAAACAGTGGCATTGTGGTCTTGCTTAAAGCCTAAACAGAGACCCTTTTTGGTTCATGGAGGCCTGGTGTTGGATATAAAAGTATTTTCTCACATTACTTGACTTCTATTCTAAGAATTAGGATTTTATGTTATTTTCAGATAAACAGAACTACATCAAAGATACCTGATTATCATCATTCTTTTTCTTCTAAGGGAAACAACAAAGCTTTGTCTATCCCTTAGGGACAAAAAGAAGCTGTGTTATTGAATACCTCACCACATCAGTTTCCTGGTTTGTTTGATGGGATGACTATGATTTACAGGATTTCTTTATAAGACTCAATTAAATATAGAATTTATAATATTCATGCAGTTTCTGTGCCAAATATACATAGTGCTGATACAGCAGGGATCTCGAAATATCAACCACCTGCTTGGAAGGAACGGAATTATGAATACATCTCCTTAAACAATAATTCATCATACTCAGAAGTCGAAAGTTAAGCTGCTCTAGAGCCAACACAGCTGCTTTATCAACTTATTCGGGGGATAGTGCTGACTTACAGTGCTGGGTATCATTCTTGCATCTCCCAGCCAAGATTAAATCCAAGAATTTAGAACCCTAGGAAGCAGCACCGGCTGTGGCATGAAGGATCCCGGGTTCCAGAGGGGAATCCAGAGCTGTGAATGACGTCCACATTTCTCATACCTTGTGCCAGGAAAGGAAGCATTCAGAGTTAAACCATTCACAGTGTCTGTGGGAAAGCAGGAGGAGCTTTGCACACCTCACTGGGGACTGCGGGGAAATATCCCCTCTCCTCAAGGATCCTCACCCTTCACCTCCAGCCCCTCCAAAAGATGATCATGGGGTTGAGTTTTCCCTGTCTGAGGTCAGCTGAGGTACAACTCAACAGAGCCAAAAAGGCACCTTTTTCCCTAGGAAAAGCTGCTCTACCCACAGTAATGAAATTAATTGTAATCCTCATGACTTCTTCATGAGAAGACTTTGATCTCACATACTTCAGCTTTATGAATTTTTTTTCCCAGACAGGCTAGAGCCACAGAAGTGAGATGGACTGAAAGCCCTCAGAGCTGAGCTGGGAGGACTTACATGCAGTCCAGGGAGATACATCTGTGTAGCAAAAATGGAATCCCAGGACCTGAGTGGGGTTCTGGAGGATAAAAAACAGCACCACAGCATGAGAGTGGCTTTAAGTCCATTTTCACTGCAAGGCTGCAGGATCCTGCTGTGCCCATTCCAGACAGGTGTTAGGCTAATTGGTCTTTTCTAACTTCGATTTTACAGCTTCCCTTAGCAGCCAGGTTCACTGTTTAAATATCCTTCATTAGGAAGCTTTTCCAAATCTCCAATTTAAAATTTTGCTCCATGTGGAGCCAGGAACCTTTTCTTGCCCCTTTGGTGACCAAGACAGTATTTCAGAAGCACCTTCTTTGCAGACTTTTTGAGAATTAGAAGACTATTATCATGTCCTTTTATTTCAAAGCTTTACAAATTCACCACTTTCAGTTTTATCCTTATGAAAAGGAACTTTTCCTTGACTTCTTTGTAACGCCTGTTGCTCTCCTGGAACCAGGGATACTTTAGCCCTTTCTGTCCCTTTCTCAGCAACTAAATGTGTTTCAGGATGATCACTTCTGGGAAGGGGCATCAAAAACTCTTAGTCAGTAACTGGGATGTCATCCTGCCTAATGAATGTTGCTAAAACGTTCAGACCTGCTGGGATAAAAGACTCCTGAGGAATTTTAAGTCGTCAGAGTATGAAGAAGTCTAACACTGAAATACAATCTGTTGAGAAACATGACTTTCACCAGTAGTAGCCATGCTTCAACACAGCTGCTCATAGCAAAAAGGAAACGAGCCCAAAATGCACAATCCTGCTCATTTTACCCCCAGCAGGTTTGCATTGTTCCTCTGGCTTCAGGTTTTCCTTTTGGGAGTGTGTTCCTGACCGAGAGGTGTTCCAGCCAAGGGATGGATTTGTAGTCCAGCTCTGAAATTGAGACCCAGACACCTCTGAGGGGATGATTACTGCCTGGCCTTTGAAAATCATCCAGACCAAATAGATCAGGCCTGTTTATATTGAAGAAAACCTGTGCCACTGTAAAGGCAGCAACCACCCTCCTATTTATCTCTAGGAAATAACCTTCAGGGCTTTAACAAATAAGGAAAAGAAATAGTCTTTTCATCCAGACTGTTATTGCCTGAAGGATCCAAATAGACTGAGGGCTGTTTTCAGGAACAAAATGCACAACAAACTCGGGATGGGATGAGAACACAGCAAGAAAACTTCAGATTTATTTGAAGTTACAAGGAGATTTGCCTATCTCATCCAAACTCATTTTCTAATTAGCATTTCCATCTCATCTACTGTCTCATTTTACCTTTTGCTCCCAAATAGTGCTGCAGGCTTGGTTCCAGGACAGCTCTCTGACATCCACAATGTGTGCCTTCCACATTTGACTGAAGCTCCATTTCAGTGATGCAGAAAATTAATTAGGGCATTTTATTTCCTTCATAAGTAGACCTATATACTGTTTCTAAGGCTGCAAATCTGGTAACTCCATGAACAAATAAACACAAAATTAGGTTCCTTTTTTGTGATTTCTGAAGCTGATAGCAACAACAGCCACGAAGGACTCTCAACACAGAATCTGCTGTTTTAACCATACTGGAAAAAATTCTCTGTACCAATTAGAGAGATTACTTTGCTCCCAGTGATGCAGAGAGCTGAATAATCAGGCAGCTCTACTAACCAGATGTCACTTTATCAGACAAGAGGAAGGAGTATTCCATGGTGAATGGAAGATAGTCTGTGGGATGCCCATTGGCTCATGCAAAAATTTCCTTTTTTTCCCATAATCTCTTTTTCTGTGGTCTTTCCCCCAGCCTTTGCTCGTGAGCAGCAGGAACAGGTGAAAGGGCTCCTATGTGAGTATCTATGGCTCAGCTGGAGCAGTGGCCACAGGCCCTGAGGAGGTGATGGCTGTGTACAGGTGATGCCTCACCTCTCCTGCTCTGCTGGTGCACCACAGGGAAGCATTAAAATGTCAGGAGGCAAAAATGTGGATTCGTGTCTTCAGCTTCACCCATTCTACATCTCTGCAGGGCTGGTCATGGCAAAAGTGACAAACCACTGAAGATACAGCAAGAAATAAAGCCACAAAGGGATTGACAATAGCAGCAACCAGGTATCACCCCTGTGCTCAGATGGTGTGTTCAACAAGCCTTTGGAAATATTAGTCATGTTCAGGCTTTCAGAAGTCATCTATTTCACCAGATTGAAACCTTCGTGATATTAGGACTCCGTGAATGAAAAATAGTTCTTTTTACCCATATCTAATAAATATATGTTTGAAGCTCCAGTTGATTTAATGTGAATTCATGCTCAACTGTGCATGTGATGTTTGGATATAAACAACATTTTCACATTGCACAAGATCACCCTACTGCTATTGTGTCTTTTCTCAGACTTAGTTATGTGTCTTTAAGGTATTTTCTTCTTGGGGCTGATTAGATAACTTAAAATGCCTGCATTAAAATTTACTGGCTTTAAATTGGGCTAAAGACATCAAAGTTTAGCTGTGTATAGTCCAGTTAAATTACTTTGACTGAGCTAACTTGCTATAAAATGGCATCTTTTATTCCAAAATAGACCAAAAACCTTTCCACCATGTGTTTTTGGCAAGGTTAAAATAACCAAACAGACACCAGACCCAGCAGCTGCTCACCTGGAAATCCTCTGTGTGATCTCAGTGAGCAACTCAAGATAGAGCACGAAGGAAAAAGTCATTCTACTCAGAAATGGAGCATAAAGCCCCTTTCTGCTCAGCTCCAAACATGGGGAGCTGAGCAGAACGCTCCCCAATCATTTCAGCTCTGATTTTGTCCTTGGCTGCTTGAAGACAAGGCAGCGAATCTCTGCACGCGTGAATCACAGCAGCTGCGAGGACGAGTGCTGAGCGTTTCTTCCAGCAGGAAGTCGGACCCAGGATCTTTCCTAACTGTGAGATCCCTCTCGCTGCTGAACAGGATATTCCATGCCACTTTATCCTGATGCAGTGGCACATCTCCAGCAAGCACAGTTTGTCAACAGCACCACAGTGACAGCGATGACAATGATCCCCTACCTCAGCCACCCACTGCATTTAATAATTGTCACTGCATTTTGAAATCCTCCATGGGTATTCCTCCTCGGTGGCCACAGAATTAACAGATCTGTTAAACTTCATGAATAAGACCTGTATTCTTAAAAAGGTAAAATATTACTTGTCTGGCGACAGTTTAATCTATGGAGGGCACATTGCAGGGTGAATATTGTCCTGAATCATAAAGTGCTTTTAAATAAGAAAAGGCTAGGTAGAGCAAGAAGACATTTTTCCACTCTGTCTTTATATTTTTTTTGTTAAAGATCTAAAAAAACTCCCAACCTCTAAACAAACAACTGTTTGTATAAAGCCACATGCCATATTAGGGCAATGGAGGATTAAGCAAAGAGGTATTTTTGAAAACTAAGCAGCACAGGTTTTATTTGGGGTGGAAGCTCTCTGTCCAGCAGGGAGGTTCTTGGGCTCCAAATCACCCTGCATTCCCACCACCCATTTCCATGCTCCCCGGCCAGCCCACGCCCCAGCTCCCAGCTCCCCTGCCCAGGAGCAGCTCCTCCCATGATTTGTGCGAAGGCAGATCAGGCAGAGGGGTAAGAGAGAGAGCAAATTCTTCTCTGCAGCAAAGCCAGCCCGCGGACTGCGCTTCCCCAGCGCTGGGTGCAATTATTGCTGTGTAATAGGCAGTGACCCCCGACCCTCTCCTTCAGCATGCAACGCTTCCCCCGTCAAGTGCTAATCCTTCGTTAGCTACTCAGCTGCACATTCATTTAGGAGGGCTAATGACTTACACTGTTCCTTCGCTGCAGGATTTCGATGGACATGTAATTAGAGGTGAATGGAGTCTTCAGAGGTACAGCAACCACGAAAGCCAGCGGCAAAGTCAAAGTGTTTGTCTAATTTTGCAATCGGCTCTTTCAGTGAATGAAACCATGTGGTCAGCTGCACGCAGATGAGAAGAAAGTAGAAAAGTAGAAGAAAAAAAAAAATCAGCCTTTAAAAACAAATTTTTAAAAAGTGGGGTTCCTGGCACACACAAAGCTCTGAGATGAAAAGGAACGTGTTTCAAAATATTTTTGATCGGGCTGCCAGGGAGCACGTTGGAAGATAAATGCCAGCCAGGAATCTGTTCTTCTCATACAGAGGGAAAAAATATCTAAAGGTGAAAAGCTTTGTTTTAAAGTGCTTGAGCTGCTTAATCATTAGCAGAATAAGTGTGAGAGCTGGAAAGCTATAGAAAAATACAGGAAGGTGAACTGAAGAATTTTTTGTGTGTCACAACACTGGCATAAAGATTTGAATATTTTTTTGTGTAAGTCATGCACACCTGCAGCACCTCAGGAAACATCCTGCAGCCCTTGCAGCAGGTGAGCATGGCCTTTTGAGGCCCAAGGGATTTTTTTGCATATGTATTAATATCACTGGATGAAGTGGAAAAGGACAGCAGGGAGCCACTGTCTTCATAGATTTTAGATGAAACAAAACCTCTCAGCTCTGATTTCTGGACAAACTACAGAGAAGAGCCCATTTTGCTGCAAGCCATCCCTCCCTCTCCATCACTCGGGGGTCTGTGGGTGATCCCAGCAAGGAGGGCTGGCTGCCAGGTGGCCATTCCTGTCACCCTTGGCACTGAGCCGTCATCACCGGCTCTGCTGGTGCTGCCTGAAGCCGCAGCAAAGCCGGAGCTGCTGCAACGGGCTGGAAACACCCTCCCGGCACAGAAGCACATTCCAGCTCCCAGGGGATACCTGCCCTCTGCCTCTCCGGGTGGTGCTCCCTGCTAGTTTCTCACACCTCCTGCGCCTGCAGATTGTTTTCTGCTTCCCATAATTTTTTGCAGGGTTTGGGGTTTCTCGTATTACTATTTTTTTAAACTCTTCCTGTGCTTTTGGTCTCCTCATCATGGGTTTCCCTGCACACCCCATTATTGAGGCTGCACCATCTCCCTGCCATTGGCCATTTGTCCATTTTGGAGCAGAGAATCTCCATTCTCCATATGGATTACACAAAGTGCATCCTTGGATGAAATAGTGTTTGCATTAAATAACACCCACTCCTATTCTCTCAGTTACACAATAGCCAGTCAAAGCAATACTTTTATGAATTAAAGTAGGACACCTTCCGCTAGTGCTCTGCATTCAGAAGCATAATTTCATTAAAAATGAAAAAACAGAGTAATAATTAATAATTGTTTTAATTCAGCTTGGGCTTATGAGCTAATATCTCTCACAGAGTTGTCTAATACAATTATAAACATAATTTCATGCTTAATGAAATATAAATGAAGCAATTGAATGGCGCACTCCAAAGATATCTCCCTATCAATCATTTGTCCTCCCTACACTTCCATCTTTCCCGTGTGCTTTAGGCAGTGATTTTATTTGAGATGTGGCTCGTGTTTTGATTTGGTTTGCAGACAGCAAGCAGCAGCGGGTCCATCCTGTCCCTGAGGATGTCAGGCTGAGGGTGAGGTGTCATCACAAGTTAAACTGGGTGTCCTTTTGCTGGCATGGGGCTGTTTCATCTCCTGGGGTCTGGATTCAGAGCACTGCCCCCCGAGTCAGCCCAGCCCAGCACAGCCCAGCCTGTCCTTCCCTGCAGCAGCCAAGCCCCACGCAGACTGACAGAAACCTCACCCATGGATGTCCCTGCTCTCACTGCAGCCCTGCTCCAGCCCACCAGCAGAGAGGGGATGATTTGCTGCTGAAAACATCAAAAGATGACTGTGGGCAGCTGATGAGGACGTTTGATTTCCTGAGTGATCTGGGATCTGCTAACAATCAAACACAAAACACTTTTTGCTATTTTTTAAAATTATCATCTTTATCACTGATCTCACTGTTCACTTTTTGAATTATAGCAGTAATTTCTCTCCCACTTTGACCAGCTGGCTCACAACACCCTATGGTGTCATTGTGGAAAACCTTGTGCACAGTTGCCTGATTGCAGCCACAAATAGGTAAAGCTCTGTAACACTTCTCACTAATTCCTTGTGTGTGCATTCCCAGAGCCTCAGTGCTGCCCATCCTCGCTGTGTGCCTGCAATGTGGGAGAGAGACAGCAAATGAATCCCTTTGGAGCAGAGATGCAACGATCCTGACAGAAGGACAGGGGTGAGGGCAAAACCCACCAAACTCCAAACAGTAACGCTTGCTGTGGTTTGGGTCTGTGCAGTAAATAAATGTTTTATCTTGCTGGGGCTTGGATATAATTGAATCGAAGCTTGTTGGAAAATTAGCCCAGACATGCTGAAAGCTTCACACAGCTCAAAGCCAGGCAGTTTTGCTTGGTTCAGGTTTAATTATGAATGGTTCACTCAGCCCTGGTAATGACTCATATTCACTAACTAGCCTGTGTATGAGATGTGACAAAAGTGTAGTTCAGATACACAAAGCATAATTATTTAATGATGAAGTAAAGTTGATTAGGAAGCCTTTTAGCTATTACACTCTTAGTGGGGTATTTTGCAGCCACTGAATAAATGAACATAATTTAATTCTTAAAGGCTGTATAGCTCCTGCTGCTTTTGAAAATGATATGGAGCTAACATGATAGGTTTTTCCCATTATGGAATTCTATATGCTACAACAAACAGCATACAGAATGCAATGCAATGCCACTAAGAATAAGGAAAACTATTCTTAGTGACTATCCAGGCTAAAAATGATAGAACTCACATATCCACTAACAATCATGAACCTGACAAATCAAGCTTGTAAGCCTGTGGTGTGATCTGAAAACCTAACAAGCTTCCAAGAAGGATCTCCATTTTAAAAATACATTCTTTCTTCCTGGATTCTTTTTTTTTTTTTTTTCATGATATGTGCAAGACTGAACAGCCTGAGAACAGCTGTGCCATTGAAGGGATATATTTATATATTATGTAGCTGTGTTCCAATTATGAAATTGATCCATGGATAAAAATCCCTTAAGGGTGGCTATTAATGAGATTGTCTGCTCTGAGTGCATCCAGTAATAAGATTAGGTATGCATTTATCCTGAGCAGAGATAAACCAAAGACAAGTTCGTGCCAAGATAAGACAGTTTTGAAAGGCAATTAAACACGGGACATAATGTGTGTGCATATGTCTGTGGGAGGCTGCAGGATGGAAAGTTGCTTTTCAGCTGCAGAAGTGCTCCCGAGTGTAACAGGTAGGGAGAAATAGGCTTTTCACAGGAGCGAGATTAAACTTGATCTCAAAAATCAAAATATTTGAATTTGGAATTTACAAACCAGTATTATAAAATGTGCACCCTGGCCTTTTTTGGTTTTTTCTCCACTTAAGAAAGGCTCGTGAACACCCCTGACAATTCCCAGCTCCTCGGTGAGACAAGACCCAGCCAACACTTGGAGTTCAGAGAACAGAGCACCTTCACAGCCCCCAGGCACAGCCCTGCACGCTGCCTAATGCAGGCAAATCAAGCAGTGACGCTGAGACAAAGGATCTCAAGCATTTCCTACAGGACTCAAAGCAGAAATCCCCCTGCCATAGTTGTGGCATCGTGGGATTGAAAATCTTGCACCAGGAATTAACCAGGGCCAGGTTGGGTAGTGCTGGAGGAGCAGCCAGAGCAGCTCAGGGCTCAGCATGTGCAGAAATGCACACAAAGCCAGTGGCTCTCACAACATCACAGCCAGGACCTGTCTGTCCCCACTTTAGGGTCGCTCATCACACTCCTGCAGAACAGCTGAAATCCCTCCTGAAATTTCCCCTTATTTTTACAGCACTGGGAAAAGTTTCTCCTTCTCACTCTGCCATTGTGCTGCTGCTCAGGACGTGGTTTGGCTGCAGCACCTTCAGTAACTGGTGCACACAGGGTGCCAGGGGCCAGAACCCCTCTGGAAGCAGAATCCTGCCTTGCACGTGAACAACTCAAGCTCAAATCAAATTTTCAATTACTGGGCTTATTAAATAGACCTTAAAATGCTGCCTGTGCTTGCTACCCCTCATAAATGTGACCTAGAGCCAGCTGCTCAGAGCCTGCACCTGCGCAGGAAGAGCCTTGGGTATCGCTCTGGACATTCACAGGCATCAGGTGAAAATGTCAAGGGGGAGGAAAAGGACAGCTCAGTTTCTGGAGCAGCCTCTGGAGAGAGAAGGGACAATAACTGGAGTATAGAGGCTGGGAACAAAGCTGTGATTTGTGCGCCCTCCATTTTGTGCCCGACCAGTTTAAGGCCACTCTGCCAACACGAACAAGAGCAGCCTGGAGGCTGCTGCAAACCACAACCACTGAAAAAAATCTTGAAACAAAAAGGCAGGAGGAGATGGGGAAGCCCTTTCAATAATGAGCATGAGCACCTCTCAGGACATTTTGGAAGAATTCTTAATAACTTGTAATAACAAAACATCTTCAAAAATCCTATAATCCAGAAATATTGGCATCTCAGTGACTTGTGAATGCAAAGGAAATCCCCTTACTCATATTTTAAAATACAAAAGCCTCCTGTTCAACTGTCAAATACCCATTTTTCATAAACTAAATTACTTAGGAAATTTGGATGTTTGAGACTTCGGCTAGGTATATTTGCAAGGAATACACAGATTTCTGCTATCTGTTCACAGACCTCAAAGGAATGATTCTACGTTTTTAAAATCCCCACTAAATGAGTATCCTATTAAGTGGTGACTGCATAGAGTATGTGCAGAAATTGTGTGTGACTGGGGAGTTCTTGGATGTAGCTGTGTACTGTAATGAGCCTTCTGTTAAAAAGTGCAAAAAACAGGTATGTGTTATTATATTTAGCATTTTTCTCCTTGAGTAATTTATTTACAGGTAATTACTTGTTTAACTGATTTAAAGTGGCATAGAATCAAGTTCTTACCTGCTGCAGAAAGCTGTTGGATTCCCATCTCTCTCAGGTGAAACAATAGGATCTTCCCCCACCCCATCTCATTTGACAGAAGTACGAGGTCAAGCAAAGCCACCCTATCATTTTTCACTCAAAAATAATTCATAGACCTGTGTTTTTGTTAAAAACCATATTAAAAAGCACTCAAGAAATTCAGTAATTTATTAAGAAATGCTGGATTTAGCAGCTCCTCCCCTTAGACTGTCTGTTCCCTGCCAGGACAGCTGATTCTCCCCAAGCCTGTCCTTTGTGTCACACATGGTCACACAGTGCTGAGCGCTGACATCAATTCTCCCAACAGATACTTTGAATCATCAACTTTGTTTTGCCTCTTGGGTTCCCTTCTTCAGAATGCTAAAAAATCAGCTCTCTTCTCAATTAGCATCAAAGATTTACTGGTTGGGTATAAGATCTCTGAGCTTTTTTTGAAAACTCTGCTAATTTTGCTTTTCTGTGTCCTTCCTTCCCTGCACCCTCCTGCAGCCAGGATCCCAAAGTGTGCTTGCTGATGAGGATAAGCCATGACCCATGCATGATTGCAGGAAATAAGCCTTTAAAGTATGCCTAAGTGCTCGGCTTGTTTGAAGCTACTGATCCTTAGAATAGATGTCTGTACAAATGTGTAATTTCAAATGTTTCTGCAGATATTGTTCCAGGGTGTGTAACAAGGAGACACATCAAGCCAAGTTATATCAGTTATGCTCCATTATATCATGAACTGAGACAAAGGAATCAAAACACACAGTAATGCTTCAAATGAAAATTCAGGTCTTGTACAGATTCTTTCCCTAGTTGCCACTTGCAAAGCATCAAAATATTCTGCTTGGGGGTTTATTTTAGCTGTTCAGCAAAAATCTTTCCAGTGTAAGAAGTATTTCATGTGCTGCGAGACAGAATGAACAATTATTCCCTGTTAATATTCTCAATATCTTTCACCATTTGAAAGTCCAGAGGGTCTGATGTTCATTCTTGTATAGACAATTTCTTCCTTCCAGACCCACCTTATTTCCTTGCTCTCCATCCATTTTTTGTTCCTTTCTCAGCTTTTCCAGAGAAGGTGATCATGAGTGGGGTTTGTAAGCTGGTCCACCCCAGACTGATGTAATGGTAACAAGGAAGTGCCATTATTTTCTTCTCTGGCACTTTCCACATTATTCCCATCACTTTTCCCCTGGCTGATCACCTCTCGATTTCGAATGGCTTTTCAGGCACTATTCACAATGACTCAGATCTTTCTCCTAAATAAGTTTTAATAACAAGGCTGTGAGGACTAAGAAATAAACCAAATCAGCCTAGGCAGGTGGGGCAGAGTTATTTCTTTCTCTCCAGTGGCTCAGTGCACAGACCACTTCTGGGAGCTCCAGAAATCTGGGGGTACAGAGCAAGACCAGAACTTCTCCAGGAAACCCCATTTGCTGGTTTTTTGTGACCTTCCTGCTCAGAGATGGCGTGAAAAGAAGAATAGATTCTTTTTTTCCCCCTTTCTTTGTTTTTCAGGGACCTTCTGTCCCTTTGGGGATATCAGGTATCAAGTGCCATCATTGGAAGCTCAGTGTAACAAGATGCCTGAGAAATCCTAAGGTTCTGTCTGGCATTTTGAAATCCCCGACACTCACGAAGCTTAGTGGCAAAGCTCTTTAAAGTATTGAGTATATTGATAGAAGCAGAATGCTGCTGCTCCCTCCTCATCAGGCTCTCAAGGTACTTAGTACATAATTTTGGCCTATTTAATGTTACTTTAATCTTAACCAAGTCAAGATAAGGTCAGATATTTCACCTTCACTGAAGTTCTCAGCCCTCTTATGCCTGTGTGCGTAGAAACCTGTGAGAAAAACATTTCCATCATTTCCACAGCAATGATCAAAGAAAATCACAAATGCAATGGACTTCAAAGAAAAGGGCAATGGCCCAGACCTAGCTCTGAGGCAGTGTGCACAAAATTGGTGAGATCTGAACTAAATGGCTTAAAAACAGCTCCCAGTTTGCAGCGCTGGCTCTCAAGGGAGCACAGGCTGGAGGTGTGCGGGTACCTGCTGCTGTCTGGGGTGCAGGGAGCTGCCTGCAGAGCTGCCCCTGCAGCTGCACTCCCCTGGACAGGGCAGCTGCAGCAGGAGGGAGTTTTAAACACTCTGTGAGCTGCAAGGTTGTGACTTCACATGTGTGGGAATTGAGAGCCAACGGGAGAAACAAAAAACAAACAAACAAATACCGTCCAAAGAGAAACAGAGAAAAAGAGATGCCATTCAGTGCAGCACCTGTCCCACTATGACGGGTGGAAAACCAAGGAATTATCACCGCTGGGGCTTATTCTGGGCCTGTAAAATCCCCTCCTCACCTCCACCAAGAACATATATATTCCTGCCAGTGCTGCAGGGGAGGGAATATGGACTCTAACTGCTCTACAGAACACTGGGAGGGCAGTCCACACTTTCGTTCCCTTCCTCAGGCTCTGCTGAGCTCAGAGCTGGTAGCCACCCCACAGAGGGGTGAGGAGTGGGGCTCTGCTGCAGCCTGGCTTGTGTCTGCCACTGGCTACCAAGGCGGGAAGGTCAGAGCAGCTCAAGTCTGCTGTGGGCCAAGGCAACCCCCTCCAGCAGCAGCTTTAAGCTATTTATTTGCCAGGGAATGCTATTTAAATCCACCTTCCTAATGTGCATCACTGCTGCCAAAGGCAATTTTCTGTAGAGCTCGGGGAAGAGGGGAGATGGGAGAAAAGGATGCATTTCCCACCCCCCCGCCCTGAGCCAGCAATGGAAAGCTGGGAGGTGAAAACTCAAGGGTTTCATTTAACAGAGTTAAAGCCTCCATTTCTGCACATTGTGGTGCCTGCACAATCATAGGGAAATATATCTTGGTTAAATTTTTGATGAGCTTTCGGCTGCTCTAAATAATTAACCAGGACCTCTCTCATTTGAACACGGGTGCAACTTTTCATGTTTCAAACGCTTCCCGCCTTAATCACAAGGGAATCGCTCGAGTTATTCAGGTCACTCGATATATTTTTTTATTTTCAACTTCACTAGTCAAAACAAATTTTGAACCTTGATGCAGGGAAGGGAGAAAGCAGTTTCCTTTTGATCTCACTCCAGGTAAATCCCCAGGAGAAGTGTGTGCCTTGTTTCCAGTAGCTGAATAATAGAGATTGATAGGTTAATCAGTTCCAATACAACTTACAGAGCAACAGTGTGCGCTCAAACCCTAAGTTTTGACATTCCCCAAGTCCAGGATGTTCCAAAGATGTTAGTGCAGGGTATCACAGCACAGTTTTTGAAAGACAGATACATTAATGAGGATACTTCTGTATCCACTCATGGAAAGCAGAGGAGGCTGATCCTGGTTTTGACAGGCTGCTGGTGTGACAGTCTAACTGCTGAAGTCAGTCCTGCTCCAGCACCATGGAACAGAAAGGAAAATGAGGGCTTAAAAACACTCCTGTCCCTTCATGAATGTCACAAGGAGCTTGAATGTTGTTTTATGCAGAAACCAGACTATCTGGTGAGTACATAAAATGGCATTAAGTGTGTTAAATATTGGATTCAGTCCCCTAATGAGGCACTTTGATCTCCTATCATAAGGCTCAGATGTGAAAATTGGACTCTAAAAGCAGATTAGTAAAAAAAACTCCTTCCTAACCATTCCATTCTTGTGGTGCTCAGTAAGTCATAGATTGTGCCTGAATTCAGGTAAAAAACCTGCAATATGAAGTTAGCTGTGTCCACTGTGCAGGTGTCTGCAAAGGGGGAAAAAGGGGCATGGAGGTGAGCTGGTGAAAATTTGGCTTCAAGACATTTTTCAGCATATCTGCCTGTGAGCTTCAATATCCCATCCCCAAAACTGGGATCCACATCACCCTGTCTCAAAGGCATCATGGGAAAACAAACATATCTAAAACTGCAGAGGGCTTCAAAATACCATAGACAAAGGGGCAGACTGCGCTGTCAGCTGAGTTTCTAACAAATGTCTACCCAGGGCTTTCAAACTTGTCAATAAATTCAGGATTAATGATCTCAGCTTGTGCCATTTTGTAACTCATTACTTCAGGCACAAAGCTAGCGAGCTGGTTTAGTCCTACATGACTTTCTTTTCTTCCTATGGGTGGTCACTGCAAAAATCCAAGCCAGTTATTTCCTAGGAGCTGGTACTGTTGTTTAGCTGTTACCATAACCAAGTTTCTATATATTCTGCTTTCACTAATTTGTTCCCTTTTGCTGTCATAACTGCTCAACTTGAAATGCAGACTGCCTGAGAAAGAGCCTCCTGAGAAGTGACAGGTTTGGAGAAGTACTTCGTGTGCAGGAGAGCACTTTAAATTGAGAGCAGGTGCTCTCATGTTTGTGCAATGAGACTGGCAGAGCTACGTGCTATTAAAACTGGAGTCTTACAAGATTTTGCTCAAGAAATGTCCTTTGGTGCTGGTGTCTTCAAACAGTTTCTGCAAATTGTAGACATAGGTCAAAATTCACTTATTTTTCATTTGATGATATTGTTGTCAATAGTTACATTTGGCCATAGGTACCAAAAGCATCAACCACAATGAGGAAGAGCCAAAGCAATAGAACTGGCTATAAACTGCTGTGCTTTCACTGTCCCAACAGTTTCTTTGCTCCAGCTGGGCATCCAGACATTAACAGCTAACTCAGAATCATCTTACAACAGAAGCAGTGTAAGATTTTCTCCTTCAATGAGAGCATGGCACAAACTACCCGTGCTTGTGAGGCATTCCCGTGGCACAGGAGGCAGAGGGGTGCTAATTGCAAGGTGAAGCAAAGAGCTGCTTTTCTCCTCCTGCAATTACTGCTGGTCCCAGCTGTGTGCAGCCCAGTTCAGTGGCCACATGTCCAACTCCCTCCCAGAGCTAAGGACATGAATTTGGCCTCAGGCCTACACACTTGCCTGTCACCTTCGTGTCATCTGCGTGTGACCCCAGCAGGTCACAGAGGGCATCCGAGACTCCTCCAAGGTTTCTATCGCCCTCATCAAGATGCACTAAATATATTTGGAAATCTGGCCTTTCACCTGCCTGTGCTGCAGTTCTTGCTCCTCTTTGCCTCTTTTCTGTCTGGTGCAGTGTAAATGCAACCCCTCCACAGCAGCTGCTGCCCCCAGCTCTGTGCTCATGGCAGGATAGGACCCCACTGTCATTTATGAGCCCCTGTGCTCTGAAAAACAAAATCCCCCTTATCTCAGCATCTACTTGGCAGTGCTGGCTTAGTGGTTGGTCTCCATAATCTTAAGGGTCTTTTCCAAACGAAATGATTCCATGATCTTATTCTGTCTTTTTGCAGCTTAATTTTTATATATCTCCACGTGTTAGGTCATCTCCTGTTTCTGTGGGCTAATGCATTGTCATATGTTCTATTTCAGTAACACCTGAGTGTGATTTATTCAAATGACAGACCACACTACAGTCTTCAATGCAGGGCTAATTCGTTCCTACTTTCTAATACAGTTCCTCACATAATTTCCAGCATTTGAGAGAATAAGTATTTATTTTAATCATCGTGTGCTGCATATGTAATTTTTTTCCTAGGTGAATTTTCCTTTTAATGGAGGCTGGGTCATGGGAGAGCAATTATGTAAGTTATGTGCACGTTACAGAATAATTTAAAATCAGCTTTAGGTCAATCTTTTTTAATTATCTATTTTATCAACTGTTTTTGACTAGCAATTTAAATAATTGTGTTTGCCTAATACCTGGAAGTGTAATTGCTTTTAGATGGCCTTTATTCCGATCTCGGTGTCGGTGCACACTGCGCATGTTTGCATCTGTCTGCGTGGTGACAGATTTCTGGTGACAGCTTGTATAACTTATTTATAAAATGACAAATTATTTTAGGATTTCTTGAAGTTCACAGACTGGAAATATGGAGAAGCACCTGCTTGCTGCAGAAAGCTGAAGAGGATCTGCTAAGTCGAAGGGAAACTGCATGAATTGGTGAAGAGCACTTTGCAAATGCGACAAAACCCATGGGCCACCCTTGTGCTGGGCCAGGTTGCAGGCAGGGCTTCGGGGATGCAATTTTTTAGCTGCCAAGGCCCTGTTGCTGCAGTCAGATATGACCAGGAAGGTTCCCAAAGCCTCACCTGGAGTCCATGGGGAGCACCAGCCTCGTCCCAGGGTTGGTTCAGAGCTGGAGCAGAGTGGAAGTGCTTTGAGGGGCACCTGGCAAAGCCCCTTGGCAGAGCCCAGCAGTGCCCCACGGGTCCTTCTGTGCCCTGCAAGGACAAAACCTCGCTGTCCCTCACTCTGGGCTTTCCCGAACAAAGACTGCAGGGCCCAGGGCTGTTTCCATCCCAGCTCCACCCGTGCCAAGGCTCTCACTGTGATTGCAGTGGGAGTGTCGCTCTGAAACCACCTCGTTAACATGAAAGGATGAGTTCAGCCGCAGGAGGCGTCGCTGGTGAGGATCCTGGCATGTCCAGCTGGTGGGATATGGAAGGAATAACGAGAGGCTCTGGTGGAAATGAGCCCCTGGCAGAAATTCCCAGCAGAAGGAGCAGGAGCAGGCAGGTGAATTGCCTCGCAGGAACCCTGTGTGGGCAGAGCAGCACGACAGACACAGACTGAACTCACATCCAGGTGACAGGCACTGAGCACACAGAGCCTCCTGTGCACCCCTGCAGCACCAGCTACGGCCAGGGGGTGCGTCCTGGGAGGGCAGACAATGAAAAGAACCTGCTGCACCCCGGCTGATGGGGGTTCTGCACTTAAAAACCAGTTATCACTTGTGCCTGAATGAAGCCTACCGAGACACAGCCTTCTAACAGATAGATAAACCACTGTGCACCTTCCTCAGAAGGCTGTTCTCACAGTCACTTTCATACATAATAAAGATACTTATCAGCATCACTCAAAAAAAAAGAATATATTGGTTTAAATTTAGCACCCTGAAATCCCACTAATAGAAACATCCATTTATCAGCTACTGAATGGCCTCTTGCTTGAAGGTCAGCTTCTTTTCTAATCTGATGGATGGTTTCTTATTGTGCACAGGTCAGTTCTTGGTTTCATTAAGCAGCCCTGTGTAAGCTGAGATTTTTGGCCCATAATATTCTGAACTGTATTCAGCCGCCAGTGCACATCAATGTTTGAGCTCCGTGCCAGCTCTGATTGCTGTTGTGTACTGGTCAGCCTGCTGGGTACAGCCTGCAGGGGACACGGCAAATGACCACTTTGGTGTCAGGCCAAGCCTGGTCTGGCCAGGAATGTTTAAAGCTTCAATGTTCCTAATAAAGCAATACAGAAGCATATCAATTACTACAAAATTAGTTTCAGAATTGCTGCTGGATGCAAATGTACATAGCATTGACATTTATTTTCCTACCAAAAAAGACTTAATTTTGTTTTTGAGAGTGACTAAGATCTTGGCATAGTGCTTTGTGTTTTTTAAATTGTCTCTATTTGAAAAATGAACTATCCCTCAAGGTAAGTTAAATGAACCTTTTTCTTTGTTCTTTCAATGCTTCTGCTGGAAGCCTAGTGCTGCTCAGCTGGAACTGCGTGTAAGCCGGAGATAGACAGGTTGCTCCTTTGAGCATTGATTTCCCAAGAAGCATATAGACACAAAAAACCCCTAGCAGGAATAAAATTCAACAATTCAGACTTCCCTCATTGTCAGAAGAAATACAGGAACTTACTGTGCACATGAGGGGACAGGACTGGGTCAGACCATGTGAGGATGCACTGGAGGTCGCATAATTGCAGGCATAAAAAGAGAGAAGGGGATAAGTGAACTGGCAGAAAGGGCAGGGAGACACAAACCCTAGAGGCCAACCCCACACCTGGTATCATCCTTTAGAAAACCTCTGTCTCCATTGAGACCCTTTCATCCTCCTTGCAGCATCAATTTCGCTGAACATCCCAGTGTTTCTGAGTGGATTGTTCCTATTAGACACTGCAAATACTCTGGGGTGTTTCTCCATCCACACAAACCCTTCCTCCTGGCTTTGTCTGTCTCGATAAAAGGAATGCACAGCACACAGGGTGTGTGCAGCTTCCCCTCAGCCCACCCCAGAAGGGTTGGACAGGACTCAGCCCCACATCCTCGAGCTCAGCCCTGGCACAGAGAGGCTGCTGCCCTCACTTCTGCTCTGCAGACACTCACTGTCCTCTGCTTCCACGTGGGTTTATATTCTGCCTCTCTGCTCACATTTTCTACCTGCAAACACATTTTCTGCTTGCTCCCTTTGACATCCTCTTTACCTGGGTGTGAACACACATGTCTGTGCACACTTCTGTGCCTGGTCCATGTATTTTTATATGTGACTGTATGTTTTTATTTCACTTATGATTGTTTCCTTCCTGCTGCCCCGAAAAGCTGTAAACATTCCCATTTCTCCTGGCACACAGCAGCAGCTATGATTACAACCGTGCGAGTTGGGCGATAACAGCTGACACATCCATTTCTGATCACCCCTTCTGTGGGCAGCCCGCCTCTCACTCTCTGTTTGCTAAGGAAAAATAAGGGTTCTTCACAAAAGATGAAACTGTGGCAGCTTGCACTCTCCCAGGGAGGTGCTGAGCTCTGAGACAGGTGAGCCTCATGCCAGCATTGAAGTCTCACAGTGTTAAGCTGAAAGTTGCAAACACAGTTTTAGGTCTATTAGGATCAGGTAGTTACAAGACTCTAAAAATAAATTCCAGAAGTTCTGCTTATATACTAGAATGATATAGTTAAGCCGAAAATAGATTGAAGTGGCATAAAAAAGTATGTACGTATGTGGAAAAGACTTTTTCTGTAATCACCCTCTGTCTTCACATAAACAGATGCTCACAGCACTTAGTCCTGAAATGGTGCAAATCTGAAGAGCACCAAAGAGCTCAGATTTCTTCAGCTGGATGAATATTACAGTTACCTCTATGTTTTCATATCAAAAGCAGTACCGTGACTAGAGACACATATATAGATCTTTAATGATGTGTCATTAAAAAAAAAAAAAAGGCAGCGAAAACAATACCAGAACTCAAAAACTGATATGGAAAATTTGACTCCTGAACTGGACTGGGAAGGTGTGCTCTGAAAGCGAAACTCCAGTGCTAAAGGAATGGATGGAGAGATTAAAAGGAGATAACACAGATGATGGAGATTTCAAAGCCAACGATTTCTCTGACATTGAGAAGGATTTCCCCTTGCACAGGCAGTTGCATTGCCAGGACTGCAAAAGGGAAGCTGTTCCCTGCCTACTCTGCATTTCAGCAGTGCTTAATTTAGCTTAACTTCAGCCAATGGGCCTGAAACTGTTTCGGGCACTTGAGAAGTTCTGTAAGATCAAACATAGATTTTCATATCTATTTTCTTTAGAGTTTATTGTATAATATCAGGAAAATCCATGATTGAAATCAGGTTTACTGGCTGAGAATATGCACAATTTGTCAAGTGCCCTGCATTTACTGCCCAGCATGGCATCAAAATGCAGGACAGTGACATCCTCTCCATCAGCAGTGAACTTGCACTTCAGCTGCAGGGGTTGAGGGTCTGAGGTCAGGATAAAAGTGAGACTATTACAGAGACATCCTGGACAGATCACTCAGGCCTGGTCTAACAGGAGGGCTGAGGTGGCAGTAGGTCTGTCTGACCCCCAGGGCTTTCCCTTCTCTGAGGCATCTGCAGGCATTTATAGAGGCAAGAGAAACAAACCTCTGTCCCTTGAGCAGAGATGTGGATCCAGGAGCCATCAAGGATGGGACCAGGCAGGACCAGCACATGCACAGAGCCAGCATGGTGCCCTGAGCTGGTTTTGACCACACAGCTCCCCCGTGGATTTTAAAACCCCTTGCCCACAAAGTTTCCAGCGGAGCCCCAGTCTCCAGCACTGATTGCTGGGTTGGTGCAGTGATTGATGAGGGGTCCCGGACTTCACAAGATGGTGCTGTGCAAAGACGTTTATTATGCAGTGAAAAATCCTTATATACCATCACACAAACAGGAAATAACTCTGCACTACAGTGTGCCCCAATCACCAATTCTGTGTCACAGTCTTACCTCTTATGGGAACAGGTAAACAATGCCTAATAAGGTATTGTTACCTTTTATGGTCACAGGTAACCAATGCCTTTGAAGGTAACAAACAGTATTTCTCATCTCTGACAGCTCCAGCAGGTCACAAACCCACAATGTTCTCCTACCACTGCCCTGGTGACCCAGGATGTGTTTCATGGGTCCCAGGGTTTCTTCCAGACCAAAGGCAGGAGGTCACTGTGGCATTCAAGGCCTGTGCCTCTGTCACCTACATTCTGTGATACCACAGGATGGTCTCCTGGGTTTTGTCCCAGCAAAGTGGGACAAAATGGTGGGCCTGTCCTCCCCGCAGGAGCTCAGTCGTGCTAAAAGCTGCACTGAGCTGCTGTGGCACGCTCCAGACCCCCTGGATGAGCACCAGCCCTGCCCAGCCCCAGCCATGATGATCTATGGAGTGACACAGCACAGCACCCTCTGCACTCTGTCCCAATCCAGCCATTAACTGTGCTGGGAGCAGCTCCAGGGGCTCACCCAAACACAATCCCAGTGAACTCTGAGAGCTCTGCCTTGGGCAGGAGCTGTGGGATGCAGAGTGAGCAGGCAGGACGAGATGCCGTCTGTACAGCCTGGATCACACACAGTAAGGAGGGACGTGCAGGCTGTGCTGAGGGCAGCGTGTGAGGCAGCACACAGAGACCAGCCCTTCTGAAACCCTTCCAGCCCTGCTGCTTTCTGTGCAGTGCTCGAGTTAGGACTGAAAAGTAGCAGGGTGCATGGACAAGTCTCGCTGCATGGCTTTCTGGCAACCTGAGTTGAATAGAATGGAGCTCAGTAATCAGTTCTGTTCTACCACTGTGCTGTTCAGAACCAAGGACTCCATCTCCACAGAACTACAGCAAGTAGCTACTACCCCCACCTCGGGGCATCAATATTCAAACACAAATAACTCGGATGACATTAATTTTGGGGGTTTTTTTTAGATGTATCAGAATGCACTGGCACTGCTTAATCTTTTGCTGATTGAATTTAGTGTTTGGCTTTTAAAATAAGGGCACGCTCAAGTTTTTAAATTCCAGGAGCACAAACAGCAAGCGAAGTGCTTGCAAAGCAGCTTTGCTGGCTGCACCTGCTGGGGTTTGCTGAGAGGCTTCACTCCTGGGGAGCGTGTGTAGAACAAAAACACCCAAGTGCTGGGGAAGATTCTGTCTGCATCAACACAGCCTTTCAGATTTTTGTAATTTTATTTTTATGAATATGAAAACACGTTTATAGTATGTTTGCAAACACGTGTGGATGATTTTCACGTGCTGCCTTTGAAGAGGCATGGAGGAGGTTAACATGGAAGGGCTGAACAACACCTGGTGGTTTCATGTGAGATGCTGGAGGTGATGTTTCTTGCATAACAAATCGCCTGTAAGAAACTGAACGAGGCCCTGAGATGGTTTTGAGGCTTTAACGGAAACAAGGTTAAAACCATGCAGTGTTAGCTTTGGCATGTTAAACGTGTTTCCTGTTCTACCTCTGCATACACCTACAATTCCTCTTTTCGTTTTCACAGACAACACAACTTTGAACAATAGACATACTCTAGGACCTCAGTAGAAACAATATAAATAATATAAAGAAATTCTCTATGCAGAAAAATAAAGGCAAGGTTAGTTTTTACTTCCATATAAAACTTACCTGGCTGTGCTTTCATCACTTTACAGGACACGAAAAGCCATAAAATTGCCACCTTTGAGAACTTGGAGAAATGCAGAATGGGTGCATAACTCTGTGAAGCACAGAAGGATCTGGATTCAGGCAGTGCTGTTCCCACCTCTGCCGTAGAGCTGCAATATAATGAACAGTTCAAAGGTGTCAGAATCTGTGGGGAGATTAAAGGCCAGGAGCAGCACATACAGCTTGTAAAAAAGAAAAATAACAGATGAAGCTGCTTCTATCACCTGTTGGATCTGGTTGTTTTACAGCCCTGTTTTCTGTACAATTTTAGCTCACAAGAACTATTTAATAATTTCGTCTGGATCTGATAACCAAACCTGGAGATCCTCTCTGACTGTTTCAGAAGGAGCACTGGAGGGCTGGATACCCTTCAGCCTGGGCACCCATCATTACAGAGGCTGCTATTTAAAAAATCAGACGCTAAGAATTTTCAGTCTTGATCAACACTCAACAGACTTCTTTGTTTGAATCTTTAATCCCACCATTAGGCACAAAAGTCTGTTCTAGTAATTGGGTTTGGACATTTCACCTTTTGCCAATTGTAAATTATCTTTATAAGTCACACAAAGAGTTACTCAGAGTGACCTGACTCACACCAGCCCGGATGTAGCGACTCCTCTGCAGGTTCCACTTGCACAGGTTTGTTCTGTGCTCCTCAGTTAGCAACTTGTCAAATATCTTTCCCTAACAATGTATTAAATATCAGCATAAAGAACACAAACTATCTCTCTTCTCTGAGTCCTCAGCATCTGAAGTTGTGCTGATTTATTCTGGAGGAGGCAGTGCTCCTTGGAGAGCCACACAGGGTGTGCCACGGCTGGGTGACACCGGCCTGCAGAGGCACGGGGGCATTAATGCCTATTTTGTTATTTTTTCCCCCTAGGACTTTCTCTTTACTAGGCAAGGGTGGGGGGAGACAGCCTCATGTAGGCTCAAATTAATTGCTGACTTGGATACTTACAGTGCAGGCACAGATGGTTTTTTCTATATTGTTTAGTCCAAATAAAGCAAATCTAAAGGAAGAAAGGCAGGAATATCCAGTTGCAATGGGAAGCAGAGGTTACTGCAGTGAGATCATTGCCCAGGCAGGGCTGGAGCAGAGTCACTCGAGCACTGTCCTGTCACCCTGAGCCCCTCCTGCACCCCCAGGGCAGCACCTTTCCCTCCTGCCACCCTCCAGCATGGGCCACCCACACTGTCAGACACGACTTCCAAATGGCCACGGGTGACCCACTGCCCCCAGGGCCCAGGGGGGTCAGGAGAGGGAGGTGACACTTGGGCACAAGGTTCTGTGTGTCAGGAGAGGGAGGTGGCACTTAGGCACAACATCTTGTGTGTCTGTGGCTGGTAACACTTGGGCACAATATCCTGTGTGTCAGGAGAGGGAGGTGACACTCGGGCAACAAGGTCCTGTGTGTCAGGAGAGGATGGTGGCACTCGGGCACAATGTCCTGTGTGTCTGTGGCTGGTGCCAGGTGGGCCCCAGGACTCAGGGCTGCCCCAGGTCCCTGGCTGAGCTCCAGCTTCTCCCAGCCATGGCACTCCAAGTGCCACCGCCTGTCCCTGCTGCCAGGCACAATCCAAGCTCTTTTGCAGAAGTTAATCTCTTTATAGCAGCATTTATACATAAATTAATGAAAGATCAGAATATAAAGATGTTAGTTTTTGATTAGTTGCCCATTTACAAGAAATTCAGTTGAAACTGTTTAGTTTTATCATCACCAGACAAAATAAGCATGACAGGATATTTTAGCCTCTGGATTATGTAGATAACACACAGAAATGTCATTTACATTTTCATTCTTTTCACAGAACAACAAACCCATGCTTGCAAGCAAATTAAAACTCAGAACTTAATTGGATTTTTATATTCTCTTTAAACAGGTAATATTGTTTTTCTTCTTTTTATTATTGTATCTGAACACCGGATTTCATTTTGAGAGCGTGCCACCGAAGGTGAGAGGCCCTCTGTGCTAAATGGTTCATTTAACACCATTAAAATCTACGTTTCTCCAACACGTTTGAGGATTTAGATTGCTGAATGCCAGCATTTCAGTATTGTTAAACAACAGAAAGGCTATGGAAAATTACTTTCTCGGGTGTATGCAAGAACATACTTATGTGTGCGTGTATATCCACACAAACGCATGCACATGCATTATTTATCTGCTTGCATGTGCACAAATACACTTACACACACATTTATAAACGTATGTTTGTATATCTCTGCATGCAAATAAAGACAAAATATTTCAATAATTTATCTCTGCACGCTCACAGTTTGCCATAACTCGACAAACCATTTGAGAAAAAAAAAACAAAAACAAACACATATTTTGTTTGAGTATTTCTGAAAACTTATTATGGTATGAAAACAATGGAAATAATTCACTATTGCCTTTTTTTTTTTTGCTCTTTCTGGTTATCATGAGCTTTACCAAGGTGGCACTTTCTGATCCTGTATATGAGAGCTGATCTCTGATGGTGACCAGCAAAGTGCAGTCTCTGAGAGTGCAGATTGCAGGTCTCCCATATCCCACTGAGGGGAAAGTCTCATTAAAGCAGAATAAGAAATATCTGTGAGCAAACTTCACTAAGATGTTCATATTTTCCTTGAAGAAGATACTGAGAATCTGAGTTAGGCAGGAAACAAGATTTTTAAGGGTGAGCAGAGGGAAAGGCCACTTTGATGGGGTCACCTGCAGGTTGTGTGGCTGCTACTTACTCTGTGTTGGAGAGGAGCAGCACAGTGCCAACAAATCTGCACTCGAGATCTCACAGCACAGCTCTGTCTCGTGGCTCTGGAAGGGAAGGTTTCACTCCACACAAGTTGTTTGCTTCCAGGAAAACATCTGAAATAATAGAAATGTTAAATGATGAGCAGAGCATTTCTTGGCCAGCAGTTCTGGCTGCTGCCTGGAGCACTCTTGGCACAGTGGGAGTCAGGGAGGCCATTCCTGGTCCTGCTTCATCCCAGGGTGACAAAAGACTGCTTGCAAATAGACACCTTCCCACTCACCTGATGAACACTGCATGACCCTGAGGGACTCGCTGAAGTGGAAGCATGACTCAAAAATGCTCCGTGCAAACAACCAGGCTCACACTAATCCCAGCTCTTCCTTTGCTCCTGTTACCTCTGGTCAGCACGAGTCAGACATCACAGCCCCACCTGAAACCTCACCGCTGCAGATCAGGGTGAGACAGGAGCAGAGAGGCACTGCTAATCAAGGGCCTAATTATAAACCTGCCAGCACCTCTGGGAAACAACTGCCCGCAGGTGTCAGCTCAGCAGCGGGGCTGGAGCATCCCTGCTGAAGTATGAAATCCTCGGCATTAAAACTCTGCACTTCACATTGTATCAGTTTCAAGTGCACGACTTCAAACTGATCGTGGCAGACACCTTCCCACATCTCTTGTTCTGCTCTGAAACCAGTGATGCCAGTTTTAACACCTGCCATGAGCACACGGGTGTGTAAATTAAAAATGTACTTTGCCTCCTCTGGGCTGACCTTCCTCACAGATTATTACTGCGCTTCATCTACCTGAGGCAGAACCTCCACACGGTCAATGCAACAAATCCCTCACATTATTTGAAAATTTGCCCCTCGTTTTATAAGTTGTGTTTATTACAGATTGCAGTGTAAGGACTAGGAATTACTTTTCAAAAATTAACCTTTTCCAGACAGACACCTAAGTAATAAAGAGGGAATCAAGGAACTCTCCCAGTTTGGTGCTCCTTCTTCTTCAGGCTTTTGTCTGGATAGTTCTCTGCATTTCTTGGGAGTCCAGAATCAAGCATGTGAGTCTGTCAAAAAGCCATTTTTTCCTTATTTCTACCCAGAGTAAAAGAAATTATGAAATGAACATATAACAGGAAAATCTGCTCCCACCAGGATATCAAGTCCAGTTTTGTAGTCATCAAAGCTTTATCTAATTCAAATTACTTTGGCATAACTGTCAAAATTTGCTCTTCCCTGCTGATTCATCTCAGATATGTGGCATTTTTCCCTTTTGATTAGCCCAGAGAGGGACCTGGCCAGCCTCACTCACACGAGGTTCCAGCACAGCTCTGTGCAAGGTGGGGCAGAACTATGAAGTGCTCTCCTATCCTTCTTGCCAGCCTCACACCCTGCTGAGACATCCAGGGAGCATGGGCATGAAAGAGACTCACAGAAACAGTCACAAAGAAAGTAATTTTTCATTTTGAAAGGGTTTTCTAAGCATTTTTCCTCCTCTCCCTTTTCTTTTGTTATTGCTTTTAATTAAAAAATTTTCTGGTATAGTAATAAGTCAAAGTTCTCTTTAAAGCACAACCTCCTATGAAACTTAAAAGTAAAGCACAGTTGGCAAGAGAATTTTTCATTTGTGTGTCCAATGTCTCAGTTGGAAATCCCCGGTGACAATGCTGGTCTGTGTCAGGATTAAAAACCCCCAAACCGGTGATGGGTATTGGGAGTAAAGGTCTGTTGAAATTAAATAGAAACTACAGACATATTTCTCTTGCATTTGTGGCTTTCCTTGTACCATTTTATTTTTAAATAAAGACTTTCTGAGTATACCCAGTACCTGTTTCCCTGGCTGTGGTGTAAGCAGTTAAAATCAGCTCTTTTTATTCTGTGCAAGTGGCTGGAGTGAGCTGCAGATGCCCAGCACCACCAAGGCACAGAACTCTGTTAGAGCAGGGGATACCCATCAGCTTTTGACTGGTCACTTCAGCTAATTCTATTAATAAGACTAAGTGGAGTTCAAGTGCTCTCCAAAAGGAAGAAACATTTATCAACAACCCTCTTCAGGGCTGGAGGATGGAATTATTGCTGTGTTCCAGGTGACAGGGAGGGCTGGCAAGGGATTTACCCAAAGTCACACCAAAGCCCGTGGTTCTGGCCAGCCCCTCCTCGCTTTGCAGGGCTGGGGCAGCTCCTAAGCCCAGTGCTCAGGTAAATGTGGGGTCTGCAAGGAGCCGGAGGCTGTCAGTCCTGCAGGGAGCTGTTACTGATCACTGAAATCCAGCTCCCAGGAAGATTCATGGACGTGCAGAGTTGTGCAGAAAGCAGCTCGTCAACAGCACCAGCAGAGAGGAGAATTCACTGTGAGGCTGCAGAGCTGAAACACTTCAAAATGTCAAGGCAGGATGACAACCCACAGGCAGAGCTGTCTCTGCAGAGCTGGGACATTTCATGGAGAGCACATCCCACACGGTTCTGCTGCTGCTCTGGCTGCAAACACGCTGCTCATGGCACGGCCGAGGCACGGGCAGATCTCCCACCAGAGCACCCGTGGCATCCCCGTGCTGATGCAGGTGTGGGTGGGTGAGCACCCAGGCTTTAGTGCTGCCCAGACATGATTTGTGTTATAATTTCGGACTCTCTGGCTCTCACACAGCATTTAATAACCCCCAGGTGCACCTGCTCTGGAATAAACTTCTGCAAAGCTTAGATACGTGCATTTTAAAAAAATCATGTTTTTGAAGTGTCATCAGCAATACTTGGGAGAAAAAACCCACGTTTTCCTGATTTTAGAAAACTTTGTGTTGTTGAAATGGTTTTCTTCTTGAGCATCTAATATTGATGCTTAGGGAAAAAGCAGCAGCAGGAAAAGGGTGCCAAGGAGTACCATTTCAAATCGTGGGTCATAATCACTAGGAAACAGGAAGCTGGTGCTATCGTCTTCACTAAAAGGAAAACAGAAGGAAAATGTTCCTTACTTTCTTTCACTGGCTAAAAGCTAATTTTATTTCATTAAATTATACTTTAAAACAGATGTCAATGGAGTGACCATGAATCTAACCCCTTGAAGACAGACAGTAGGGTAAGGCTGGTTTAAAATCACAAAGGTTTTTTGTATGCCAGTGTATTAAAGGACTGCATTCAGCCATGTGACTTTATAATTTTAAGGTTACTGTGGCAAGCATTTTATGGCCTTCATATTACCCCTAGACAAGCCCAGGACAGGCCAACACACCTATATCTAGAGCTCCCCAATTATGTGTATTTTGCATACTTCTTCTTCCCTCCCACCCCACGTCCCCCAAACCAGAAAATTCCACACAATACTCAGAATAATCTCAACCCCTCTGGCACTAAACCCCTCAGAACTATGCTGCAGGAGACACCAGTGTTCCATGCACTTACAGAAACGTGGCCAGGTGCATTAATGAGCCATTAAAATTTGCCACCTGCCCGTTGCTGTGGCAGGGAGCTGTCAGAGGTGCCACGTGTTGTGGCTGCTCCCGCCTGCACACCTCCGTGGGATGCCTCAAGACTGAACCCCTTTAAAACCTCCTGCCTGGTGCATGGATTAATGTGTAGCAAGATCTGAAAGTCATGGATTTTCCATACCTTATCTGCAGGATGAAATATAAGCTCAATATCTCTAATGCCGCAGCGATAGGGAATAGAGGTGGGACGTGCCCTGTACGGGGTTTGTGTGGCTGCTCATGCCAATCCCGTTCGCTGTTCCTCCACCTCGGCACCCCAGGCAGCATCTCAGCACCAGCTCTGGCAGCAGCTGCAGGGACATCACCCTGATTGGAGTTACCCATCCTGACCTGGATGTGCTGCTGCGCCCCACTGTGCAGGCTGGGGACAGCACATCCTCCCCCCCGCGCCCCCAGACGTAGCTCAACTGCTGCTGCTCAGCTCAGCTCAAGGTTTGAAGGCAAAGAGGAGGTCACCAGCGGCTTGCAGGGAATCTCCTGCTGATTCTGGGCCAAAACACTGCTGCTGCTCCCCAGAGAAGTCCAGCTCTGGCAGATTTATCAGTTTACACCTCTTTTCTTAAACTGGATCTCAGTAAAGTAGTCACATATCCACAGTGTTTAGAAACTGAGTGCAGTTGCTGTTGGACCAACTCTAAGAGCTTTGGCAGGAAGCAGTGCAAGAGCCCAAAATTAACCTATGAAACACTCTATCCACACATTACAATACAGGAACTGACAGGCAAGAGAAAATACACTCACAGGTGTTATAACAATAAATATCGCCTAAAGGGCAAGAAAGACTTATTTTTTTTTTCTGTTCCCTGGACTTCTGAGACATAGCCTTGCTTTGAAAATGTTGGTTAAGAATTCATTAAGAAATAAGGGCCAACAATATTAAAATTTCTCCTCTTTCTTCTTGAAAACCCCATCACAAGTACTGCATGATTTTAAGGCACGAGAGATTTTGATTTTTTCCAATAATTCTGCTATCTACTTCTGCTGCTTTAATTAGCTATCAGCAGCACTTAATTTATTTCTAGTGTATTGTTGCCAGCTTTATACATATCTCTCCCAACCTGTGAAAAAAAATCACAAAAATAGACCTACAAAAATTAATCTTCCTGTTCCCTGTGCAGAGATATTAAAATGGTAATTGCATTCTTTATACCTCTAAAACCTGGTTCTACTTCTAGATACTTATCTGAAAGCCCAATGAAATTGTGTGATAGCAGTTGTTGATGCTATTACACATTACTGGAAGTTATTGAGATCTGATAGTAATCATGATATTGTAAAATCTTCACACAGTGAGGCCATAGTTCATCAGTGCTTTTCATTTTTATACTGAAGGGTGATTGCCTGGACAAATAAACTCCATTTATTAATTCTTAGCATCATATTGCCTTTATTTATGATAGCACAAGAAAAAAAACTTGTAATTTCAAAGGTGCTATACCCAGCTGGCAACACAGCCAGTTCTTAAATCCCCAGACCTCAAACCCAGGCTGCTTCCCCACGGGCACGTAGGTCGTGTGGTCAGACATCACTCCACTCCTTACTGGAATTCATTTCCCATAGAAATCCCTTCAGCAAATGGAGATCTTTTGGAAATGTGGGGGGTTTTTATTCCAGAGAAAGTGGTATCAAAAAAAGAAAGAAAGGGACAGGTCACACTCTTAAAAAGTCCTCTAATATTTGGATTTATTTCAGTATTGTTTGGCAATTTCTCACAATAAGCAGTTTCAAATACCCTAAAGTAATTGCAACAGAAACCCTATTAAGAGACTCTGATGAGGGAAACCATTAAAATTGAATATACAGTTTGCTCTGATGAATCTCCCTACTTCATTTTTGCAGCAAATAATATAGTTCCATGTTGTTTTTTCCTTTCACCAGAAGTGTGAATTATAGTCCTATAAATTCACCCTTACTGTCAATTAGGTCGAGTAAACATTGCGTGAGTGAATTAGGAAGAGATACAAAACAATTCAATACCAGGGTTAGTTATGAAGAAGGCTTTTTAATGAACATAAATTGAAGTAATTAAAATAAATTTGCTTTTGTGTTCCTCAAGTAGATGCCCTGCAAAGCAAACACTGGGCCAAAGCTACCATCTTTCCTCAGATTAAGTGGGAGCTTCCTGCTCTCTGGGATTTCAGAGATTTCTGAGGCTGAAAGATGCAGCCCACTTTGTTGAAGAAATGCAACAGAAGAGATAAAAATTCAGCTTTTTGTTAAATTTAGTTTGTCTCCCTAGCATCACCTTCTTTTTACGGAAGGAAACGAGTAAATAAAAAACCTTTCCACATCATTCTTTACAGACTGGCAGTAACCAGTCAGTCGCTCCTCTGAATTCTCCTTCTTGAAAGTCGTGATGCAGTCATGTGTCAGGACCACATTTAAAATCAACATGGAAGGTGAGAAAAGCACTTTCACTGTTACAAAACCTCTTTCTCTCTCTCTTTCTTTGTGTCCCTGGAATAACAGCAACAGGCTCACCATCATTTTCACTGTGTAGGGACAGGAGGGATGAGCCGTGTGGACCAATCTCCTACCTGACAGCACACCGTGATTTCCTCACCTGCCCTGGGCTTGTCTACGTTCCCAGACTGAAGCCCCATTTTCTTTGTCAGATATATTCTCCAACTCAGCTTCCATTTCAGGAGTTCTCCTTCACATGGCAAAATTATTCTGGCTGGAAAACAGAGAAAGGATTTTTTTTGTGTGTGCAACAGCATCATTGACAATTAGTGCCTCTGGCATCCCCTCTGCGGAGAGGAATTTTGCTCTGTGGATAAATAGAGAGCTTAAGTTTGCAGGGCTGTCAGCCCTTAACAAACAGTAAATGCATGCACCAGTGTAGAAGGGAATATAAATCGGAACAGCAACTTGAAGGTTCTTTCTCAATATCACAATGCATGTTTATCTCCAAGGAAAGAAGGCCCAGCAGTGAGCAAACACCCCGGAATTCCCACACACCATGGCATTGTCTGTGGCTCTCAGAAAGGTAAAACTTGCCTGAATAGATGTCGGTGTTCTCAGCACCAGAGACCTGCATGCTTAGAGAAAGGCAATCACTGCACACCATTTCTCCTGAGGCACTACAAACTATTGTTCCTTATAATTGCAAGCATAAGATTTAAAAACCTTTTCATTGCCTTGATGAGTTGGTTTGCAAGCTGGCAGCACACCAACCCCTGGCTCAGGCTGTGTGACACCATAAGGACAGTCCTTAAATCCCAAAGCCCCCAGCTCTCCACCCTCCCAGGCTGATGGCTTTGATGAAGGCAGGTAGCTGGGAAACCTGATTTCATGATTTACAGAATGCTTTTAGGGTGACGCAGTTCCACTCCTTTTAGGGAATAAATTTTTCCCTTTCCCCCCCTTCTCTCCTCTGATTTTTCAAGGTTATTATCTCAATGCTTTTTCCTTGGTACCAATTCCTCTGAACTTGAGTTCACACTGACTCACAGCAGGGAGGCACAGAGAGAGCTACCACCAGAAGCTTTCTCCCTGGAGGAGCTTCACAATGCTGCCTGTTATTTAGCGACTTGAAATGCTGCCTTAATGGCACACAGCTCCTGAGCATCTCTTTGTCTCATTAGCTCACCCCAGGGACCCCAGGCATGGAGATGGATCTGCACTCTCCCCACCCCACCGTGCCCACTGGAGAGGTGTATGAACGTGTGGGCAGCTGCCAATCTCCAGACTGAGGCTGTGACTCCCAGCACTGGTGTTTGGAGAATTGAACTGGTGGGATCAGCCTCATGTCAGCCTTGTGTTCACCCACCAGCGACAGCCCTTAGGAAAAACCAGCCCATCTTAGCCAGGTGTTAATTTTGGGGACGTTCTCCTTGGTCATACTCATCCCACAACCGCCAAATTCAGAGGTGCAATGCAGTGGAGGAGACACTACAGAGGCTCTGGCCATGCTGCCGTGAGGGCTAAAATCTCTTCTGAAGCTTGGTGGAATGATCTCCTTGTAGAAACAAGCCCTCCCCAGCAGAAAATCCCTTCTATTGCAGTCTCAGGCTGGTCATCCCTCCTTGCACTCCCACACAGACACTGAAGACAGACAACCATAAAATACTGGAAGGAAATCGACTCCCCCAGCCTCCTGAGTGGTGACAGGAGCCCAGACCATCCTGCCTCCGTGTAGGCTGCAGCCCTGCGAGCTTGGACACAGAGCAGGCTGACAAGACACAGGGCCATTACATGGGACTGGCAAGTCCTCAGACCAACCCACCAGTCATTTAAATCCATCTATTGTTCCTTCAAAATGTCTCTCTTCCAAAACCCACGGCAGGTGAAATCCAATACCATGCACTGACTCACAAATAGCTATTCATTTCAAGAAAGCTTTCACCTGAATCGTTTGTTAGAAGCTTCTGAGGAAAACACTGGGTAATAGAAAGTGTAGGTGAAATGACAAGTTGAACTGATTGCACACAATAAACAAAGCACCCGGGGCTTCCGTGTGCCACAGCTTTGTTTGGATGAACACGATAATGATGTAAGCCCAGCACTGGTTCAAGATTACAGGCTACTACTCAGTTCTTCTATTAAATTCACCATGTGATACCAAGCCTTAACTCTCACCTTCTTTCTCCCTTGACACATCTGCTTCTGTGTTATTCATTTGCAAGAGAAGGACCTCAGGAGAAGGTCTGACTTCTTCCAGATTCTCTGGCCTTAGCACTATAATCTCTGATGGCATATCTAGTAATTCTCTTAACACATACAACTATTAGTAATAGCAGTTATAAGATTAGAAATAATTTTGCACTTTACAATCCTGTGGCCCACATAACCCTTTGTTGCAGTTCAGACATCAGTCACGTTGAGTCCTGCCCCTGTGATGAGTAGACATAGGGTGCTGGTTGACTGCTTACAGCAACAATTGTTGTTTACAAGGTACTGTAGAGATGGCAGCACTGCACTATCAAAAACAAATTAAATTAATGGAATTCAAACAACCAGCCACAAGAACAGAGAGGAGAACAGTATGGAGCTGCCTTTGCAGTCAGCATTTAAAGACAGATCCTCCTCATGACCTGCAGCACACACACACAGATGGGGCAGGTCCGTCCCTGGCTCTGTCTGTAACCTTTATGGGAGGAGACAAGTGGAAGTGTAGAAAATGGGGATCTTTCCTCTTCTACCCTCACCCACTTCAGCAGTCTAAGAATAGCACAGATTGGCTTCACCACTTTCCCTCCTGGACTGCTCCCCACAGGGACAAACGCCTGCAGAATGTGTCAGCTGGAGACACAGCTTTCCAGACTGACAGGGGAAAGGTGAGCCCCGTCCATGAGCACCACCCAGCCAGGAGCTCCGAGACAAGCGAGGGCTCAGGGCCATATGAAGGAAACCCAGGAAGCAGCAGCTTAGCAAAACTCCAAGTCAAAACCATAATATTGAAAAACTTATTAAAAAAACCCAACTACTTCCCAGTGGAGAAAGTCAGGGTGTTATTGTGGAACTTTCTCCTTCATGCCATAGGTGATCTTTTCCTTCAGTGTGATGGGATCCCATGACAGCGTGAAGTGAAGCTTTCTGGAAAACAACAGAAATGTCAGGCCTGGCTGCCTGGCAGAGTAGAGGGACATGTGCCCTGGCACAGCAGTCTATTGACAACAGGCAGCTGGATTAGGCATAAACCAAATTACCAGAGGGTGGAGAAGGAATATCCTGCCTTCCCCCAGGGCATGTCTGACAGGCTTCCGAGCAACAGGGATGAGCACAGGCAGCAGCTGCTGCACTGGGCCCTGTCCTGGGCCAGGAGCAGGGACATCCCCAGTCCCAGCCTGCTTGGGCACTTCTCCAGTGTCCTGTCCTGCTGCTGTGCAGAGAGAGAGAGGTTCATTAGGAATTTCTGCCTTCCCTCTGTCAGACTCTTCTTGAAACTACTACAGCCCTGAGCCGGCCTGACACTGCTCACGTCTCTTCTGCTCAGCATAATCCCTCAGCTAATTGCTGCATGGGAGAGGCACCTCTTCCCAGGCATGAGGCAGTGCTTGGAACATGAATATTTCATAAATGAGTACAGACTTTTCAAAAATTATTAACACATTTCTGCAATCCACGTCCAAGGATTGCTGTAAAATAAGGCAGAGCTGTGCTTTCAGGGTCTCGCCTTCCACTCTCAGACTGATCCTGACAGTATTTAAAACATGCAGCTACAGGCTTATTATGCAGTATTAATACAACAGATCTCAAGGATATTTATCCACTGCTGCTGCTGCTAAGAAGCATTTTGAAATGCTTCCTTGACTCCCATTAGATCCTGCACTAAGGTAACATTTCCCCGGAGTTTATTTGTATTTCAGAGAAGAACACACTGACCATCTTCACTCTTTCCAATATTTCTTCCAGACACAAGGGATTATTTACCCACGCTTGCATGCAAATATCTCATCTAATTCATTTTGTTCTTTTAAAATGCTGGTTAAATAAAGCTTTTCAGGGAAACAGAGTCTGTTTCAATTTATCTTAGTTGAAACTAGGACTATAAATCTCTTCAGTTTCCTTTATTGATCTTAGACAAAATTACAAATATAAATTACAGCTGCTGCAAATTAAATGTTCTAATGACTGTGTTTGAAAGCAAATGCAATGGCGTCAATAACACATTAGATAAGACACTGTGAGAATAGCACAGAGCTACCATTCTGTGCTGAAAGCAAAAGGATTTCTGGGGAAACTCATAGCCAGGGGCTCCCTTCTCCTATCTCTGATTAATTTATAAAATCAGCTACACCAGGTCTACAGGACTTGCAGATAGTTTGATGCAGCCATCAAGCAGACTCATCCATTGGTTTGACAGACACCATCGTTTCAGAGCCAGCAGCCATGAAGAGGGTTGTTCCTGGGACTCGTTCTTACAGACATGGCAGCTTTGGCTGAAATTGTACTGAGACGCAGCGAGTTTGTACACTGGACCAAGACAAGAATCCAAACTGGTGTGTGATGCTGAATCACTGCATTCAAAGGGGCAACACATATTCCATCCAGCCCCTGCTGCAGCAGATAAATGTGTCTCCAGCTCAGCTGTTCCACCAGGTGCCTTCACCCTTTATCTCACCGAGAGCACTGGTCACAAGGTCGTGCTTTACAAGGGCAAATATCAAGTGATGCTGCTTCAGGTGCGATACATTTCTCATGAAGAGGCTTCTCTTTCACAAAGCAGCATAATCATCCGTTTTCTACACCGCTGACACTTAGACCCTTCAGCACAAAGGTATCTGTTTACCAGGTTATGAAATTGCAAGTATAATATCAGTGGCTGTGCTGCGCTTGATAAAACGGTAAAACATTTCATTTTGCTGCCTAGTGAGCTTTCAAAAATCCCGGCACTGGAGAGGAGACAACATTCTTCAACATTCTTGTTACCATCAAAGTATTTCAAAACACCTACTTTTCTCTCTGTGATCTGTGGACATGCATTTTTCCTTCATTTCTGCCACTCCTTTCTGATACAGACAGCACTGCAAATATCCAATAAAACTGATTCTTTTTATGCTTTCTTAAGTTTTATGTGATCGCAAAGCCTCTCTGAATAACTATAAATGTGTGTAGTCAAGGTATTAACATTCCTGCAAATTTTGTGCAATAGGCTCTTTGGTAAGCAGACGAATGAGCTCTCCACTTATCCAGAGATAAATGCAGGGCACGGGCTCTGGAAATCCTGTTGTCTTTGCAGCTCACAGAACTAATTGCTTCTGAGCAGAATTCAGCTGCTTTGATAGACACCATTGATTCAGGGCCTCGCAGCCATTAAAGGTGTTGCTTCTCAAAGTCCTGCTTGTAAACGTACCATAAACAGCTGAAACTGCATTGACTGTGAACCACAACGGCTTTGCACTCTGGACCAAGCAGAAATCCAATACTGGCATGAGCTGCTGGTCAGAAGGGCAGGTCTGACAGAGCCTCCCAGCCTGTGAGTGTTCCACTGATGGTACTTCTCCTCTGTGCTAAAAATGGCCCTGACTTTGTCTCCCTTCACCATGTAACTTAATAAAAAAAACCAGCTGGAGCACCAATCTTTGTCTACTGCTTGTTCTCTGGTGTCAGCCAAGCTGCTGCTGAACAGAAACCTCCAAGATACCAGATACCACTGGCATCTCTGCATTTTTGGAGGAAGAAATTGGATTTTTTTTTTCTTAAAATAAAAGCATTCAGAGAAGCTTTCCAAATCCTTACAGTGACTCAGGTACCACCTTCTGTTTTAATGGTGAAATTAGTGGACATCCCAATCATGTTCTAAGCTTCTTGTCTTGGCTGCTAGACCTGCATCTCCAAGAGGGAAGCACAGGGCTCCTCTGGAGGGCATAGATGACCTCTGATCTAGGAAGGGCATTCATGTGAACTAGAACCAGCCTCTGACATTGCTTTTTGTCCTTCGCTGAGTATCAGTTTGTGGAATTTCATTCATGATTTACTTTGACCTTTAGCTGCGCTTGATATTTTCTTACACCAAAACTTGACACTTCATAAAGAAATATTCAAGAAAACATCAGCCAGCAAGCTGAACATGCACAGGAAGGGCAGATCTCATTATGAACTGATCAAAACGATCCCCCTGCTGACAGCCTGGAAAGGTCCTCCCTACTTCAACCTCAAGCTGCCCAAAGCAGGATCATCTTCTGCCTTAACACCACTGTTTGTGCTGATTCCCTCTCAAAACCCTCAGGTCTTTTCTGCAATAATGCTGGACATACCTGCCTTTGGGGAGATTTTTCTCCTCTCCATTAACATCAGCGAGCCCAAGCTCCTCTGCATGTATGCATTCATGCATGCACAAATCTCTCTAAGTATCATCCACAGGAATATTCTGCAAAAATCATCTGCTAGATGCAAAAGTTCAGCCGAGAGAATTATCAACAGCCAGCAGCAAATGCTGTAATCTCGCTGTTAAATGGCAAGGAGGCAATTACAAAGATCAGGTTAAACACCTTTCACAGTCCCTACAAGCCAAAAGGCTTGAAATGTTTGCCCTTAGAATTGTAAATTGGTAGCACAGGGTCATGGTGAACCAGGGTGGAAAGAACTGGTCCCTTACCTGGGATCCCTGGCCCCTCCCCTCCCTTTCTTTGCAGAAGGTAAAGCACACCCTTCTTGTTCCAGGCTCTCGTGGAGTTTTGCCCACAAAAGAAATATGAAAATGCTTTGATTATATTTAAATATTTCAGAGAGGTGACCAGACTTTGGAAGTTTAATTACCTTAAGCCATGAGAGGGCAGAAAATTGAGGGCAGTGACAAAGAGAATGAAAAGGAGAAAAATGAACTTTTTTCCAGGACAGTAGAATGTTACTATTTATGAACCTGCAAAAGAATTAGAGCTGAAATAATTAGACAGAAAAAGAGATTTTAATTAACGATGGTAATTCTTACGAAAGGAACCAGATTGCCAGCCCTGGAAACTGCCAGTTCATTTTATCCACAATGTCCATGCAATCTCAGACTATTTCGGAGATCCCCAGCACAGGACATTATCCTGAGCTGAGAGGTTCAGTGTCTGGCTGCTCATACATCTTGGCTTTTGCTGCAGCTGAACACTGCACCCTGAAGAGCTGTCCACTGAATCAATCCTGTGGTACCAGCAGATCCTTTGACATGGGCCAATTGATCTCTAATGGTTTGAGTCAGATTATAACGGTGACCAAGACTCACAAACCCTACTGAAATAAAAGTAAAGTCACTTGGGTTCAAATGACTGCTGCATCAGGGTCCCAGCCTCCCAAATTCACAGCAAATGGATCACCAGCTTCCTCCAATACCTAAGTGACCCTTAGAAAAACCAAACCACAGCAACAATAAAAAAAAAAAAAGGAACCTTTCATTCAGAACTGCCATTTTGGTTAATTTCTGAACATTCTGTTTAGATCCATCAGTCCCTTCATCCCAGTCCTTATGAGTATTGTACCTGTGGGAGTCAGAAGACATTACATTTTGCAAAGAGCAGCGGCTGCAGATTTTGTTTCCAAGCTGGAAGGTGAGGAGGAAGTTGGGGGTTTTTAGTAGTTGATAATAAAATCCCAGAGTAATGAAACATTAGCAGGAGCCTTTCACCATCTACCTTTGCATCCTGTTCTCCACGCTTTTGCAGCTGGGTGGAGAATTCCACCTCCCAGAAGGGCTGAGCAGACAAACAGATTTGGGGCACAAGTTCTCTGCTAGAAGGACAACTAGCCTGGCTTGTCCCTGAAATTTTAATTTCTAGTCCCCACTGGCTCAGCACCACAGCTGCCTTGAGCCAAACACCTTGCCGTGGTTCTCATAACATCCTGTGGCAAAGCAGGCAGTGATTTTCACTACTTGAGCCTAATATGAAATAGATTAAGTCACATGTATCAAATTCACTTTAACATGAGTATTTCTATTACCTGGGTCAGGGAGTCTGTGCAGTCACTCTTCAAAACCCGCTGTTATTAATTCAGCAATTACGGCTTTATGGTGGCAGGAAATCCTCGGTGCTGGAGCTGGGACTGGAAAACTGTAATTCCAAATGGGACATGACATGAATTACTGGATTGCTGTAATTTTTCAGCTTCTCATGCATTTTCACTGCATATATTAAAAATACAGCAAGCAATTCACTTTTAATTATGCAAATTCAAAGACAGTAAGACAAGAGATGGATGAGTTTTTAAATGCCTGCTCTGCCTGGCCACCTGGGGTTAGCACAGAAAATCTACCAGCTAATCAGGTAACCTGGCCCACCACGCTCCTGCTTGCCTGGGTGTACAAAAAAATTACCTCTTTTTAGTATTCTGCACCATCAGAAGAGCCCAGAGCACAGGAAAGAAATTGCCAAACAGAGGAAAGCTGGGTAGAGGCAAACCTCCTCAACCTGCCTTCCCCCTTTCCTCAGGTGTTTAACTGACATCCCAGAAAACCCCAGAGGCTTTCAGGTTTTCAATGTGCTTTCTAAATTGGCCATTTTCATCCTCAGCCACCATTTCTCAATGAAAGGGGAAAATTGCACAATACAGATACTAAAAATAACTTTTAACTACAATAGTCAAACCAGGACCATAGCATGCATCAGCTTCCACGTTCTGCAGCTCTGCCTTTGGGTTCTTTTCTGGTTTTTAGCAAAATCTGTGGCACGAGTCCATACCCAGGTCTGTGAGCCTGTTCGACTGGTCTCAAAGATGCTGTTAAATTGTAAGATAGCAAGTGCAAGTAACGATGGCTTGTTAAAAGTCTAGGAGCTGTATCTAATAGCTGATGTGCTCAGTGTGGTAATTACAGAGGCGAGAGGCTGCTGAACATGTGTAAAAAAGGAAATAATTGGAGTAGCAGTAATGCAAGAGCGTCTCCAAGCCTAAAGCAATTGTTATGTTGCCCTCCTACTGATGTGCTCCTTATGGAGGATGCAGCGGTTAGAAACCAGCTCTCTAATGAATGCTAACTTCAGGTGTTTTCCATCCAGAAACCCCAAGGCTTCACACCCAGGGCATCCACAGTTTAGGATGCAGAGGTAAAATTGCTCAAGTACCTTATTGCCTTGCCCTGGAAGATTGCATCTGCCTCTTTTCCCTGGAAGCCCGGGAGAACTTTCCTGCAAGCACATTAGCAATGCAAATCTCCAGCAACCCACTGGAAAGAGGGTGCGAAAGGAGGTGCTCACAGGATGCTGCTGTGCTGAGTTCTTCACATTAATATTTACAAACCAGGTGGAAACTTCTCATTTTCTCTAATCTCTTCATCCAGCCTTCCCCACCCAGAGATCTCACTGCTGGTTTCAGTCTTGCTTCTTTAAAGGTGATTTCTTGCAGCTTCCTCTGCAGCCATTCCATGTGCTGAGTTCTTTCGGTACTTGCCTGGGTGCCTATTACACAGAGTTTCAAAAGCAGCATCTTCTTGAAGGGAAGTGGGTGGTTCGAGTGGTTTTCTTTCACTCACGTCCTTGGCATTGCTATTACAAATCTCACTCAGATATGGTACCTGCCCTGCAGCCCTGGAGTTCAGCCGTATTCTCAGGCTGTTTGAAACTCCTCGCTCCATGTTGGCATACCTGCTGATCAGAGCCTTCACAAACCTGAGCAGAGCTGAGCACTGCCTTCACCTCACAGCTCCTGTAGAAACCTTAGTCATGCATTAGTCATTTGCGGTCTCAGCCACTGTTACTGCTTTTAAAATGGTGTTAAATTCCTGCTCCTGGCAGAGGGAAGCACAGGGTTAAGCTCACTCACCTGTTTATCTGCTCAGCTCTGACAGAGATGGGTTTTGCTGGGCAGGGGAAAGGCACCACTGCAGTCACTTACCCCCACGTGTCCCCAGCCTGTTCCCTGACTGCAGAGCCTTGGGGGGACTTCTCCCTCGGCCTCATCACGGAACACCTCCGGCTGATGTGACCCGAGCTCTGAACACTCTGGGTCTCTGAACTCACCGTCAAAGCAGCCTCAGTCCAGGGAGCTGGAGACCTGAAACACTGCCTTCCCACTGCAGGGGCAAAAGCAGCTCATGCTCACTGCGAACAGAGGAGCTGGAACTCCCCGGCTTCCCAGTCCTGCTCAAGGGAAACCTGATCCTTATTTATAATCAGGAGGAAATGAAGACCACAAAATGAGATGATGACAGTGTCATTAAGGATTTCTTTTAAACTACAGAACGTGGCACAAACAATATCTTGGCTCGATGGAGATTAAAGACTTGTGTGGATTCTCCCGCTCCCCTCTGATCTCACCATTATGTAGCGATGGTTCTCCTAACTCTGAGAATTAATCCTGCAATGCACGTCTGCTGCCAGTTCTGCCAACCAAGGACTGCACAGAGATCAGCTTGTAACAAGAGTCAGTTTAACCCCACTTACTTTCCTCATGGCAGTGGTATCATGGAGATCTCTTATAAACTTGCATGTTAAGTAAAGCAGTTAATTGTGCTGCTGTGCTGGGTTTAGACATAAAAGGCAGAATGAATAACAGGTTTAAAGAAAAGGCTTAGAACAGGAATTCTGAATGCAGAAAAAAGGTTAGCGTGAGTTAATGTCAGCTTGTAAATAGAAAGCATGGCTAATATTTGATTAAAAGATAAGATTATGAGTGTTTGCTATCGATGTGAATGACTTACACCTATGATAGATAGAAAATAAACATTTTGATGAAAAGAAGTGACAGAAACACCAAGGCTGACCCTGTGTGTAAAGTATGGGTCTCCTGAGCAAACATGGCTATCAGACTAGAAATACCCATTTCAGTGCTTGTCCAAAGGAATTCCCACACAGTTCAGAGAGACCAAACAGGCACTTCAGGATGCATTTCATCTCCTACAGGGCAGGAGTGCCTGGCTCCAGCATGGGTATCTGCACCCAAACCCTCAGCTGGGTGATATGGGATGGCCCCACATGCCTGGACACTGCCTGGGTACAGAGCCAGGGTTTGAGTGAAGCAGTAGGATCCAAGTCAATAGAAATTTATGGGTACAAAGGGCATAGAGCAGATTTGCAGAGGGCTGGAGGGGTCTACTGTTCATTTCTGGGGAGAAAACAACAACAAAACACACCAAAAAAAACCCCCAAACAAGCAAGAAAAACAAAGCAAAAAACATTGTGAACCTGTTTTCCTCTTTAGGCACCTCAATACCTGCTCAGGGCAAGTGGGAGTGTGGGTTGGCAGGCAAAGATTGGAGACTTTCAACTCATAATTCATTTCTCAGCAATTATGCTCTTTCCCTTACCCAGGACACCCTGTAAAATGCCTGTATTGTCCTAAAAGACTAAATCAAGTAAGCAAAAAGGTGAGTAAATGTTTTCTACGTGACTGTTGCCATTTCATTAAAAACCCTATTGAACAAAAATGAAAGGTATCCATAGGTGCAAAACCAATTTTCTTTTTTTTATTATTTTAGTTTTAATGACTCGAGGCATTGTTTGAACAGCAAAGCTATTATAGATTTACTTAGCTGATTTCTTTCTGAGTGCACCAGGACCCTGATCCTTCTGACAATGAACGCTACAGAAAGCAGCGTTAGGCAAGTTTCTGTGAAACCAGAGTGTGTTTGTGCGGCAATAAAAAAAGAAAGAATTGGGACAATAATGAGCAACCCAATAGTAACAGAGTTAAGGGTGCTGCCTTGCAGGAGACAAGTGACTGTTCTGAACTCTGAAGTGCCAATGTAATGAATCACAAGAGCCCACTGAAATGAGAGCAAACATATAAATTCTTCTTATTTCAGTGTGTACAAATAGCAAAGCAATTTGGGGCTGTTAACCTCCACAGCTTGAGGACAATGTGTTCATCATTATTGTATAGCACTTCCCTCTTCAGGAATTCTCTGCTGATTGGTTTTGGTGTTCCACTGAAGCATAATGTATACCTGAGAGGATGCTCACTACCAGACAGTGCTGAGCAGCTCATAAAAAAGTGGACAATTTTTAAAAAAAAAGTAACTAGAAAAGGAAGCAAACTGTTACAAAACATTACTGCTGACAATGCAGATTATGAAAACACCAAAAATATTTCGATTTCTCCTTTTGCATGGATTTCATAGTACCTCTTTTTCTAAAGAGCTTCACAATTATAAGTTTTTTCTCCTTCATCTACACTCTGGTTTCACCTCTACATTCCCTATCTGCACAGCTCCACCTGAAGTGCAGCTTCTCTGTTCTGTTCTGAGTCATAACCAAGACTTCTGACAAAGACACCCAACTGCCATCAAATAAATTTGACTAGAAACTTTTGAAAGCAGGTGCAGGTGGTCAGTGTGAGTTTGGCGAGGCTGGCTGGGCTCACCCTGCTCCAGGTGACCACTGCTCTGTCCTCTCTCCTAAGCAAGCCAAGCCCTCTAACTCAGGGCTGGAAAAACACCTTGGAAAATGCAAATTTTTCCTCTGCATCCCTGAAGGATGACAGGCTGCAGCACCTGCCTGCTGCCAGAAAGGTCAGGTGTGAAGGGAGGCACAGCAAGGTGCTGCAGGGCTGTCCTTGGGGAAGCTGTGCACCACAAACGAGTCATGCACAGAAAATCCCCTTCTCATTGCACCTCTGAGAGTGCATGGACTGCAGGCACACCTTCCCTCTCAGGACTGAGATTCTGAGCCTCACTCGAGCAGAACTCTCCCCTCAGCATTCCCCACAGGGGCACATTCCACGAGCCAAGGTAAAAGCTCAGGCCCTGGACAGAGCTGTACAAATGGCAACATTCCCCCTAGAAAGAACTTTCTCAGTTCACTGAAAGTTTGGGGAAACAAGTATATTATAACCTAGGAATGGAAGCGTAAATAGTAAAAAACACCTTTCTTTCCAGACCTGTTAATAATCACCAGAGAGACAGGAAACATGGAAAATGCCCAGAATTCTTCAACAGACAATTGAGTCTTTTAGGAGATACCCCAGCAAACAACCAGCCACTTGTTTAGTCAGAGGAGAAAATACCATAAAGCTTAAGCAGCATTTTGTGCAGGAAATCACATCTTTCCCCATTTTCCAGCTGACACATTGCATTGCAAGTCTGTCACAGCACATTACCTCGGTGATGTGAAGTAATGCAACACTGCTGATGCAACCCAATCTGATGTGTCTAATGTGATACATCAGGTACAATATTTGGGAAGATTCTTCTGAAAACAGCGCCCACAGAAGAGCATCTTTCCCCATCTTTGCCAATTAAAAGAGCCTTTCCAAAGAGTTGTACCACTTGCAGATAATTGCTTTTTCACAGGTAATTAGCAAATACAATTAGTTGTGGGAAAGGTTTGCTTTTCAGCAACTCACACACACACAAAAAAAAGGGAAAACAGATTATCATAGCTGACATATGACTGTGTTCCACAGGAGCAGGGCCCGAGTAGGTGTTAGTTACAGGGCTGGATTGTGCCACCATTAGGCTGATATTTTTTTCTCCCCCCATTGACAAGTGAGAATTGAGGTTTTGGAGTTCTGTGTTTACAGATTTTCATTTAGGGCCCCAAACTGGAGTTGTGCTCTGAGGGAAATTAACGGTAAAGTCGCCCATTTGTCCAGAGAGGCATCAAAATTCACAAAAACCAGGAAATATCTATCAACCTTATGAACTCTTCAGTTTATAAACAGACTGGCAGAGAAGTTTGCTAAAGTCTGCAGTAGCTAAATATCACCAAAAGTGAAATCAAACAAAGATACATCTCTCAGCAGGCACTGGGGGACACTGTAGTGAGTTCAGAGTGATTTATTCCAATGTAAGCACTGGGCAATGCAGGCAAATTCAAGACCACCTGAAATCCTCTCCCCTTGATTCCAAACCCACCTGCAGCTGTGGAAAACTGCTGGATGATCACAGAAGGGACACAGCCCACGACCCAGACTTCAAACAATCCACCAGAGAGAGGATGTTTGTGAGCAGAGGAGGCTGCAGGGAGAGGTGCTGGGTGATACCACACCAAGAACCTGGCAGCAGAAGAATCCTGTGAGCAAATCCACATCTCTGCTGGGTCACTCTAGCAAGGCAGGGCAAATAAGAGCTAAAACCCACACAGACTTTTAAAACCGATTTAAAGGAGGCCTTCAAAGGAGGAGTCAGCATCAGCTCTAAATGTTTTCTTTCCGTTTAGCACCTTGCCCTGCCCCAGCCGCCTCGGGAGCGTGACCTGCTGTGGCCAGCGAGAGCAGCGGGGCACTGGCACAGACACACACCACCAGGCCATTTCACTCTCTGCTTGGGCTGGTTCTTCAAGTGTAAAATGTAATTCAAATCTCCATAAAAAGCTATTTGCTCCCTAGGCTCAGGATTCTTACACCCAGTTTCAACCGTGAAATCCAATTGGAAAAAAAATAAAAAAACTAGAAGCCTTATGCTCGAAGTCTGAAAATCTTGCAAGAGCCTTCCAGTCTCAGGCTCAGCTGGATCTTAACTGGCATCTGATCAGTTGTGTTTCTCTTCTCCGAAGGTGTGGCAGAGTGCCTTGGCTCCAAAAAGCCACACTTTCAAAGCCCAGCACACACCCCCTGAAATTTCAGACATTTATTTGGATATTTCTACATCCATGGAGCTGTTCTAACAAAAGCATCAAAGACAAGCTTTCGGAATTTTGAAAACATGACCCAAAATGTGCATGGCAAGTGTACAAATTCAGCTCTGAAGTGCAGTGTCCATGCAGCCCCTCAGAGCTTCTGCTGAGCTCTGGCCACTGATGGCATCACAAGCTCCCGTCTGCAGCTGCCAACCCAAAGGGTTTTATTCCAGAGGAGCAAAAATATTTCTCACCCTTCCTAATCCACCAGTGCTTTCCTTGCTGATTCAGATTAGCTGATAGCAGGAGTCCTGAAAGATTTATTTCATGATTTGGACTTTCTTTTTCACTGTTTAATTTTCTCTCCTGGCATATGTGAAGTTTTTTCTCTCTTTTATGGAGGCTTGTATTTAAAATCATCTTAAATCACAGAAGGATTAGGAGTGGGCAAAGAGATCTTCAAAGGTTTGAAATTTGGTCTCCATTCAGGATAAAAAGTTGGATCTGTATCTAAAGTTTCCAAATTGCTTGAAAGTAAAAATTTATCCAAACAATTCAGATTGCAATGTCTGACAGCAGTTTCCAGTGAGATATTTCAGGAACAGCCTTTCTCATGTTCTAATATTTTCTAAATTAGGAACTGTAAGTAGAGTAAAAATACAATAATTTCTGAGTATTCTAACCCAGAAGTAGGTGAAACATTCCATTATCACAATTTCTAACTCCTCAACTAATGTCTTTTATGAGAAAACATGCAATAACAATTTCTATTTCCTCTTCTATCTTGTTCTACTGCTGTAGGTCCCATAGGCATAGGATTAGCTAAAAAAAATCTTTTATTAAATATAAAAGACGTTTTAAACTCTTATGATTACAATGTAAAGCTTAAAAATATGATCTATACATATTCTGAAGCTTCAGAAATGAGACTTGTTATCTATTCTATCATTTGCTACATTTCATCCTTTCTTTTCCAAAAGATGTTAGATATTTTTAGAGGTTTGAAATCACTCTGAAGAGCCAAGGGTGATTTATGTGTGACACCTGTGCACTGCTCCCTGCACCCGACACGCTGCTCTGCATCACCTGTCAGCCCCTGCACCAACCAGGGCTTCAAAGAGCTTTTCCCAACCAAAACCTCCCTTTGGATTTTTCAAATTTTCTCTCCCTGCACCTGATATTATCAAGTGGGACAGCATGCTGCTCATGGAAAAAAAAATACCCCACTTTAAAATCTTTCAGCTGTCCCTTGTATCAATCATTTTGCGCTTTTGTTAAATCCAGGCCACATGGCTGTGCCAGGGAAATCAGCCACTCCATGTGAAGAGCACGGCGAGGCTGCATTTATTCCTCTAAAGAACAAAGTTCACCTGATATTCTGCTTCCTGTTGGAAGGAACGATGGCAAGGCCATCTGCCTTCTAATTAAGAAGATTATTGTATCTCAGAGACCAGGAAACCCCATCTGTATCTGTTCACTGTTACATCTGTGCCTGGGGAAGGGGGAAAGAAAATCTCTTTGCTATGCAGGGACTTGGTTTACCAGAAGTTCACTGGCACGGGAGTCAGTTATCTGCTTCAATATCAGGTAACAGCACCACCTTCTGCCAACAAGTCACCATCTCTTTAGCAAATTATTAGGCTCATTTTCTCGCTGTGATTTCAGAAGCTTTCTCAAACGTTTCTGACGTTGACAGCAAACTTTAGACCAAAATCCTGAAGGCTATTTTAAAACACCTCAAGCTGTTCAGAAGAGACAGAGGTGAAATTATTGAAATTTACTTACAAAAATACAGTCAAACTAAATGTTCTACAGCTAAAAATGGTCTGGCTCAGCAAAACACTTAAATACATGCTTAACTGCACAATACCTAAATAAATCCTCAAATGGTTTTGCTGAAGCAGGGCTTGAAGTACCATTGCCAGATTACCAGTCCTGTTCCTGAACACTTCCATGGCATTTTCAACAAGATTTGGGAGGCCAGGGGGGACCCACAGCACCTGCCTTAGTCTGAAAATAACATTTGGTTCCTATTTTAGCTTTCACCCTGTGTCAAAGGAGAAATGACAGAAGCAACAGGAGAGAAAAATGGAGCTCCCAGTAAGAGAGACAGGAAAGGGACAGGTCTCTCCTGCCCCGGTGGGAGTTCAGCCTTTCCCCCCTGGAGGGGTAGGGGAGGAGGGCCCAGGCTGCAGGTGAGATCTGTGAGCTCAGATCTGTGCTCCTGTGGCCCACCCCAGCCGTGTTTGCTCCAGGAGCTGCTGCCAGCAGCCCACAGGTCACACACACCCAGAGGGAGCTGCTGGCAAGGGCAGGGGGTGACAGGACAGGAGAGAATGGCTTCAAGGTGAAGGAGGGAAGGTTTAGATTAGGTATGAGAAGGAAGTTCCTTCTAGGAGGGTGATGGGGCCCTGTCCAGAGAAGCTGTGGCTGCCCCTGGATCCCTGGAAGTGTCCAAAGCCAGATTGGACGGGGCTTGGAGAGACTTGGGATGGTGGAAGGTGTCCCTGCCCGTGACAGGGGGGTTGGAATGAGATGATCTCTAAGGTTCCTTCCAAACTGAACCATTTTCCGATTCTATCTGGATAAGACGCACAGGCAAATACAACTCCTGTGGTACACGATTCTATAATGCACCGTCAGGTGCAAAGCTGGTGCATCCCCCTGAGGTGTTGGTAGGAACACACAGCAATGGTTCAACCAGAGCAGCCTCACACCAGAGTGAATCCGAGCACACTGCCAGGGCAGCAGACTGGCTGTGACCCTTTTCTGGCCTCAGCAGAGCCCAAAAACCCCAGCCTGGAGCAGTGCTGGGGCAGAGAAAGGGTGGATGTGTAGAGGGTAATGCTGCAGAAGGACTGCAGGGTGACTTGTCTCAAAACCAGCGGCTGTTTCCTCAAGCCCGCCTGTCCAGGGAGCAAAACCAGCAGCAGTACATCTTCCTGTCTCTTCATTTCTCCCTGATTTCACTCTCCATGACGGCAATGGCAAACACACCTGACCACACTGCTGGTGGAGAATTCAGCTTTGGGTAACAAACAACACTGCTGGGAAGCCTTGGACAAACTCTGCTTTCTGAGGTGGCAGCAGCACACAATGCTTCAACCACCCAGGGTAAAATGTGGCTTCTCAACCACTTCCACTGAAATAATCAACTCTTTCCAGTGCTGTCAATGGAAACACGGGAAAGAATTAGCAGCAGGCAGACTCCTGCACCTGCGAGCCATGCAGATGAGGGTACTGAGAGATGGGGAGCACTGCATTAAGCAAAGTAACATCTGCTCTCGTATCCACTCTCCCAAGGGAAAAGTGAGAAGTGAGAGTAGAGAGGGGTTGGTTATGGATTTTGATCATCTAGGGTTGTTTATCACATGAGCTGTAAAGTTTTTTTCCATGAATTCTTGCATCATATTTGTAACTGCTCACTGCACAGGCAGATCTCGTCTGGAATTGCAAACAGAGCCTGTCAGCAGGGAGAAGGCTGGCGGTGGAAACACAGCACATTTCCAGGCAAACTGCTCTAACTGCTCCTTAAAGCCAATCCTTGGTTTCTAATAATGCTGAGGGGATTTTTAATTGGGTTCTGGTGTTTTCCCTGACATGCAGCAGCAGCGATGCCTGAGCACTGTGTGGCACTGAGCTGGGTGGCAGAGCTGGGTAATGACACTCACAGAGCAGAACGGGGCCATTGGCTCCTGGGAAGGAATTGAGCAGCCTCTGCCTGAGCCCTCAGAGAACACTCACTCCCTTTTTGCTCCATGTTTCACATGTTTTCCATGTTTCCTCCTGGGCCTCGTGCCTGAGCCCTCAGAGAACGCTCCCTTCTCCCTCTTGCTCCATGTTTCACACATTGGTTTCCTTGTTTCCTCCTGAGGCCCATACCTGAGCCCTCAGAGAACACTCCCTTCCCCCTTTTGCTCCATGTTTCACACGCTGGTTTCCGTGTTTCCTCCTGGGGCCCGTTCCTCTGTGAGTTCTTCTCCAGGACACTGAGGGGGTTCCACATCTGCTGCAAATCCATCGGCACTTCCACACAGCGAGGACGTGTGGAGTTGAGTGGATGCACCCCAGTCCCCAGAGGAGGTGCTCCTACATCTCCTGCAAGATTTTCCCATCATTTCAGGGAAAATACTCCAAACTGTGAGCAGAAAGTCAGACTGGGGTCTTTTAATAGCAGAAAAACCTGCCAGGGAGAAAACAACCTTCTACCTTAACTTTAGATGCATAAAAACTATTTAATATGTCTTAATGTCTCCATCTCATCTATGCTCTCTTTGTACTTTACAGTCAGTGATTGCCCTGCCTTCTCCTTAAGTTAAATGTTTCATTTTCAGACTGCTAAGTTTCCGAGGGTGAGGGCGAATCTTACACAATTATAATATAGTTACTTTTAGGAGTGGTCCTGTGATTTAACTCTAGGGAACATCCTATTTCCTGGCAAGAACATCCCTCGGTGTGGGAAGCACACCTAGCTGCCGCTGGAGCCAAGGGATCTGGGAGAGATCCTGTCAGCAGACACAGAGATAAAGAATAAAGCACTGATGAGCCAATCAATAAAGCACTAATTAGGGCTGTTTGGCAGGTTGGGGGTGTTTTGGTAGTTTACTTGTGGGGTTTTTTTCCTATGGATTTGAAAGAAGTTTGCTTATCTAACTTTTAGAACCATTTAAATGAATCCCAGTTCTGTTCAGATCAATGAGAGTCTTGGTGAGACAGCTGTAATTTTATGTGCATGTGTTTTAGTAAACTAGAGGGTTTAGCCTTAAGGATTCACTTTAGTGTAATCTACTAAAAAGATAAGTAGAGCCAGATGTAGTGTCTTATAAACTGCTGGACAGTTGCAACTGGAATGGCAGCCTTGAAAGCAACTTTACAGCATAGGCAGCAGATTTTCTGACTCAGAAAGAAAGTAATATTTTACATAAATTGCTGTAAATATTTTATATTTACTATTCGAGAAGGAAGGGTGGAAGTAGGTTAAAAAAAAAAAAAAGCCTGAGTAATTGGTAACAGTTTTATCTTGTTCTGTTGGTGTATATCCATGGAGAAATACAAGCTGTATTACAAACCATTTAACTAAATTAAATTCTAGTTAGCATCTGGGATCTCATCAATATGAGTCTATATTTCTGAGGAGCCACAGACTGGTGGCAGTAATAGACACATAAAGATTTTAATAGGTAAGTAAATTTGTTTTGCATTTCTCCTGCTACCAGAACACACTTTAGCAGAGTAATTAGTGGTTAGATATCTGACTATAATTAAGAAAATTCTCTAATCATTAAAAATTCTCAAGAAAGAACATTCATCCCATCAGTAATGTTTACTTATTCTGAGGCACATTCATTCGGCATCAGAAATAGTTGTCACCTGGTTCCTTGCTCCACATAAATCTTTAATAAGATATTTTCATCACAATTAGAAAGTGATTTTAAGGGTCACAATCAATTTGTGATCATTTCTTATGTCCTTAGACACTCAAATTGAAAAAAATAAAAGGAATAAAAATCAATGCAGTTTAGCTATAAATCCCCATGCACTGGGCTGTGTCATAGTGGCTTTATCTGCCAGTCCCAACGCGTTATTTATAAATCTCCTGACTCTCCTGAGTCCTCCTGGGGGCTGTGCATGGAATAAGTGACTACAATAAATCCTGAGAGAAGCATTTACCCCAGCCCAACCAGGCTTTTCATGTCCAGGTTTTTATGTTGGGATAACTGCAAGTGTGACTCTCGTTCTCAGCACCACTGCAGAGCTGCACACCCCTCCCAGGCTGGGCTCAGCAGGGACCTGAGCACAGGGACCTGAGGCTGGTTCCTGTCTGCTCAACCTTCAGGGATGGGGAGAGCTGGAGCCTGTCAGCCCACCCAAAACTGACCCCAGATCTCGGATATCCAATCTCCTCCCTTGTTTATCCAAACCCATTTATTCTGGTCTGCAGTTTGCCCCTCTGAACAGTCTGGGGACCAAATTCCCGTTGGAATCAGTGGAAGTTAAGCATGGACATGGACTGATGGCATTGCGATTGTGTTTTGGAAACTACCAACTAAAATAAATCTGGTAGTGCGTGACACTTCAATTCCAACGGCTCTACCTCCAGCTTTCTCATCGCTGGTAGGTCTGAATCTTCCCAAATGCTAACTTGCCAAGTTCAACAAGAAATCTGTAAAAATATTAGGCCTATTTCCTTCTGGTTATAAATAATCACCAGCAATAAACATTTTTCAGGGTGGAAGAAAGGATTGCAAAGTCAGTGCAAAGATACAAGGCAAAGCTGATTCCTCCCCCTCAGAGCATCCAGCACCAGAGAGCAGGTGATGGGGCCAGACTGGAGAGAAGAGGAAAATAAAAAACCAAATTACAGCACTGAATCCAGGGGATGTGCAGCTTACAGGAGATTAATTCTGTCAATAAGGCATGGAGCTGTAATTTGGAACACCCTGGAAAGAAGAGATTTCAATTGAAAGAAAACCACACCTTTGCTGCTCGTAGCCAGATGGTGAGAGCTGCAGGATTTCACATTTTTGGCTGTCAGAAAACAGAGCTAATGGTGTGGGATTTGTTTCATACCAACAGTGGAGAACTCCAAGGCTAACTCAAACAGCAGAGACTAAACAGAGAGCCCGGCTCAACAGCAGCTCTGCATCTAGAGCACCATGGGTTCTCCCCATACAGATTGACATCTGGCAAGCACCTGAATGGAACAACTACCAGCAGCTACACATTTGCTGAAATGCTTCTCTCCTCCTCTTTTTTATTTCTGTATTTTTATTTCTCTTCCTGAATCGGCAATAAGATTACATCCTCATTGCCCTCTCATTGATTTCTCCCTCAGAGGCAAACAACAGCATTTCTGAGAAATAAATAAATAACCAAATAAAATAAAGCTGAGAGGCAATCTGCATGTAAATCAGCATTAGTCATTGACATTTGAGACTTGAAAATAAGCCATCCCAGTCCCAGCTGTCCCCACAAAAGCTGATCTCCTTTGTAAGACAGAGAACACTGCAAGCAAACGGAACCAAGGATGAATATAGATAAGATGTAAACCCTCTTCGCTTGAAGTTTTCCCTAAAAACCCCTTTGTTCACAAGCATTCAGGAATACTTTCACCTACTGCTGCTGTTGATGCGAGTTTTGTCTTTGCTACTTTCCTCCCAAGGATGTAGTTCCCTACAATTCTTCCTGTTTGCTCACAGTTGCAGCATAGAAGGCGGCTGCATACACTGGGGATTACGTCCATGATTCCATTCTCTGCACCATGCACACCTGCATAAGTTACATCGGGTTTTCTTACTGTTTTTCCAAATAATTTCTTCACTGTTAACATTCTAGCAACATTCAGACAACACCGCTTTTACTAAAAAATCAAGAGATTTGGGTTTATAACACAAACATTACTGGAGATTGTGCATTGTTCTGAATAGCACTAGAAGTGTTTTATTTGGCCGAGTCAAATTGCTTAGTTCTACCTCTTGCCAGTATTTTTACTGAAAACTCAGCTCCAGGTATGGTTCTGTGTTGCTCTCACCTCTCTGACTTGCGGTGCAGGGACAGGCAGGGACAGGGGAGGGCTGTCTGTCCAGGGAGGGATGCGTTTTGCCATCTTCCACAGGAATTACCCCAAACCAGGGCAGGACTTCTACTGCTGCCAAAGCCCCAAAATCCTCAGCCAGCTGCTGTCCCCAAAGACAGTGGGAGATGCTGCTCTGTATGAGGAAAACACCTTTCCCAACATTATCCCGCAGTCTATCACACATCAGAGAACATCGTGGGGCTGCTGCCCCCAAAAGCAGTTTGCTGAGTGGGCCAGCAATTAAACACAGCTAAATGTGCATAATGCAGCTGAGAAATCCCTTTTAAAGGGGATATTTCCCTCCTCTTCTCCAGGAGATACAGCCCTGATTCCACGACAAGTGTTTGTGGAGTGAGTTGTTTACTGGAAGCGCTATCCTGGAAAGAATCTTTCCCTTTTGGTGCCTCCTTTTTGTCAATGAAGCTGAAACATTTGTGTGCCCTTCTATGCAAAGAAAGGTCAGAAATGACAGCACAAGGGCCTGACTGACATGGGGCAGGAACAAACCCCAGGGAGACTTTCTAGATTTGGAGTTAAAATTTTTACTTATGTTTTTGGGGTTGTTTTGGGTTTGTTTATTTTTTAAATTAAGAATGCAGAAAACCATAGAAAGTGAATCCCTACTCTTGAACACTTTCACTTTAATTACGGATAAAATACCTCCAAATTCCCAAAGCTCTAATTATGTGCATAAGTTTCAGCATAATGCAAGCTTGGTGTTGCTTAACAGAGCAATGAAGTTATGGAAGAGTGAAAATATTGATTTTCTTTGACAGAGACAAGGAGGGCTCAGCTTTTGGGTCCTTGCAGGGGTGTTATCAGCTTAACCAAGTCTAATTAGCTTCACTCATTGTGAAGTTTAAATACAAATACAAGGAAAGTCTGATCAACAACCAAGAGTACAACCAAAGGCTTAGAAACACTCAGCTGTATTAATTTCCCTTTTTTCCTTTGCTTGTTTGTACACAGGCAACCAGAGATCAAAGTCTTTTGACCCCCTAAAGGTAATACAGTCTGAAAGGCTGGAAAGATCTCCACCCTTACAAACAGAATGTGGAATGTCACATGCCTGGGACTGAGAAACCTGCTGGAAGGTGGAGCCCCAGCCCTGGCTGGAATGAGCTTGTGTTCTACAAGGACACAAATGAGTGTCACACTCTCAGTGTTTTCATCACCATCAGATGGCATCTGGAAAATAATTCTGCCCTTTACTCTGTTGGCCCAGCTGGTGTGTAGGTTCCACTGATGGAATTTACTAGTTTTTGTTAAAAAGACAATTTCTCCACTTCTTTTCCAAAATCCTCCTGGCGCTGTGTACCCTATAATGCTTTTCCTAGCAAAACCTCTATATCAAAAAGTCAGTTACTGTAGCACATGAAGCATTAATGCTTCAACATGCCAAATAAATCATAGAACAAGACAGAGTATCCTGAAAAAAATGTGCCATTCTTCATGTTTTTTCTGCAATTGTAGCTATACTGTCATCTCCAATCAGCTCACCAACCCCAGCGCACACAACGGGAAACCCAACAAAGAAACTTTCTCAAGTGGGGAGGAAAAGAGAAATGAAATTGTGCAGCGTGCAAGGAAGATCCCCACAGTTACAGAGTGGGCACCAGGGAGCACCGCTCTCCTTCCTGCCCTCATTGCCATGGTCCTTTGAAGGACAGGCAGGATTCTCTCCTGAACAGAGGCAGGGTGAGCCTGGGGCCTCCTCCTTTGAAGAACAGGCAGAATTCTCTCCTGAACAGAGGCAGGGTGAGCCTGGGGCCTCCTCCTTCCCTGTCCTGCAGTGTAACCCTGACCAAAACCATCAAGAGCCCAGCCCTTCATATTAACCCAGGCCAAGAGCACTCGTGGCACCTCATATCTTGTTTTTTTCCCTCAGAACCACACACTCTGTGCATGATCCCTGCCCTACCTAAAGCAATCCATGTGGCTTGTCAACAAATTTTCACATTTGAAACTCTGAAAGCGCAGCTCTGCCAACATTTCCATGATGCTTCGCTCCTTCTTCTTTTTCAGTTTTATTCATGAGCAGTTCCCACCAGTCACCATTTTTTAAAAGAGGATTTTACAACACAGCATTGTTAATTTTAGCACCTATGTGTTATGCTGCTATGTCTGATATAACCAGTGCTGCTGGAAAAACAGAGAAAAATCAGACCAAAAAAGTATCTCTTAAGACACACTAAGCAAATTTCTTCAAAGTTCTTTGGCTACCAACTCTCTCTCTAGCTCCTCTGTGAAACAATCTAAGGAAATATTGTAATTTTCCAATCACACAGACCACCAGCATGGATTTTGCCTTCTGTCATGGAATACCCACTATGGTGGAAATTGTTTCACCTGTATCCCAGATCAGAAATGCCCAGAGGTCTGTAATCCTTTACATTGCCTTGCACTACGCAGAAGATGTTCATCCCCAATCACAAATCCATGATGTTGTCATAGGGAACCCTGAGGGAATCCTTTAACAAAATCTCGCTGGTGTTAGCAGCTGATAAATTGCCATATGTTAGAATAATTCCCTGTCCTCTCCATTTCCTCCTGGGGCATTCCTAAAGCAGCCGTACCTGGCTGATGGGGCTGTGTAATTGCCTCATAATTATTAGATTAGTGGTTCTCCAATCTGAGGGTGCTGCTCTGGCCTCAGCAGTAAGATCCCAGCTGACTGCTGTCCTTCTGCAGTGGTAACACTGTGATGTCAAGGGCTTGAAATGCATTCAATGAAATACCTGGGATAGGAATCAACTTGGGGTGGTCCCTGAGCACCTGGTTGGGAGGTCCTTACCCAGAATCACTAAGGATGGATGTCCCTGACAACACAGGGTCTGGGAAATGCACTTTACCAGCCCTGAGTACCAAAACACAGCCAGAGAACCTGGGTTTGGGCTGATTCTGCCTTGCTTTGCTGCTGGTTTTGCTTCTGTTTTTAACCCACAAGTACAGCAGAACTGCCTGATTTGATGTGAAGGAATGCAAAATTCAGGCTCCAAATGAACCTCCCTTCCGTTTGTGGTCATGTGTATTACTTGTATGCTGCTTAATTTTTTTTATTTCTTTTTTCAAACCCAAGACAAAAGCCTCTCATTTCAGCACCTTGTTCACTTGCCTCTTCAGCCATCTGGGTGTTGCATTTTGCAGGGTCCCAATTTAGCTGTCCTTTATTCTCACTAAATTAAGCAGCTAACAAGGGAGTGACATCAGCACCGATTTCTGGTGCTAAAAAGAAAAGCAGTAAGAACAAATCATAACTTGCACTGAATAATTTCCAAATGCTTCTGGCTCTCCACACTCAGTCATATGCATGAAACCCTGCTCCTGTCTCCTGAACTACTGCGGGACTTTGCACATGGAAAATCAAAAGGAAATAGTTCTGCAGCTGTCAAATGCAAACTTCAGTGATAGCCAGCTCTAAGCTGTCTGAATCAAACAGAAGCTTCCTGGCTTAGTTTGGATTGCCTATATCCACAAGTTTAACTTCCCCTAATGCTGCTGACAGACGCGTAACTTTGTTTTTTGAGGCGTTGTGTGGATGCCTCCAAGCCCAGTCAATGAGCTGTGTCACTTCAAAGGAGAATGTTTGCATGAAAAAATTAACAAAGATGTTTTTTGGGGGGAACAAGTAACTTTTGGTGTTTACTCTCTGTCCCAAGTGAGCTCCCAGAACAAAACAAACACCTTCCACCTGCCTAAGGAAGATGTTCTTTGTGTGGCTGAGGCAGCAGCTGAGGCAGCAGCACAGTTGCTTCTTTTGCACTAATGAGCAAAAAAATGAAGTAAAAAAGAAACTGGCTTCTGAATGGAAGGTGAGTCAAAAGAAGGACATGCAGAAGGGTGAACACAGCTCCCACAACAGCTCTGCCATGCCAAGCCCCAGAAGGAGCAAAACAGCTGCAAGCAGAGCCAAGCAAGGAGCCAGGTTTTGATGAAGTGTCTGTTGGAGATTTTTTTTTTTAATTCATTTCAGAACTTGTCATCTGGGTTATGAAGCTGAAACTGAAGGGAACCTTTTGGGTTTTTTCTAACAGTAACAGCTGCTCTTGCTAGCAAACACCTGCACTGCCTAGAGATTTCTGGTTACCTCTGCGGCTGCTGCTACCAGAAGTCAGAGTAAATAGTTTGGTAGAGTTCCAGAAGAAATTAATTTCATTTTAAAAACAAGGACCAGCACTTTGGCTTAGAAATATTTGAGCCTTTGCCTATTTTCTTTTGGCTACTTTTTGCCTGCCTTTGGCTGATCAGGCCAGTTCCAGAGTACTCTGCCGATCATTTCCACATGCAGAGCACAAATCCCTTCCACAACTTCCGACATTTGCTCCTCCATCCCTTCCTGGGTCTCCAACTGCGATCCACACATTCACATCCAACATTGTGCTGATCTCATCACCCCTCCGTGCCAGTTCCTTCCTGCCCTTGCAGTACTCCTGCAGTGGGGCTCACCTGCTAAGAGAGGAGCTGGAACAGATGGACACAAGAGCTGCAGACAGACGCCCTGCTCACAGGCAGCCATCCCCTCTGCCCCGCCGTGGCCCTGGGGCCCTGGCTGGGGGACATCTGTGCTTTGCTGGCAGCTCAGGGGGCTGAGCCACGGCGGGTGGGCAGTGGAGCCCAGAACACGGCAAGGGAAGGGCAGAGACCTGGGGTGGGGGGTAGAAAAGGCTCTGTGCTGACTGAGGATGTGATACCTGAACTACCCTCAGCCTTCAGGGCTGGGGAACGTCATTTGAGAATGGAACAAAGGATTTTGCATTGCTTTAATTCCAAAAAATTTTTAATACTGTGAGTAAATGAGAAAACATTGACCTCTGTGATCCAAAGTTCATTTCTGCAAGAAAACCGAAATGGGAACTGCCACAGAACAGTTAGTGGTTTTTAACAGCATGGAGGAGAGAAGTCAGATTACTTTAAATGGGTCACGACCCTGTCCAAATGCTACCTGAACCATCCCAGCCTCAGGGTACACCTGCCCAAGGAGACTTTACTTCTACATTGTTTGGTTGTGCACACAATAATGTAGGTGCCAGCTGTGCCACTGCTGCTGCTTTGGATCTGTTTGTTATTATATTAACAGTACAATACACATTGATTCTGTGTCGTTTCAACTGGACTCCTTCAGCAGGATCCGATTTTGGTCAGTTAGAAGTGGGAGAATTCCTGCCTCTCTTCAAAGGCCACCAGGCAACAGCACTGGAAGGGAAGAGCTCAAACTGTGTCAGTTCTTCCCCTGCAGAACATCTTGTTTTGTAAATCAGATGAGTACAAGGACAGAGAGCCTCTGAGATACTCAGCCTCCAAAATCAACAAAGTAATTAACTAGACTGAATGTACTCTTGTTTGCTAAAAGCATCTGTTTAATTATTATTGTACAGCCCCCCCTGGTACGTGGATGTTGGGTACCAGGTACTGAGCTTGTTCTGAGTCCTTCCAAAAGGCAGTTTGAAAGATGATGGCAGAAAATCCACTGATCAATTCCCAGTTTGGAACACTTTCCACGTACTGATGGTGTGCTATTCCAGCCTTTTCATTTTGGTTTGCAACATTTCTGTAAGAGGCTTTGATTCAGACAATACCCATTACTGCTGCCTGCTGATATAGACCCAGAGAGTGAAGGAGATTATTTTGTATAAGCCTGAACATGAATAGCATTGGTTAGTTAGAGCAGCTACTGGCAACAGTTCAGATACAGGGGGAAAAAATACTGCTAATATCCACTGGACATAAATTACCAGTTTAAAACTAGCACCAGTTCATAGATTTAAATGGATTTTTAATGGACTCCAGCCTCACGATTAAAGCAATAAGAGGATATGATTCCTCTATCCCCAATGGCATTGTAAGGGCTTCATTGACATGTGCCTTAGTGATTTATGGTTGACTGCCTTAATCAGAGCTCCAAGCACTGTGGGAAAATGCCCAGACAGCAGAAGACAGATCATGCAAAAGCACTTGCTAATTTGGCTTTCTGAGCAGTATTCACAGGTATCAGCCTGACCATGCTCCAGAGGCTGCAGCAAGGTCATTGGCTCCAATTATTTCTGTGTGTATCAGTCACCCACCAGTTTTAACACCAAAATTTCCATCATCTCCTAAGCCACCTTTTCTTTGGATTTTTGATCGTTCTGTAGCCTATACACGTGAATATAGTATTGCAGCCTTTGGCACTTTCACAGTGAACGCCTGATGTGCCAGATCAGAAAGGCAAAGGGGCCAGATCACAGCCAGCCTGGTGCCAGTGGTCATTCAGAGTCTGCAGAGGGGACAGGGACACGAGGGACAGCACCAACACTGCTGGCACTGCACAGAAAGCCCAGCAGCCTCCCTCTCTCTCAGGTGTCTATTGCTCTGCCCGCTCTCTGCAGTAGGTTCTCCTCATGGCACTTCCTGCAATGGGCTTCAGAAGGAGAGAAAACAGCATCAGCAATTATGAGAGTTGGGGTTACCGGGAGACAGCAGGTCTCAGAGGGGGGAACTGGGGATGAAACCCCCCAGCCCTGTGACCCACACAGAACAGGAGCAAACCATGAGTGTTCAAAGAGGAGCCATTGCTGGGGGAAGTTCCTATACCTGATCCCCTCACTCATTCCGGGGCTCCATTACATGGAAATACTGCAAATATCGTTTTCCAGGAGTTTAGCCTTGCTTTTGATGTTACAAACATTATAGCACAATCATTTTGAAGCACTGTGATTTCTTTCAACAATCAAAATGATTCCCACAGTGAATCTTTTCTCCCCTCCAGAGGCAGTGTGTCTTATCGGAGCTTTGTCCCTCCTTGGTAAGCCAAGCTGTATCTGAGATGTCAGCTCCTGTCACACTTATCTAGGATTTCATGCATGTAGCAATACAGGATTTTAGCTCACAAGCTTTGCCACTGCTCCTATCTTTTTAGGTTGTGACTATGGTAACTGTTCCATAAGTTGCTTCCTAATAACCATAAAATGAAGCAGATAGTACAGGAGATATCTCTCATTAATACCCTTTAATTGATTCCATAATCACACTGCAAATTAGTCTGGAACAATCAGGAGTGCTACCATTCTCACTTAGGTGAAAATTCCTAAAGCAAAGGAAGTTAAGTCAAAATAAAGCACAAAGTTATTTCAAAAAGTTTAGTATCACGAAGACAGAAGTGATGAGGGTGAAACGGCTCCAGTTTCATCAGAAATCTCTTGACTGGTTGTGTCAAAGCAGACTACTTTTTTCTTTCACACAAAAGCTGCTGGGACTAGGGATTCACTCTTTGTGTAAAATTGTAAGATTTTATTTTTCCTTTTTTTTTTATTTCTAAGTAGGCCAGGCTCTGGGATGGTACCAACCACCATTGTGGTCTCAAACTAAACAGAAACTCTAATCAGTCTGAGGAAAACTCGACCAAAAGAATTTTGTTCTGCATTTTGCTAACAGACCATGGAAGTTAAACCAAAGCTGTATAAACTTCCTCCAAATGGGCAAAATTCTAGATTTGTGTAAAAAAGAATCACTAGGTGACTGATGCCAATCAAGAGCAGCAAAAGCAGCTTATGAAGCACTGTCACCAATCCCCAGAGTCCCAGCACATTTTCGAGGTGCTTCAGTCTGAGCTGCTGCTGCCAGAACCCAGAGCAGAGCCCGGACATCCCTGGGGGATGCTGAGGTGCACATGGGGGTTTAATTCAGAGAACACCCACAAAAGCCCAAGCCCTCACACAGCGACACACCCACACTGTCCCGGGCTTTAATGGTGTGTTATTTATTGCCTGTGCTGCTTAGAAGATTTCTTTATCGAGCCTTTTTTTAGCTAAAAAGCTGTACACAGGCACCTGACAGAGGCTTGGTTTTACAATTACTCCCAGGCTCCTTTCACTGCTCAAGTAGCTGAGGGATTTCCTGGTAACCACTGAGCCTGGTATCCTTATCTTCCCCCAGGGATATAGTTTTAAAATTAGTTTGCTTTCTTTTATCTCAGACATAAAGGATACAACAAACAATACCCTGACTGAAATTTGAGTGCTTTGGATGCTTTACTGGAGCGGTGAAAACTCGCTCTTCCCAACGGAGGTGTCTGCAGAGAGCAGAGTGCTCGCTCACTGTCAGCTTCCCTCCTCAGAGAAAAATGCAAATTAAAATACTGTGATCTTTCCGAGACTTCCAAGGTCCCTGTCATTAGCAATTAGCAGGACTGCTGAGAAATACCCAGAGCTGAGTTCCACGGAGCTGTCTCCTCCTCTACGAAGGGCAGCGCTGTGGATGTCACCCCTGAGCGCGCACAAGGTCGAGAGTCACAGCACAGACAGGGGAGCAGCCACCCCCCGAACCCCAAGGCCTCCTGCAACCCCCCCCTGCAGCACCTGAGAGCCTGGAGCATGGATGTGGCATCCTGGATTTCTCTCTGATAGGAAAATAGATGAGAAACATGCGAAAACCACCCACTTTGTTTTTAGCTAAGGGCAGTATAATTGATAAGCAGGCTAGAAGCTCCGATTGAGAGGCTGATTGACAAGGAGCTGATCACCCTCCCCTCACCATGACAAGGGAGCACATGGGTTAAGATTCCAGGCATGATCCGGGGTGGCAGGGGGTGGGCGAGGTGCTGGGATTGACACTGATGCCATTCTGACAGGCTGTTACTGCCTCCGTGCAGAACTGCAGGGTGAGGCTCAGCCACGATCGCGGATCCGACAGGAACGGCATTGCCGGAGATCGCAGCCAGAGAAACACGGACCTGCTCGGCTACAGCTCTGCTCCTGTCCCCAGACACTGCCCTTAACACTCCGTCACCTCCCGGCGGGCTCACGTGTCACAGGAAGGGAGGGATGATGAATGAGGATTTTGGAGCTTGCCACAGAAATTATCTCTGCTTGCAATCATCTGATACACAAAATAAAGGCTGAAATCCTCTTAGAAGTTCCATAGTACACAAAGGATTGAAAAAGTGGTCTGAGATGCCCACCAAGTTTATCCTTTCTCAGACCAGACATATTAAGATTTCCTTTTTCCTTTTTTTTTTTTTTTTTTCTTAGAACACCCCTAACTATCTAACCCTAACTGGGAGAGGGCTAGGGAAAACAGCCCAAAACTTTGAACTGAAAACTCTTCTTATAACTTCAATGGTGAATAATTCATTCTATCACTAAATTTAAACTCATAATGCATCAGCAAGGAGCCACAAAAAGACAGAGCCAAGTGGCCAAGCAGTAGCTCAGCCCAGCAGAAGCCTTACCCACATCCAATTTCTAAACATTCATTTTTTACAATGTGAATCACTGCAGAGCACAGCAGCTGGTCCCAACTGGCCCACAGAGTTTCACACAAGCATTACAAAACCCAACACCCCACATTTCCCCTTTCTAAGCACTACAGCAGCCTAAAACCAGCCAGCAGGATAACTGAAAACTTCAACCATTAAAGTCTCTTCTCTATAACAACTTCTCAGCAATGTCCACACAAAGTCCACTTCCTCAGTGCTGCTGCCAGGAGTTGTGGGGCTCAGACAGACAGACAGACACAGAGCTGACCAGATCTGCTTACATGACTCACCAGGGCTCTGTTGCTTTCACAAGCTCTCAACATTCATTGTGCAAGACTTAGCCTACCGAAGTATGAATTCAGGGCTCCTTTCCTCCCTTTTCACAGGCTTGAACAACCCCAGAGAGGTCACAGCAGGGAAACGTGCACACCCTGCATGGGATGTTAAACCCTTTTAGGGACCAGGCCAATGGGAAAAGGCACCTGGTCCTGCAAGTGGAACGAGATGCAATCTGCTGAGGCACAGGAGCATTTCAAAGGTAGTAAAGCCACCAAACAGAGCATGGATCAATTTGCTGTCTTTACTGTGAGTACAAAACAAGAGTAGGACATGGACAGCACCTGTGTCACAGGAGGGTTCACTTGTCACGCACCGAGGCCTAAGGCAAAAGCTGGAGGATTACCCAAAGACAGACTCACAGAAACACAGTGGGACCTTAGCACTGAGTAAGTAGCTTTCAGAGGAACATAATAGGACTGTTTTTCAGAAAAACAACACTCTATGAATATGAAGCACATTTGCCACTCAGTAACAGCCTTGAGGGGGTTTCTGAAATCCACTGGCTCAGTGTGCTGAGTGCAGCTTTCCTGGCTGGCCCAGACACTGCACAAACCCCAATTCAGTTGTAAATGACCCAATATTTCATGCCATTTTTGACTCAAATATATTCATGGAGATGAAAAGTAAATTAATAATCAGAAACATTTTTCCTCTGTGTAAGTGAAACTGCACTTGTGAGGAATCTCATTTTACTGGCTCTCAGGCATAAGATTAGCTCCTCAAGCTGCTGCTGTGCATCTGATCCCACAAGGATTCATGAATTTCTAAGCCAGAAGTCATATGAGCCACAAAGAATGGAGGATCCAGATTCTGGGACAGTCCCTTGAGAATCCTGAAGAAAATCAGTTAATCTTTCAGAGATTCAGTTCACCAGGAGTAAAATGAGACACTATTCTTTTGCCTATTTTTACTACAGATTTTTTGTGTTACTCAAAAAAATGTGGAGCCACAAGTTTAGATCCTGGTATAACACCAATAATATCAGATCTAAATTTATTACCAAAATCACAAGAAACCTCAACAGTCCTCAAGTATTCCAGCAGAGTATGTAACTATCTAGGAGTGCAGAAGAGACAGTAATTAAAATACAAAAATGAAACATGAATTTCAAAAGCCAATTTAAATGCAAACTCTTCAAGTGTGGTGCACAGAAGCATCCTACAAGGGTCTGGGAGGTTGGCAAAGCGGATTAGTAAATGCAGGCAACTGCACTGCCATGACCAGAGCATCTCATCTGCTGCAGAAATGCAAAGCCATCTGGAGTGACAAGCTGGAGAGAGCAAAGGTCCCCCAGGCCTCTGCCAAGTCTCTGTAAAGTGCTATGAAAACGATAAAACAGAATATGAATCATTTAAGAGCAAATCTATATTAAGGAATGAATAAGCGCCCACTCATATTTAAACCGAGGGGATAAGACTGACGTGGTTAATGATTTAGTGCAGGTCACGTTAGACTGACAAGTGGGTCTGGTTTTCTGCCTTTTAAGCACAACCTCTGAAGGGCAGAAAAGTACAAACTCAGGCTACTTCCTAACTCTGTCCTCGGCTGTTCACTGATACACAACATTCCAGCCAAGTCAGTAAGGTCCAGAAAATAAAGGGTGAGATTTTCCAAAGCTTTTACAAATATTAACATTCAGCAATAGCTGGGCTTTCTATAAAAACCAGGCTCTCATCTGGGATATGAACTGATGTGATTGTTCCAGAATAAATCCATGGAGAAATAAAACTTCTTTTTTTTCCAAGTAGATGCCTTTGTTCATGAGGACACCGAAAGAGTAAAGGTGAGACTCTGGAACAGGATGGCCACAATAGTGGGGTAACTTGGAAAAGGATAACTTGTTTCCTGATGAAGGTTGTAGGGATAAGGCTTAAATTCCTCAGGTACTTTTTGCCATTTCTTACAAACCTAGGATCCATCACCAGGACTCTGAGATAATTATCAGAGCCCTAACTGCTCAAGCACTCATCGCAGGCAAGACCCCTCATTACTGAAACCTTCAGCCCTAATTTGCTACACTCCATGGCATGCAAACTTCATTTGTGGAAGCCAAGGACATGGCTGGGAGACACCTGGAGCTGTTCATAGGTTCCAGGGACAAGCATTTCCCTTCTCTATCCTGGCACAACGGCTGCACAACCACTCTCTGCTTTTGGTAAGACTTTTCAGCAACAAGACTTTAATCATGTGCAAGTTGCAGGTTCTCTTTCTGAGATAAAGGCATAACAGAAAGTCTGTGTCCACAAAACAAACTGCAAAGGAAAATTCTCCCAGCTGCCAGCAGAGGCAAGAAGGGCTTCACCCTATGAAACCTCCCTGAAGGAATGGACAAAACCAGACTGTGGGCCCCAGCTGGGATTGCTTCCCATGGAAAAGTGTCATGGGGAGGAGGGATCAGGAGTGAGGCATAGTCTGTATTAAAAACAAGTAATTTGCAATAACCAGCAGGTCTGCAGCACTGGAAAGGAGTCTCAGAATTCTGCAGCACAGGAAAGACTGACTGCAAGAGGAGCACAAAACCTCGGGGGAGATCCCCCTTATGCAAGACTTCACCAAAATTCTGCCAGCCAGGGCCAGCCAGCACCTGCTGCACAAACCCAAAGCACATTTGTGTGATACAGCACAAATCTGCCCCACCATCCACCAAGTGCCAAGGAACAGTTGAGAAAGGGGTTGATCAATAAGCTAACTTTTGTAAGGATGTGTTAACTATTAAAGAGTCAGAAAATGTTAATCACGAAACCTAAGAAGCAAGATGCACCTTAATCTTGTTAAGATAGAAGAAATAGAATGCATCTTGTTAAGCTAAGAGGAACAGGACCTGTTGAAAACAACACAGAAACTGCTGAATCAGCCAACGAAGGACTGTGCATGCTCCAGAAAGAAAGGTGCAAAGTACATTGAGATGAAGACTCCGAGCCTTCTTCAGAGAGACTCCCGAGGAAAAAGAACCTTCCTCAGTGCGACCACCAGGATACACAGCATGTGCACGGCATGTATGCTAATGATATTAATGACCTCCGAGAAGTAATTTGTATAACCACTCTTATGCTAAGGAATGTAATGAATGCCCATTAAATGTAACCATACACTGTGCTGTGTAACAGTGCTGGGGATGTCTGTGTTCGGAGGAGTGATCCCCCACGCATCCGGCGCCAAATACAGCACGTCCCCGCTGCTCTGACTCTGTCTCTGAAGGGTCTCTGGGCTCTGTTTGGAGCGATTCACGGTGCCAGCAAAGGCAGGAAGGTGGCTGGGCACAACAGGAGCCTCGGGCTGGGGCAGAGAGCTGCAGCCTGGGGACCCCAGAGCCAGCCCTGGGATGGATGGGAGATGGGACATGGGAAGCGGGCAGGCAGCAGCAGGACACCACAGGGACAGTCACACACAAAGCACTGCCTCGCTTTTCTTCACGCCAAGGACCACAGAGGTTTGAGTTCTCCTCCTGGTAACCTTAACACGAGGGATGCCACAGAGGAATCCAACTGCAGGATTCCCAGCAGTGAATTGCGGGGTTTGCTCTCGGTGCACATCTGAAATGCCCTCGGTGGTGGAAGCAAACGTGGCGGGAGCGGCGCTGGCAGCGTCTGTCCCACACGTCCCTTGTGTTCCCGGCCACGCAGCAGCCTAAGGCTCTGTCTGACACAGAAACCTTCCGCATGCTCAGGATTTGTGCTGATCCGTCAATGACAGCAAGTTCAAAACAAAAGATTTTTAGTCCTTGAAAACCAGCACCATATATTTACCAGTGGCAATAATGACAATGTCAGTAATTCATTTTCTGGGATTTTTTTTTTTTTTTTCTCTTTGGCTTGAGATCTGTCAGTATGTTGGGGGATGGTTTTCAGCTTCTTGAGCTCATAAGAACATATTTATGTTTGTACTTCATTGCTAAAATGTTGATTTGGAGTTTTTAGAAGTGCTCCTACAATAGAAATTGAAATAGGCTTTTGACACAATCAAAGCACTTAATCCCTTGGGCTTTTTTAACAAAAAGAAATGTCATCAAAATTGATTTTCCAAATATTGGGGCAAATGCTTTTGTAATTGAAAAAGTCTTTTGGACAAAATTATTCTGAGTGATTCCAAACCTCTATTTTTTTCCCCCGGTGCTCTCTTTCACAGGAAATAGAAAACTTCATAAACAAATAACAAAGCATAAACAAATATTCAGAGGGACAGCTCTTTCACAATTGTAGTTTTTGAAAGTACTTTTCTGGCTCTCATGCTGGACTTTTAACACATGCAAATCCATGGCCCTTCCCAGCTGAGAGCACACCTGGCTCAGTAGAAAAACAAGCTACAGGGACTTTTCTGCCCAGGGAATTCAGCCCCTGGAGGAAACGGATAAGCAACCTATCGACGGTAATCAGGAGAGCTTTCCTTGTGCATGTGGCAGTCTCGGATGACATTCCAGAATAATTACGACATAAAACACCCAAAATGCATTCCTAGAACAGAATAATTTCAACAGTGCTTCAAACTCAAGTTTAATTTGGCCACAACACAGAAGTCGTCGCTTTGTCTCCTGGTAGAGCCCCAGTTTCAGCCTCCCCACAAATCACTGTGACTTGGAAGGGTGAGGAAAGAAAACACTGTTTTCCCTTTCGACAACACATATTTTCTTTTTTGCCTTTTTCAGAGCCAACAGGTGAATTCTCATCCCTTTTTGCCTGTGCTGCAGAGCCATTGAGCCCCCCGGCAGCTGGAGTACAAAGCCACAAAGATGAGGAATCACTGGACAGAGGATCCGTCATTTTTCCCGCTTGGAAATGAGCAGGTTCCAAGAGCCAGGTGTGCAGCGCTGCTGAAGGTGAATGCCCTGTTACTGCTTCCTTTCTTTTTTTAGCATTACTAGCAGTAAATGTAAAAATATAACCAGGTAAGATGTTTCCAGTTACAAAACATTTGAGATAATAACTTAGCCCTCAGGCTCTTTGTCAAATAAACACTTTATTTGACACATGGGAAAAGTGAGCTGCAGAGAGGAGGATGATTCACCTTCCTTCACTGAGAAATCCCCAATCCTGATCTGGTTTTCTATAACCTTCCCTAGAAACAGAGAAGTGAAAAGGAATATTGTTTGGACACTTTATGTAGACACTGAACTACATGATGAGTGTACAGGGAGGCAGACAGGCTTATCTTTTCAAGAAGCCACTTCTTAACAAAATGACTTTTTTTTGCTCCTTTTGACCTTTCATCTCACAATCACAGAAAGTCTCTCTCAGAAGCTGAAGTCACCTGGACTGGGTGAAAACCCTCTCCATTTGACTCTGTTGTGAGCTGTGCTCCTTTAAAATTCAAGCAAAGTAAAAATTTTATTGGAAGCATTTTTTATTTTCTTTACAGGGCTGCTACACAAACACAGTTACACCACACTCCAAGTTCAGCTGCACTCCTGACAAGAAAGCTGCTGCAGCAGGGAGCTGACTCGTCAGGTCCCAAACCTAGGGATGGGGGGTGGAAATACTGAAAATCTGAAAATCAGGTCAGGAGGGACTTCAGACTTTTTTCTTTCTCTTCCTACAGGGAATCTAAGAAACCTGCACTGAAAAACACCTTCTCCAGGATTGTACCAACTCAGCAAAACTGCCTGAGACCACAGAACTTTTTTGCTGATTACTTGGTAAAAGCGTCACTCCTCCTGAGTTCCCAAAGGTAATCAGTAAACAGAATAGTGATTTTTAAATATATTTTTCTGCTTGGCTGCTGAACCACCTGCACTCCCTCTCTGCTGAAAGTCTTCCTGGAGACTTGCAGGAGTACATTTTTAGAGCTCTTCCCCAGGTGACTGCTCAGAGCGCTGGGCAGCCTGGCGAAAAACATCCACCTGCTCCTCAGCAATTCCTTGAGAACTCCTTCTCTCCCTCCCTCCCAGTCAATATCCAGGTTTTAGCTAACATAAGTGAGCACTGGAATCAATTACAGAGTGGTACAAATTGATGAGAGCTGAAGATGTTCCCCCCACTTTTTCACACACTCACTGAGATTCTGGAGAAGCATCTCTTGTTGTTTTAAACTCCAGTCCAAATTAGGGCTAATCTTCAAGGGAAGCTACAACCTGTCACACAACTCTCCCTAAAGTGCTGGGTTCCTCTCTGAAAACATAAAATCCCTTATATATATATATATGTCTCAATCTTAAAACAGCATTTTTCACAGTGATGAAACACTGGAACACAGACATAGTTGACAAAAGTGCTGTACAGTGAGATAATGGGCAAACTGCCATTCTGGGCACCTAAATCTCTCAAACACGAACAGGACAACACATTTACACACAAATTAATAATGTAACAGACATTAGTCAATGCATGAGAATCATGAAATATTTATTTTATGCTGCTGCAAGTGCTAGTGACCAATTACAATTATACCTCTGAACCATAGATAACATCAGAATGGCATTGGTCAAATAGATGTCACATTTTAGCACTTGAATGCTTGGCCTCGAGGTCACAGAACACAAAGTATACTTTTGATTATAAATACAATGTACAAAACTACTGCTTCTCACTTAATGCCTGCGTTTCTGTTTTCTGAACTGGGACTGCTACCAGCCTGTAACATTTTGTTTGGGAATAGCCTCAAGATGCCACAATGCTTTGGAGACAAGTCACTAGCAGCTAAGAGGTGGCAGTCAGGACTTTGCATTATTTCAGAAGAGTCTATCCTGATGGGAGGCTGATCTCTGATAAAAAAAACCAAAGCACTGGCATGGTGTGTACACATCTGAGACAGCTTCCTGTGGACACACAACATGGAATTCAGTTTAACACTTGCACAGCAAGAATACAAATCCCTGAAGAGAGATTTTGAAAGCATTGGCTGCTTTCTGCTCATCAGTGCATCAACAAAAAGCAGTCACCATAAAACTCCCATGATCTGCCTGGAGCATCCCATCCGCTGCTTTCAGCACCCGGGAGATCTGTCAGCAGCTTATGTCAGGTATCTGCCTTGCAGAATGTGATGGAAATCATGTAAATCTTGTAAAAGTTACTTACAGCTATGCCCTACATTGAGGGGAGCCGTGGACCTCTAGTCATCTGTGAATTCTGGGAGATTAAAGCCCACGTGGCATGTGCATGTTGATGCAAGTCACCTCTGGGAAGCATTTCCGAGGGAAATTCTCGTATCCATCTTCACCTTAGATATATTCCCATAAATCTGAGTGACAGTAATCTGACTACACGATTGAGAGTCAGTCCCTCTACAGGAATGATTCATGGAGACCTTTCCTCTTCTCACTGAATTTCTTCAGCGAGAGAGAAGCATGCCTTGCCTACCTCCAAACTGATGCATTGAAGAACCAGTATTTTGAATTTCCATGAGTATTCCCACTAATTCAGAGTTGTAAAAAGTGGCTTAAGGGCCCAAAAAAGGCCCTTCTCCCCTCTCCATAAAAGCTCTTCACTCACGGCACTGTATAGAAGCAGAAATTTGAGATAATTGAAGGACATAAAGGAAAAGAGAAAGGGGGAAAAAAGGAGAAGGCACAGATCACCAGGGGTGATACTGATGAGAAAGATGTAGGAGCAGCAATGTTGGGGCATTCCCAGGATGATGTTGGCATGGCTCTTCCTGCCCCAGTGTTCCTGGAGCTTCAGGGTCTGTGACTCTCTCCACCCCAATCCCAACCCCTACCCTTAATGAGTTCTGTAACCACCCCCAGCACCAGCTCCTGCCATGCTGCTGCTGCTTTCTGCCTTCCATCCTCAGGGAAGACATGCCCAAGGTTTTTGGGGTATTTTCAGAAAGTAAGGGACAAGTAATACCAAGTTTAAACAGCAGTGATGTGTTTGAGTTTGCTGGTGAGGATATCTTTCTAACACCAAGTTTAATGAAGCCCAGGAAGGGATTATTTACAGAAACTGCTGGGTCTGTGTCGCTGAAGGTTTTTCAAGAACAGGCTGCACACTCTGTGTCATGCCCTATTCAGCTCTGGTTGAGTCTGCCCTGGGGCAAACCCAGCCTCTGGGACCTCTCAGTGTTTCCTCCTGCCCTATTATTATCTCCCAAAAAAGGAACTCAGCTATAACCTCAAAATAAAGTATTTCAGCTGCAAACCACAGGTTTAGCATAAATTCCTTTGCACAGATGTTCTCTCCAGAACACCTGTGTTCTATCTGCTGCCTTCCCTGCCACTGAGGGCTCCTCAGGCAATGGGAAGACTCAGAACAGTACCAGTTCATCTTTGAAAAACAAAAAAAAGGAAAGGTGAATGTTGGCAGAACCTTCCTTCCTGGTTTCCATTCCTGTGAATTCCCCAGAGACCCATCCAGCTTTTCTAATTAAATGATTCTGTCCCTGCTGTACCTTGGGGTAATTATACGTGACCTTTGCTGGAGCAGTGCTTTCCCTAATATGCAGAAGTTTGGAAGAACCACTCCTACTATCAGAAACTTGGAAGAACAATTCAACGTCAATGACAGCTTCTAGTTTAGGAAAGATAATTATGCTGTTAAAAGGCCTCCTAGGCTACTTATTTACACCATTTCAAGGGTACAATGTCAACTGAGGAAGTTTCCTTTTTCTTTCACTCTGTTCTAAAGCAACAGGTCTGAGCTGCAGTTTCACCCAGCCATGGCCTGGCCTTGTCAGAGTTAAAAAACACCACTTGCACAGCACCTGCAGTACACCCTCTTTTGTACATGTTTGTATAATATGCATACGAATTTGTTAGTCACTGCACATGAGCTTATTCCCCAAAAGAAGTTTGCCATGAACTGCACTCAGCCAAGGAAATTCACACTGGAAAATGAATATCTGAATACCTAAATCCAGCAGCTCTCTGGCAATCCCACATTCTTCTGTGGCATTTGAATATGAATCATTTCGGTGTTGTATCAAGTACTTAATGTTCTTTTAACGCTGAGTTTCTCATCTGAATTTCACTGGGACTTATTAAACACTGGCTTTTTCTTTTCCTATCATGATTACAGTAACTATGCGTAATTATGTGCATTGGGTAAATATGCTAATTGTGTAATTGCAACATTCCAGTAAATCCTGAGAAGCAGAAAATGTTCTCAGGGCAGGCAGGATACACACTGACAGGTATAACACACCTAGAACCACTCCCCTTATTTCCCGCTATTAATATTTAGACATAAATATAATTTATCCAGCTTCCAGGTGACCCCTCCACTCAAAGGCTGGACAGTGATCCCTGCTGCCATGAGAATGGACATTAAAAGGGACCCGTACTAATGCAGAGCAGCTTTATCCAGGGGTATCATCTCCATGCTGGAAGCAGGACAACGCAAAGCTTAAACTGGATCTACCTACTAAACTTCTCAAATCTGCAGCAGACTGAAAATGCAGCATATTGTCAATAATTACTGTGCTTTGTGGGGGAGATCTCTTAGGAAAAATGAAACAAAGGTTGTACTTAAGTACTCGGAGAGAAAGGGACAGAAAATTCTCCACATTACGCTGCTTTATTTTTTTTGGAAGAAAGAAATGGGCAAAGAAACCTAAAAAAAGGTGCAAGTTTCATTTCTGCCCATTAACTGATTACCTGATTACAATGTTAATTGCTTCACATCCTTTATTTCTCTTACTACCTCTGTACTTAGATTGACATCTGTCATTGTGCATTTGGACATCAGCCAACAGACTGGGACATTGCAGTCACTGGGGTGTCCCAGTGCTGTCGTGGGTTTTGTTCACACAGCATTAAAAACAAAAGCTGGGATTTGTTTCATAAAGGTAAGCATGACCTTCAGGGAGGCAGGGTGAGTGGAAAGAGAAGAGAAGAAAAAGGGATTTATGTTTGTCTCTAAAAAATGAGAGAATTCAGCTGGGATAAGTTTCCTGTTGATTGAAAAAAAAAAAAAACAAAGGAAAAAAAAAAACCAAAGGAAAAAAAAAAAGAAACAAACACAAAACTAAAAACATCCCAAGGCATTAGAAAAGAGTGAATGGAAATGATGTTGTCAACAACTGTGGTACTACTAGGAGCTCTCAGAACACTATTTGAAACCCAAAAACATTCAGGTTGCAACACAGCATTAAAACAATGCTGGTGCCCCATGAAAACATTTATTTATGAGGCAGAGGGAGATGGGTCGAGATAAAATGCAGCTTAGCATCCTGACCTGCCATTAGCACTGTGGACCTGCGTCACTCCTGACACGAGCCACGATCCCTGGGCTTGACCTGGCTGGGATCCCTGTCAGTGTTCCCTAGGGCAGGAATTCACCCCTGCCTGTTTCCATGCAGAGCAGGTCACACCCCACTCACATCACCCTCCTGAGCCTGTGATGAGCAGCAGACTGTGGCATATGGGACTTTTTACACAAATGACATGCACAGGGTCAATGTCAGATGTGCAAAAACCTTTGCAGCTCACTAAGGAAGGCCATAATTCTGCTCAAAAGGAGGGCAAGAAGAGGTGCACGAAGTGTTGGCTTGGCACAGCAAAGGTCCACCAACACCCAGCATCTGGTGAAGAAGGTAACATTACCCTAGGAACCTGGTTATTGGTGACTTTTCATTGAGGCACTCAGCTTTGGATATCTTTGATTGAACACTGAAATAATAAGTTCACAGGATCTCTCTGATCAGACCTAAGCCACCCTAGACTGGCTGAATCTTTCAGACCACTGGCTCCCACTGTCACCATGTGCAGGTACAGATCCCAGTCAGTGCAGGTGCTGTGCCCCAGCAGCACAAAACACCCGAAGCCATTCTTAAATTATCACTGACACTGGGCCACACAGGAATGAACTTTCATGCTCTTCCAATTTCCCCAAGACCTGGAGTACCACACAGAAGAAATAAGTCCTCCTGGTCCCTGGGATCCAAGCCAAGTTCTCTTATTGCAAACACACTCTGTGTATTAAAGCACAGATCCTCCAGTGTGCCTGGCCTATTTCCATAACACTTGGCTTACAAAGGCCCCAACAGACAGCAGAGAGGGAAATTGCCTGATGACCTCTCCTGCTGACAGCCCCTGTTGCTCATCTCAACCGCTTTTGATAGAACCCAGCACATTCTTTTAAATATTTTATCCACTCAGTGTTCAGGGGTGAAGGAAAGGACTAACAAGAAATGACAAGTGAAATAACTACATTTCCGGACCTGACAACACTCTTTATTTTTAATTCTACCAGGGCTGGCCATAGACATTAAAGTACAACTTTGACAAGAGATTAAATAAGTGAGTTTAGGAGTTAAATTACATTACATCCAACCTGATCTGCAAGTTCATTTGGAAACAGAAGGAAGTAAAAAAACCAGGCCGAGAAATCTGGTGTTTCCTTGCACTGCCCCAAATGCTCTTTTTTTCTGTATGAATTATCTCTTGTAAAAATGCACTCATCTCTTCACAGTGAACCCTGATCCAGCCATAAAGAAGCAGACTATGATGATGATGATAAGACAAGGTGTCTAACTAGATTAAATAAGATAAAGTGAAATTTCCCTGTATTTCTAAGAACAGTTTTGTACTCAGTGTTTCAAACCCCTAAATGCAGTAGTTTGGGAACAGTCTAATGGATGTTTCTATAGAAAATAACTGCAAATTCTTAGTATTATACTGCACTTACATTAATAGTGTATTTTACCAGTAATATTTTTCACTTCTATTATTTCTTTAGTCCCTTATTCTAGACAGACTTAAATACCTGAATAATCAACAAAAGGGGAAGGCACTGGGGAGGAGTGAGAAAGATCAAGGGGAGTGGAAGGAAAGAAACATTTTCCTCCCAGGAAATAATTGTGAGAGATGTTTCAAGTTCCTATGGCTAAAAAGAAAGTTTATCATCAAAATGGGTCCGTGTTAATTAAGTGCTTTTAATTTCTGCTTGTGCAAGTCCAGTATCACATGACAAACATCCAGGTGACCTTGAGCACCGTTTCACAGGTCCCTCTCAAGGAGCCTGGCTAAAGCTGTTGAGTGACAAGTAATTATTATATTTTAAGCTTTGTTTGGGTAGTTTGAAAACCCGATTTCACTGTGCTTTGGAAGAAATATGTTAAAAAAAAGAAATGAAAGGATGACGATTTCGTACACTGCCAGTGGGTTTGGGCTGTTTGGAACTGCAGAGGTGCAGGTGAAGTGTCACTTCCAGGTACCCAGATCCTTTCTCTTTGTAAGCAACTCTTTCATAAAGGCGCAGAGATCCTCATGCCTTGCAGAGGTTTAAATCTGAGATTTCTGTACTGAAATGTGTTCCTTGCCATGGTTTGTCTGTCAGAGGCCCCGGCAGTGCTCAGTGAGGATGTCAGTGACAGAACTGCACCCCGGGGGAAGCGGCTCTGGTGTGAGCAGCCCCTGGCACACAAGCAGCCAGAGCCTGCTGAGCTACAACACTTCAACAACAACTACAAAACACTGAAAAAGAAAAAGGAACAGACAAAAAGAGATTTCTGGACTATGAAGTCAGCCCATTGATGTAACAAGGAGAGAGAAAGCTCGAGCAGCTCCAGGCAGGGAGCTCCAAGTGCACCTTCAGTGACACCGCCCGTGCCTGCCCCCACTCCCAGCCATCCAGCCCCTTCCCCCATCACTGTCCCCACAAAGAGACGAGACCACGATCATAAATTGATTCTATGAAAAGCAAGTGCGATATGATCAGAAATTAAGGCAACGCTTCCTCAGTGGTCATGCTGAGAACAAACTTCTGCTACCTCCAGTGAAGCCTGAAAGCTACCTAACGACCTGACAGAGCAAACCATTAGCAGCACTTCACCTGGGTCTTAAAATATTTTCATTGCAAATGACTCTCCCATTAGATGAATGCCCCTTGCAGAAAGTAATTACCCTTTCTTTGAACTTGCATTTCGGAAATTTGAAACAACGAAAAAAAAATGACAGAGAAGAATAAGCACATACTTTTTATGACTTCTCCCCCTTGCCTCTGCTGGTACCACATCAATAATGCAGCGAGGGGCAGGTGAACAGCCTGAATTTGCAGCTTGAGGGTTCAAGGAGACTGCAAAAGGTGTCACGACCAAGAGGAAGCTCTCACCAGCCATTCCTTTACAAGAGGTCCTGTGACATATGTGAGCCGCCAGGACAGTCCCAGGAGCTGCCAGGACAGTCCCAGGAGCTGCCAGGACTCTCGGGTCCTTGGTGGAGCTCTGAGGGCACGTTCCAGAGGACACAGCTCAGCTCAGCCCAGCTGGCCCTGTCAGCGACCTCCCCATGCCAAACAGGGCACAGCAACTCTTACAACTCATCTCAAATATGCACCCTAACCGAAGGCTGGGTTTTCTGAAAGGTTGGCTTGCTGCGTGTCCCAGCCAAGCTGAGTGTGAAAGCTGACATTTACAAGTTCCTCAGCTCTCAGAAACAAACATCGACTTGTGACTCTGCATCAGCAAATTATTCTTTTTTTTTTCTGGGTGTGCATCTGCTGAGACACACTGGCTAAAATTACAGTGGGTACCCTTTTTGTGTGTACATACACATGTGTATATATGAATTAGCACACACACGTTTAAAATGGAAAGGAAGAAAATGGAACTGTAAATTAATAACTCTATCTTAATTCTTTGCGTTAAATTAAATTTTTGATCATTCACATTGGGTTTGGCTCAAAATAACAAGCCCATCTGTCTGAAGAAGACCTATCTAGATGCTAGTATCAGGACAACAATGCAAGACCACACTATTAGGGAAAAAAATACTCTCCTTTACACTAAGAAGTCAATATATCTCTTCTGTGAAAGAAATAAAGTGTGTATCTGTCTCTGTATAGGATTTTTCTAGGTTTGGGAGAAAGCTATTACAGAGGATGAACCAAAAACAAAGCAACATTTATTGGTGCTTTCTTTAAGGGAAGGGAAGAGAGAATAAAATTTGTTCTATCATAAAATATTTACATGGGTTTTTCTGTAAATCACAATAGAGAGAAAATAATAGGACAGAAAAGGAAGATGACATTCAAACAAAGATTCTGAAAGTGATTTTCTTCAGCAAAGTTAGAAAGAAAGAAAAATAATGAAAAGAGAAAGGACAAACTTGCTGTGCATTCATGAGCTGTGTGACCATCCTGTGCTGGGGACAAGGCTCCAGCTCAGCCCTGGGGAGCCAAGGCAGGGCAGGGCAGAGCTGGGCTGGTGAAAACACCAGCTCAGGGTTCCCAGGGTGTCCCCAGCCTGCATCTCAGGGCACAGCTGCAGGAAAAGCTCCTTGGCACCACCCATGTCTTGCAAATCTACCATTTACCCCACTGCAATCATGAACAGTTTGGGGTTTTTGGTTGGGTTGTTTGATTTCCGTGCATTTAGAGCCAAGCACAGGTACGAGCGCATGCAGGAGCGTGGCATTAATGCAGAATGAAACCCCTTTGGATTTGAAACAGCTCCAGCTCTCACTGTGAGCATTTCTGCCATCTCTGCTAATTGCACCCAGTGGAATTTTCTGGAAGTACGGCTTTAATTTCAAGGGGAGAAAAAATATATTACACAGGCATTTTAGATATTTCAATTCAAAGAAACTCCAGAATAAACAAAAAAAACCCCCACAAAATTTACTTTAAAAACTCCACACCATTTTCTACTTAGCCACTTCCAGCAGATTTTTGTCCACTCCAACTCTAAATTCTGCTCAGCACTGCTAATTTCAGGGAAAAAAAGAGATGCCATATATCTATGTAATTCAGATATTGCACTGCAAAAAGTGTCCTGAAAGCACAGATTTGGGCAAAGAACATCCTGCAGAGATTTGATGAGAAGTTTTCATACTTAAGTGATAGCTTTTGTGTTGTATACAAGGAGGAGGAAACAGCTCTTCAGACAGAAAACCAGTGATCTGTTATTGCAGGGAATGAAATATAACAAAGGTGATCTACAGCACAAAGAGCCCAGTGGATCACTGCCACCTTCCCTCTGCCAGCTAACGTGCACAGAACGCTTCCAGCTCACCACCAGTAACAGTCTGCAGTCTGTGATGGATATTTCCCCTTTCTTGTCCCTCAAGTCTGTTTTCTAGCACTGTCCTAAGATGACAGGACTTCGTAGCGGATGAAAATGGAGATAATGACCAACGTAAGGATTAGAGCACTTTTGTAGAGACTGAGGATTTTCCAAGACTTGCACTTAATTAGAGCTGCAAAGGTGCATGTGTTCTCTCCTCTCTATTATCTGTCACATCACATTTTTGCTCAACATAATGCAGCAAACCTTGGAAGTGATTTGTGGAATATATTAACATAGTTTAACACGGTGTGTGTAAGATTTACATGCCAGTGCTGTAAGAGAAGGTGATAGGTCAGAATAAAATGGATGATTAAAAAAAAGTTGATTAATTTCTGTGGCACTATTTCAAAAAGATCTGTTGGAACAGAAGACTCGACTCGCTCGTTGTGAATATCTCAATTACACAAAGCAAGAGGAGCAATGCTGGGGCTGTGATCCTTCCTGCTCGGCCGTGCATCACTCCCACGGAGCTGGAGGAACACTCGGTGATTTCTGTAATCTGGGGCCACATTCAGCTCTCATCCCACACACCCTCGCTGGGTCCTCCAGCTCTGCTGTCTCATCTTGGAGCTCTCATACTCCTTTGTTCCAGTCCCTCGCAATCAAAGCTCAGCCGGTTCTGAGGTGTTTTCCTCCTGAAGGATGGGATTATGTGTTGGAATAAATCTGTTTTCCTCAGACTGGCCCCCAAGGAGAGGCACAGTGGCTTTCTCTTGAACGTATCAAGGCTGAACAATACCCAGACATCTGTACAGGATGAGGCACTCCAGGAGATTCAGTCTCAGTGAGGCTGAGGGGATCTTTCTCAACCATTGCTTCCAGTGGGGCCAAAATTCTCCCCCAGTATCATCAGCTGCCTGGGGAGGGGACAGCACTGCCCCAGCCCCCAGGCCTGGCTGGGATCGCCTGCCTTTGCTGCAGTAAGAACAGTAATCCATGAAGGTAAACATCAACTCATCCTGAATCTCAGTCTCTCTCAGCTGCCTGCTCATAATTCTGAATCAAACCCCAGCCAGTCACCCCTAAGCATCCATCAGGGCGTTGCTGCCACTCTCCCAGTGGGTTGCTTCTTTCTGGTGGAACTAATTGACCTCTGACCCATTTATTGCTTTAGTGCCACCGATTTATCACCAGTTTATTCATCAACATCTGGTGGTCGGAAAATTGTATTTTACATTATTATGTCTCAAATGGATAGCTAATGCTGCTTAATGGGGCAGTTATATGTTATTATAGATTCATTTTTTCTCATTTTGCTAATGAATGGAGAATCTTCATCAAATAAATATTTGCCAGTTGGCTTAATATCAAAGCTGCTAATTACAAAACAGAAAAAATGCTCTATATATGGAGAGATGAATGGTGGTAGCATGTGAGTTTTAAAGAAGTATCATTTTGGCCACACTGTACTTGCACAGAGGCCAAATTGGCAATCAAGTGATCAGTGTGAGGAACGTTGAGCTGTATTTACATATTGTCTCAGTAAAATGCTACTGATTTATTTCTCTGCTGCCAGACACAATACGAGCATAGCTTAAATTGGCTCCTTTCCTGGCTTTTACAAAAGAAAGGGGGGGAAAAATAAAGAAAAATATGGAAATAAACAAATCTTGGACACAGTCCTAAAAACTCTGATTCCCTTCACCGACTCACATAACTGCAGTTTACGAGGGGATGGGCAGGGATGGGGTGAGCTGGCATGCAGAATTCATGGAACATCTCTGCATAAACGTGAATTTGGAGTAAACACAGCTCAAGTTGACAAAGTGCAGCACTGAAGGGAGAGAAGGCTGCACTTCAGCGTGTATGCCCCGGGGCTCAGTCCTGCCCCACATCTGGGACTGCTCAATCAGGCTCTTGCATGAGCTCCCCGGCCCCAGAGGACAGGGAGCTGACAAAGTTCTTGTTTTACTGCACACAGAGACACGCACGCATCCATTGCTGGGGATCCTTTGCTACACAAATACCCCGTGGTGACAGCTGGTAGTAGTCAAGGCACAGAAACACTTCAGGTTTTCTTAAAGTCTTTTCTTCTGAGGTCAAGATCCTACACAGGGCTTAGAAAAACACCTCTACAAACACAACTGGTGACTTCCACCGTGCAGAGGTACGAGTGCAGTTTGTTTGCAGGGCTGGAATTCTGTGTTCCAGGAGCTCACAAGTAACTGAGTGCTACCCCTGAATCAAACACCACTGTTCACAAGCCTGATTCACACAGGAATTCCAGTGGGGTTTGCCAAAGTGCTGATGTGAAATTTAACCTGCGTTTCTCACATATTCCTTCTATGAGGAGGTGCTTAGAGAATGCTGAGAACGTTTTTACCCCCTCATGTGATGTCTAACAAGAAGCTGTGGTTCCAATTGAAGACTTCAGTACTTAGCATAGCTCACCCATGCCGTGTTTTCAGCACAATCCACATCATCTCCAGGCAAAGCAGTAAAGGCAGAACAAACACAAATTATTGTAATAGTGCTATCAAAATGTGAAAATCTCTATTTTTCCAAACCCAAATAGAACATACTCTAATCTAAAGCTACTGAAGCACACAGAAGCTGTGCCAGCTCTAACATATCCATTGGCTTCATGGACCATTAAATAGCACAAATGGCACTGTGAATTATTTCTGAAAACATCAATACATTTCTAATACCCTGGGCACAATTCTCCTAATCTTTGGGCGCACGCTCCCTGAACCCAGGTCTCAGCTCAGCTCCCCAACACCCTCTTTTTCCATTTCACTTACTGGATGCAAGTTGCTGCAGCAGACACAGCCCCAAAATTGCAATTTTACTGCCACACTTCCAAAAAACTACCATGGGTACTGAAAGCATGGGGTGAGCACTCTTTAGAACTGTATATAGTGAAAAGTAAACACCAAAGCCCAGGAAGTCATTATAAAAGTGTTTGGGTTTATTTATTTCGAGAGCTCTAATGCATTCTTGAATGAAGGAAATACACCAAAGAAAACAGAGAAAGAAGGGGGGGGGAAAAGCTGTGTCAGAGAGATTTACATGGGTTTCCTCTGCCACTCATTTCTAGATCCATTGGCACTCAGATGATAGAAGTGCAGGAGAATTAATGCCTCACTTATACAGTTTGTGTGAACCTCATGTAGAAGAGTCACAAACTCATCATTTCTAAGAATTAAAATAACCCCCTAAGACATATGCCAAGTTTAACATTACACTTAAAGGGCACCTTCTCTTGAATTTTGTGATGGTTCAGAAACACCTGACTGCAATTTTTTACTGAGTTGGGAATTTGTAATGGATTCTCACATGAGGCTTTTGTTGCAAACTTCCTGAGAAACAGCTGCCAAACTGTAAAGTGAATCTCTATGCTCCCTCTGTTCCAGTGTAAAATAACTTGGGTTTTGCAAGAAAAGTGCATAACTTGGCCCAAAAAAATCCCACCAAACCAAAAAACCAGATCAGCAATATTTACTGAAACACACAACCCTTTAGCCAGGAAAGAACTTTTCTTTATGGATGTATAAAATACCTGCTCTTGCAACAAGCTTGAAGCTTATTTATTGTTCCCAAGTGGCTACTGAAAACTCCTTAAATGTTGTTTGATGGAGTAGTGATTCTTTTCTGCCTTCCTGGTGTAAACTGGATANAGAGTCACCATCTCAGCTCGCTGCCCTTTAGGTGAGACTGATTCAGAAAGTTTTTTTTTTTTTTTTTTTTTTTTTTTTTTTTTTTTTTTTTGAGCTCTATCAAAATAAAATATACTTGGGAGGCTTTGAAGTTAAATTTAAAAAAAAAATCTTTTGGATATTGCCTTTCATTTCTAAGAGCACAGTTTAAATTCAATCTGAGGGTTTGCATCAGACACCTCAGGTGCTCTCTGTTCCAAATTCACTTGATTAATGTTGCCTTAAAAGATTTGCTGAAGAATCGAGCAGATGTAATTAGAGCAGAGGCAGCTCATTCTATACATAGATCATCAAAGGATAAGTATGCACTGAGGAGATAAAGAATCTCAATACAATTGTAATAATCTCTGCAGATTAAAAAAATAAATTACAATCATAATTAGAAGTAATGAAAGCTTGTGTGAGTACATGATCTGGGTTCCCTGGTACTTTATCAGCAGAGCCGGCCCACGCAGGGCACGAGGGAAACATGGCTGGGGCCAAAGGGAAAGAGTCCAGGTGCAGAAAAACTCTGCAGAAATATTGTCCCACTGTTTAGGGGCTGGTTTGTCCAAAGCAGGGATCCTGCAGGTGGCCTGAAACCAGGACATGGCCTGGAGCACAGGGCTGGTGAACAGGGAGGAACTGCCCATTGTCCATCTGGAGTGGACTTCCCCCAGTGGCACAAAATTCTCCAGAGTACACGGGGCACTCCCTAAACCCTGAATTCCTGTGTGGGTGAAACTCTGCAGGAAGTTTCTACACTGGGCTCAAGTCTGAGTTTTGACCACTGAAATTCTCATGGCTGCGGGTGCCTCAGCTACATCACAGCTTTAGGTGCTCCCTCTGTCACACTGGACCTGATGCTCTTGGAGCTCCAAATGCATATGCAGACACCAGAGTGACTCAGGGCCAGTAAGAGTACTTTTGTATTGAAATGCAAATTTTCCTTTTTTTGTTTAAATCTGCCAAAATTCACATTTTTTCCATTAAACATGAAACACTGCTCAACGCAGCTGGAAACAGGCCATCATAGCCCTTGTGAGCTTGGCAATTTATGTTAAACATGTGGTTAGAAAAACAGAAGCCTATAAGACCACAACCACTAAAAGAATAAACATCTTTTCAGCACAAAGATGAAAACAGCACTTTGATGGGACACAAATGGCCTCATTACTGCATGGGCATACCTCTATATTTTACGATTTTTTTTCCTTCCCATTATAAAGAGTTAAGGGGTAAAGAAAATCAATAAAGGTTCACTAAAGCAGTGCCACAATATTGAAATAATTGAAGTGGGTTCAAAGGCAAAGTGAACTGCAAAGCGGGGTGCAGGCTGCTCAGCATTACAGTGCACCAGAGCACCACAGCTCCTTGTTCTCCATGTGCTGCATCTGGGGCTTTGTGAATTGAACACAGCACCAGGTTTCTAAAGATGCCTTCATGCCTGCTGTACCTTTCCAGAGGGCCTGAAACTGCAGGTGTGGGGCATTTGTCTGATCTCACTGCTCAAACTCCTTCTCCAGGCCATACTGAGAGACAGGTACCGCCACAAGGTGATTGGCCCATCTGCCTTCAGGCAGAAGGGTTTGTTTGGGGGTTTTCTTCTGGAAGAGCATTTCTTACAGCAAACATTTCTGCCAAACAACTCTGACACGTCAGACAGCTACAGGCAAATCCCTGCCCAGCTGTAAAAAAGCACCACGAACCTCAGAACACCAGAGCAGTGACAAATACCTGAAATATCACAAGGCTGCAGCAAGAGATCGTAGGGCAGAGATCTGTGACAGAAGGGAGATGTTTGCAGTAGTGAATGCTGAATGTCACATCTTTGGTCACGAAGGGGATGCTTGGCCTTGGTACCCTTACAAAGATCTGCAGTCAGGTTAGCAACAGGCAGGAAAGGTGGAAGAGGACGTGCATGTCCCAGTGGCACAACAAGCCCCTCTGTCTGGGTGTGTGCCAGAACCAGCACCAGAGCTCCTCTGCCCACACACAGATGGCCCTTGGCCTCTTTCACCGGGGGATCTGAACTCTTACAAGTAAATACAACTCTGACCTTTCTGTCAGATCAGGTCTGTCCTTGCTGAGAGAGCTCAGGCAGATTCATTCATACCCTGGCATTCCCCCCAGATGCAGAGCAGTTAGCAACCGTTCCATACACGACTTGCACAGATCCAAGAACTCCAAGAGAAATGTTTTGTTCGTTTGTTTTCACATCACTGACCTTTGCAGTGACAACCCAGCAACCAACAGAGCTACCCATCCATGCAGTCCTGGCTGGAAAAAGGCTGGCTGGGGTTTCACAGCAAGAGAGCTTCACACATGAGTGGAAGTCTGCTTTTCTCTCTCCACCTGAACCTGGCTTTGGGGAGGCTGTCTCTGATTGAGATATGGCAGAGCAGAAGCCAGCGTGACTGAAAGCCACCCCATTCCCACTGTAGCATAACCCTCTCCCACTGCAGCCTTCCAAATTCCAACAGGATTTAGTTCCATGCCTAATTAGAGATGTAAAATGGGAAAAGCTAAAGGAAAGGATCCAAGAGCACACGGCATTGTATTCCCTGCAAGGACTCCCTTGCAGGCTGGCAGCCGGTGTCACCCCATCCCCAGACAATGTTCCCCCCTCCTTCCCAATCTTGAATCTTTAATTCCTCTATCCAAAACAGAGAGAGAGTGAGTGAGTTACTGCCGACCTACTGCAGCTCCCTGGGCTGGCTGCTCTGCAGGGAAAGGAGGAGATCCTCAAATGGAAGGAACTGAGCTCAAACATCAGCTCCGAGTGCCGCTGGCCCTGCTGATCTGGCTCACCAGGTTACCATGGAGAGGCACAAACTTCCAGTAGCCTGACAAACAAAAGCAGGTAACTTTGCAAACACACTGCAGGCTCCAGCTAAGGCACTTGGTCTAATAAAAGATGTTGCCAACACCTACAAAACTTAATTTTTCTCCGTCTCTTAGCCTATCGCTGTCCCCAAAGCCCTACTATTGTTACATCACCACAAGAAAAGCAGGGATCAGGGTTGGATCATTCATCAGAGAAAACAACTCTCTGTTCTTGCTCCAGTAGCTTTGAGCAGCACAGGAAGGAGGGAGCCCTCAGGGGGAGGGAGAAAGGAGCAGCCCTAAAGCAGGGAACAGCTCTGAGCTGGGCTGGGCAGGACACACAATTGCAGCTTCACTCCAGCACATGACCTGGGTTTGGATTACAAAGGTACTTGGGTATCTCAAAATACAACTTGGCTGCCTAATTTGATTTTCAAAAGAAAATTAAGTGGATTAGGGGTTAGATTTTTTTAAGGGATTTAATTTCCTACAGGGACAGAGGAGTACCCAGTGGGAGAGTATTACAACTCAATTAGGATTATAACAAAGAGCTTATGTTTGTTTTTTATATTCACACAATTTATAAGGGGTTGAAGGAATTTTGTATGAATAATCAAATTATAGCAAATGTAAAACCTGGTTTCTTCTGATAGAGATCAGCTGTTTGAAGCTTCAGGCCAAACAAAATTTCAGAATGCGATCACTACAAAAAATAAATTAAACAAAAAAAAATTCAGGAAGTTCTGCTGCAACAATTACCTTGACCATTGGGGGTTTCTATTGAAATATTGGTATTTCACTGCAGGCGTTTACCCTCAAAATCCAAAAATAACCAAATTATTGACAATTATTTTTTTTCTTTCTTCTTGTTGTAAGTATCTCAAAGCAACCTCAGCTTTTAGTCTTTTTTTAACCCTCCCTGGTGGGTAATATCTTACTGTGCTCTTCCACAGTGAAGATAAACTGTCTTGGTTCCCCAGTCCTTGTTAACACTCTGAAACAAAATGCTATACTGAAATCCACTGCCCCAAGTATTACCTCACTCGATCTTGGAAGGAAGGATAACAAACATAATTCTACCATTTTCCCTAAAATCCTAAATTCTCCATATTTACAAACAATTGCCAGAAATAAATTCTCCATATGACATTAATTTCTTCTTTGGCTCTTCCTACACCTTCTACAGAGAACACCCACCCATATGAACAGGTAGCATTTACCAAAGCTGGTTCCCGTGTCAAAAGCTTCAATAACAGAGACTGACTCAATCTTCTACAGATGTAGGAAGGTAAAACTCAGAATCAGGTACTAAGATCTCTCACAGCTTCCTGGTACTTCTGTCTGAAGCAAAACTCTGACAGCCTCACCCTTTATTCCCTAATGAAATTTGGGAGTTAGGGAGCTGACAGAGGCCTGAGCCAGGACTTTGCCCCATGGCTATTTACAAACTTCAGTCTGGTTAAAAACTTTCATTACACTGATTTTGTACATATGATCCCTAAAAGCTGAGTAGCAACAGCACGACTTTAAGAATTCCATTTTCACTGTGGAATGGTGCAAAATTCCTCCCCTGAGGCAGGCGTGTTATCTCATTGAATTTAAAAACAATAAATTGAAAGTGAAAAATAAAAGAAAGGGGGAAAAAGGTGTAAGAAACAGGTGGAGAGGCACTGAAGCTGTAGGAGTTCTGACAACTCATCTTGGCGTGTAGTCCCAGTGGGGATGAGAAATTGTTGTGTGTGTTTTATTTATTCTTTTACATGGCAGAACAAGAAATGTACTTGAGGCGAAGTTGTAGAATATTGTTAAATTAGTGAGCTTATTTTATTAATACCCATGAGAATGTAATGATGAGAAAGAATTATTCTACTCCACAAGCAGAGTAAGAACACGCAGCAGCACATGGCCCAGCCCTGCAGCCTGTTACTTGTGCTCTGTGACTGTGAGTAAACACCCCAGGGTTTAACAATATCCTAAGGTAGTTTCTAGACTGGGAATTACATGCATTGCTTTTTCTTCCTGTCATGGATAAATCCAGTGACCTTTATTTACAGTACATCAAATCCAACAGACTGTTCCCCATATTTTGGCCTTGGAATGAAGCATTTAGCTTTGTGTGTCTTCTACCTTGTACCCTCATGAATTAGGTAAATGAGTTGGAGTGAATTAAACATGCAAAACACATTTTGCCAAGGCATATTCTTTACCAGAAACTGAACTTCAATGTCATTCATCCCCCAGGCAGCAGTTGTAGCCAGCAGAAGAAACCTAATGTGCACAATTCTCTCGATAAGAAGAGTGAAAATTAGAAACATGGAAGTTTACTTAGGCAGATTCAAGTATCCCTGGAAACAGGTAACTAAAGCCAGACAAACCTCGCATGCTTCAGCTCACAGAGTGTTCGTAAACCAAATTCTGGTTTTCTGTTTGCAGGGTTTGGACTCTTGCCTGAAGAGTCAAGTTAAATTAATTTAAATCTCTGAATTAAAATTTCAAAGGCAAGACAAGAGGAGGCTGTTGTGATGTGACCCAGGATGGAGCAGATGCACACAACAGCCACACAACACAGGTTGAACTGAACGATGCAGGTTTGCAGGTCGGCTCATCTCAGGACAGATTTCCTACCTGCCTTCAAAGGGTCTGCAAAGGGCTCACATGCACAGGGAGAACAAGATGTTGCAATGCCATCCCAAGTCAGGGCTGATTTGTGTGTGCATGAGATGCTGTTCAAGGTTTGGCTTTCACAGCTAAATCCAATAGCTGCAATGCTATGTGCCAGTTCAACATTGGCAGGTTTTTATTTCCTGAAATTTTGATTTAGGCACAAAAGGTATCAAGAAAGAGCAAATATACAGTGTGCCTTAATTTATTCCCACTTTGTTACCAGAGGGAGAAGAAATCTCACAGTTAGACTGTGTTAATCTGTCTTCCTACAATGCCATTAGTAAAATGTCATTTTGATTTGAACCTACTGTGACCTACTTGAGGAAAAGACTCCCATGCTGCATACACTATCTATCAATGTGTATACATCTATATATATCACAGAACTTTTCATTAGCTGTTAAACTGCATAATGGTGTTTATATATGAGCATGGCTTAATTAGCTACATAATGAAAAGCGCAATGAAAATGCAAAAGGGCTTGGAAAGGCTGAGCTGCAAGAGGAAACCGGATCTCGACACGTCTTGGGAATACTGAAGTTTGTATAATAAGGTCAAAGTCTCACCTCCCATTGATAAACGCAGCATTACATAAATAAATATTGTGTGGGGGGTCCTTATAGACAGACTCTCAAGTTCCCTGAAGAAGACAAGGCTGATGGATTGCTCCTGGAACAGCCCAGTGCTCTCAGAGATGTGCTTCACATCTGCAGCTTAGCTGGCATTGCAAAAACCACTACCAGCCTTTTGAGTGACGGTGGTGGAGGAATGTGTTCATGGAAATGTGTTGGTGTCTCTCTCCTTGGATGCATTTTCTTTCTGCCTTGGGACACAGCGTACAAACTGAGATGCACTGGCAGAGGTAAACATTTGACTGAGATTCCTCTGCCCGCTCAATTGTTTTTCCATCAGGTTCACTCTTGTATATATATTTATGCAGTACATATTAGTTGACTTCTAATCAGTTTAGAACCAAGTTTCAGTATATTCAGGTGCTATTGCACTGGGTCAGAGGCACCAGCAAGTGCTGGACATGAATCAATGTCTATGCCCAAGCTGCCTTTCCAAGCTGAGCATGCAAATTCTCCTCCATCACTCTTCAAAACCTAAAGAACACCACTGGCCACTCCTTTATAAGAATGCTCAAGAAGACTTCACAAAAACTGGGTTATTTCTAGAATAATTCAGAAATTTGCCAATGACCTTATAAATGTCCATACCAGCTTTCCAAGATCCTCATGCGTAACTCAGTGAGATCTTCTGAGTTACTTTAAAAAACAAACAAATCAAATAAACCCACAAAAATGACCAAACAAATATGTACCAATAAAGGCACAGCAACCCCATTTAATTCTGTTCCCCATGTATGCCAGATGCTAATTAGGAGCAGGTCCTCGTCACATAATTAGGATCCAGCTTTGCACTTTACCAAAACACAAAAGGCCAAATTCCAACCCAAGATTTTGTTCTGGCCTACCCTAATGGCAACAAAAAGCTGCACAGTTGAGATCTGGATCAGATTCAAAACTTTTCCAAAATGTATCTCTGTTCACATCCTGATTTTTGAATCCAGCTCATCTCTAATTATAATTATCACACAGAATGTCAGATCTCAGGTTATGCTCTTTAAATTCCTCTCTATAAACAATTAATTAGCTTGCTGCAGTCTTTCTATAAATAGTGGGTACATATAAATTATTCTCATCTGCTCAGACAAACAAAAATCCCAGCTCTATTTTTTGTCTTCTGATTTTCCCTAGTGGTCTGCAGCTGTCAGGCAGCCAGACACACATATGTGTGCTCTTCACATTTGGAGATAAAAATAAGATTATGGGGCTAATTGACAAAGTTTTTTGGATGGAATTAGTGCTTGAGAAATCAGGTTTTCCCCAGAAAATGTCTGAAAGCAGCACTTCTATCAATTTAACGCCAGTGGAGAGCTGCCTCCCTCACCAGCTGAAATGTTGTTCACCGAACAGCGTGGAGCCCAGGGTTTGAGGCACCCTGCTATTACGGGACGGGATACACATGGCTGCCCAAATTAATTCTGCTGACAGTTCTTCCAGACTCATCCTACAGGTGCTGACAGGCAAGATCAGGCCCCAGCTTCAGCCGTGCTCCTAGCCAGCCACCTCCTCTCTCCCGACACATTCTTTGTTTCCCTACACAAGGTTCTCACCTCCACACTGGAGATGCCCAGGTAAAGTGGGCAGCCAGTCCTCTGCCACCTCAGAGCGTATTCCTGGGACTTGGCTTCACTTACAGATGAACTGGATTTACACAAAAATACCCTTGGCCACGTGCTAATGTGAGGTAGGCCCTGTGTGTGTGTATATTTTATATATATGTAATATATCTCAATCAGCCCAATAATTGCAGCAGTCATGAACATACAGCAGAGCAAACCTCGAGGTGAATATACCTCGGCCAGTTAGCAGAGCCCTCCCTCCCAGTCTGGGAGCACCCCACTGTGCAATGTGCACACTGAGCATCTTTGTCCTGTGCCTGTGCTGAGACTGAGTGAAAATATTGGTAAAGCACTTGGGAAGATTGTCAGCCAGTGCAGCCAAGCATTAGGCTCATTTTGAAGCACTAATCTATATGTTTTTCCCCCCAATCTAACATACAATCATCATTGCACCCAGCCAGAGAAAAGAAAGGGGGATTATTGGATATTTTTGCGTTTCATCTCATAATGCTGCCATCAGAGTGGGAACAGCAGGACTCTGATTGTCCTTTTCTGTGGCCTTGGAGTTCAGGGAGGATCTCTCTGGTCACCTTCCCCAGCCCAGGATGAGCAGAGCTTGCCTAAGCTGCTGTGATTGTGTCACCCCACTAGCCTAATGAAATGTCCACAAGCACAGCACACACCTCTAAGGGCCACAATCCCCTCACTATTTCTTGCTGCTTTTCAGAAAAACGCCCCTGGAGCCCGAGTGTGAGCAAACCTCCCCAGCAGCAGGGCTTTAAATGCCCCTTTGGGTCTGTGTGGCTGTCCAGCAACAGACTTGGAGGGTCTGAATTCTGCTTTTGGTACAGTTTTTGGGTGTCCTTGGGCAAATCCATTTTATCTTGTTTGAATTTTACTGAGGACAACTGTGTCACGAAGAACAAGCAAGGATCTTTCAGCATCCAGGTTTGAAAATGGAAACAAGGATGGGGTAGTTACTGATATTGGTTTCAAGCAGCTTTCCTCCTTTCACACATTCCTGTTCATCTCCCTCACAGAAGATGTCCCTGACACATGAGTTTTCCTTCTGCTTTGTCAAATGAGTTACCTTCTGACATTTTACATTTTTGTATTTCCTGAAGGCCATGAAAGCAGTAATCTCTGTGAACTAAAAATTCTCATTATTCTGGAGATGAAAACCTACCTTGCGGTTTTCTATTTCATATCACTCAATAATATGAAATGTCAACTTGTCTTGTTGACTCTTATCCCCTCTCACTTCAGTTATTTAAGTGGTTTAAAGACTCATGCAATAAAGTCACACAAAGTCTCAATTATTCTTCATTTATCTATGCTAAACTGTTTTAGTCAACAACTGACCTTGATTCCTTTTAAGTATCATTTTATCTGGTTACATTTGCTCTTGGAATTTATTGCTCTGCTCTCATCCACGCTTTGGCCAATACTAATCTACTCTGTTTTTCATTTTCTAGGCATCCCACAGAGTTCAGAACATTATTGATATTCTGGATTCATCTATTCTAATTTATTGGAGTTTCTCCTAACTATGACTGCAGACAAAGGGAGCTTTATTGTAGAAGTACACCAGCTAGAAATGGAAAAGTACTACTTTGTTAGATTGTCTTAGGAATTCCTCTCCCTCTCTCCCCAAAGCCAAGTTGTGCTATCCTGGGTGTTGGATTAGTTACCCCAGACTAAGCCCTGGGCATGTTCGAGCCTCACCAACAAAAGCAGAGACAGAAAAGCCAGAATGAGCAGCTGGTGGGTTTGTGTGAGCTGGTAACAGATAAACCACATCATCCCCAGGCAGGGTTTGTCTGTCCCTGCAGCCACTGAGATCTGAATTAAACAAGAACCATTTTTTTCCCCAAACAGCAACAAGGAGGACACCGTGGACAATCATTCAAGGAACTTTTCTGATGGGGCATCACATGGAAGCAAAGATGTGAATGCACAAAGCAGCCAGCTGGCCAGAGGCAGTGGAGGAACTCAAGCAATTGGCTCATTGGTTCCAGTATTTGGGGGGGAAAAGAAGGATAACTTTGTTTGGTTTTTTAATTCCATTTAACCTCCATGTGGCAGACACGAGAAGGTGGGGTCACTGAACCAGCACTCTGCTCTGGCACAAAACCTCCATGGCCCAGATGGAAGGGACTGCTGGTTCCCATACATCCATCTTCCATCCTTTTAGCAAGGGAGTTGGGAATAAATCCCTCCTCCAGCCCCCACTCACTGCTGTGCAGAGTTTGAACTCTCATATCTCTGAAGCAAGGAAAAATAAAAATGTCCCAGACCCCAGAAGAACAGCCAGCTTCTAGGGGAAAGTTTCTTTATCAATAAATGTCAGCCCATCATTACAGCTGAGATTATTATCAGTATCATTGTTAAGAATGATACTGATAATATCATTCTTAACAATGATACTGATAATGGTGATAAATTATGGTGAAATTCTTATTTAGGGAGAAGTCTTTGTAAAACTGATTTTTCCTTTCAGAAGCAATTTTATTTTTAAAGAAATACTTTCATGTTATACTCTTTTTAATTAAGAGTTCAATAGTAATCCAGATGGAAATACTTTTTAATCTAAATATCTCTGTAGGTTCTTTTTTTCCCTAAAATACAGGTTTCAAAAAAAAAATCCATTTTCTTTGCTTTCTCCATTATGAATAAAAATTCCCGTCTAACTCTAACTGATGTTTAACTTCATACATCTCTCTGCAGCACCACTCTCCAGGCAAATCCTGCTGCAGCTGAAGGTGGAGAGGGTTCTATAGGTGTTATGTCAGTCTGACACCCCGAGGATGTGCTGGATCTGTATAGCACCAACCAAAGTGCTGCTCCTGCTCTCATTAACATAACTAAAACAGAAATTGTAAATGAAACATTCACCTATTGCAGGAAATTATCATTTGTAATTTCTCCATTTGTTCTTCCTCTTTTCTTTAATTCTTCAATTTACTTTTTTTTATTTTTCTCCTAGTTCCTCACGTTACAAATGACATTATTTGAACACTCCTCGCTTTAAATACCTGCTTGGCAGACCTGTGAAGACGCTGTCTTCTTACCTGTCCATACAGAGCTTAGCACTGTTGTGACAGGTTTAGAGAGTTACTAACACAATGAAGTGTGAAAATGAACTATAACGGTATTACTGCTATTGGATTCCCTGGCGCAGGGTCTGTATTGCATTTTTTTGCAACTGCATTGTCATCCATTTTTATTAATAAAGGTAAATTTAGAAATCGGTATGCTCACTCATATTAAAATTCTTATTTTGTGAGCAGGTTTATTTTCTCCATAGTAGTTTTTTTTTCTTCTGCTATTTTCCTAGATCTTTTTCCAGTGTTAAAATATTTTGTAGAGAAGTGGTTTGACATTTTTCTTGGTATGTGCCTATACCCCAAAGAATTCCTTAATGGCTGTTTATGTCTCAGAGAAACTAGAGCTAAAGTGCAATTTTTCAAGTAAGCAATACGGTGATGCTCAGTAAGTGATACAGATTATTTCAGATAGGAGTAACTGAGCTGGGTAATTCATCCAACCTACCTGACCTGACAGCTCCTTTCATTATTTCAGATCAGTAATTGGGGTGCAGGACGTGTGGTGATGAGGACATGAGATGACAATATCGGCCCACTTCAGCCAGCAGCCCCGTCCCCATGGCGGAGTGATGCTGCAGGGTCACACCTCAGCCACAGCCAGGCCCTCTGCTTCCCCTTGCAGGGGATGGGACAGCTCCAGGGATTGATGCAGGGCGTTACATTGATCCTTCCCTTGCTGTCAGAAGCAATGCCCAGGGAATGTCCTGAAGGCAGCAAAGGGCCAAATGCCACAGCTCACTCTTCCCTGAGCCTGAATTTATTGTGGTGTGGGGGCTTCGCTGGCTCCTTGCTCCTCTTCTGTCCATCCCCGACCCTCTGCAGGCTGGGACACCCATCCTGCTCCCAGACAGAGGAGGGGAGGCAAGGCTCAGCCCATTCCCTCACATTCCCTCACTGCCAAGGGCAGGAAGGGAGAGGTTTAGGGAATTTTCCTCCCTCTTCCCTGCCTGCACAGATTTATGGCTCTGCAGCTTCTGGAAACTGCCAAGAGACCTCTGCTCTATGGATTTCCCCAGAATTCCTGATCTCCCCCTTCAGCAGCCTCCATACACCTGTAAACCAGGTGAGATGAGGAATGCTCTGTTCCCCTTGGTCTAACCAAACATTCACTGCCATTTCAATGAGTGTTTAATCCTCCCATGAACAGTTTTCTCTCCTAGGGTCACTTCTTGTTGCAAAATCTCCTCCTGTGTTTTTAGGCAGAGAACCACGGTGAGGGCCACGATCCAAATGATGCTCATAATATGGAGCAGCACCTCTAGTTTAATGCAGAGATATACAAATATTGCATAATATGAAGCAGAATTGAAGCGGTAATTAGAAATATCAGCCAAGCAGTCACTGTGCTGCATGGAACTGCACTGGGAAAAGCAATGACTGCAGGTAACACACTGCATGTGCTGAACGCCCTACAGAGATTTTAAATGTGATTAAAAATATATAAAAATTTATATTTCAGTACCTCCAGATCTAAGATACTCCCAAAGATATTTTCACCAAGCACAGCCTAAAAATAAGCACTTCAGCAGAATATTAAAATATCTATTCAGCATTGCTGTTCTGGAGAACTCAAGTTCTCTGGAAGATCACATTCTCTTCCAGAGCATCACGCAGCTCTGGAAATGAGAAAAAAAATCTAGAGCAAGATTTGCAACTGATATAAAAATATTATGGAGGTACTGGGACTCAACCACAGATAACGTGCTGTGGAGAATCCAGATGATCTGTCCCAATTTACCGCAAATTCTAAGCAACACAGAGGAAATATACTGCCACAGATATTCAAAATAAACCACAGTTAATGGTGGAAAGTTTATTTCAAAGAGAAGAACTGATATATCCAATGTTGCTGCAGCTACAGACACCTTTAATTAGAAAGCTTATTTCACCTCCTGCATATTCAGAGAACTACACACTGGCTTCAAGCTGGCTTCATTTTCCAATCTCATATTACAGCAGGAGCCACACATAAATGACAGAAAGTTTTATCAGTGTGTTTTGCCAGAGCAAGGACTGTGCTTTCCACAGTGAGGTGTGACTGGGACTATGCCCCTGCAGCAATCTCTGGATCTGCTGGCAGCAATCTCAGGCTGTTCTCTGTCACCAGAGGTCCGGGACCCTGCACTGATGGGGAGTGGCAGAGCTCCAGTACAGCCAGAGTGAACTCCCTGGCAGCACCAGCAGCTCTGGGTCACTGTCCCCAGGGCCTGGCTGGAGGCAGAGAAGCACGAGGGCATCACTGAGCCTGGAGCTGGGGATGGAGCAGTTCCCCCCAGAACCACCATCAAGAGCCATTCAGCAGTGAGAGGATGATGTGATTAGTTCTTCTGATCACATATCATCCTGCCCAAGTCCTCCCTGCTTTCGCCCCTCTGGCACATCAGGATTTATATGAGGAACTTTCCACTCCGTTTCCCTAAGGATATCAGTAAAGAAGAAAACTACACACCAGATACATTGACTGCCTGCAGTTTGTTTTTACTCTGTTACAAAAGAAATCATTCCACTGGTCCTTGTTCAGAATACCCAACCCACCTACCACCACCTCCACTTCAGAGGGGCTTCTTTGCTTCCTTTTCAAGTCATTTTAAAACTTTGAAACACAGAAAACACTCATCTTCACCCCCTTAAGATCCCAGTTCCAAAATTACATCATGACCATCATTATCTAGACCTGAATGAGGTAAATATAAGTAGATATATATGCCACTGGAATTCACATCCAAATGGATCGATAGCAGGGGGGATTATGATGGGACTTCAGAAAAGCAAAGTCAGGATGGTTTGGGGAAAAAAAAAGAAGAAGTCCAGCAAAAAAGCCCCACAACACATACAGCCATCAGTCTGTATTTACAGGCCTGTAACATACTAGGCTAAATAGGGGGAGAGGATATCTTGGTTTCCATTTGGAGAGAGAATAAAAAGAATCCTACATTGTCACTTGATTCCCACCACATGGGTTAAATATTTGAAGCCCTCGATGCAGGAACGGTTCTCTGGAAAAACATGAAGTTCTTCAACTTTGACAGGTACGGTCAGTGATTGGCATTTCCAGATAAAAAAGGCTGGAAAGAATATAAAGCCCGAACAATAAACCTTTCACTTAACACACAGCTTCACCTGGGCTGTTTTGTCACAGAGCTCTTCCTCATCAGAGCAAAGCTGGATAAATTCACTGTCCCCAGAATCTTTAGATATTAACAGGAAGGAAGAGATGAGAACTTTAATCTATTCCTCACTAGGGAAATTTTTAGCACTAAGTTCTCTGTAGCCAGTAGATAACCAGACATTTGGAATTTTGAACAAAAGAATCCCCCTTCCCATTCAATCATTCTTGTCTTGATTACAGAATAAAACACATGTTGCTAGAATATGAAACAAGATGTGCATAAAACAGAAACAGGGATGTGCAATTGTCTGGTATAATTTCTGAATTCCAGCAAATTAGAGTTAACCAGACAACAACAATTCCATTTTGTAAGAACTTTCAATGTAACCACAACAAAACGTGGAGAATGTTTTCCAAATGTTCTCTGCTTAGCATTGAAGCAAAAATAAATCCATTTTAATACATTGCCATAAAAAAACTAACCCCAAAACAGTCAAAAATGTCTACTTTCTGAATAAAGATCCCTTTCCATTTGGGAAGGGAATCCAAGAGCGTTTTAGCTGTTATGGGGCAATATGGAAAATTCAAGCCTGCTTCTCATCCCAGATCAGTGTGGCAGTAAAACAACTTCCCCAACCCTTCTTTGACTTCTTAGATCCTCACCTCAGGGGATCATTGAGGTACCTGCCTTCACAAAACACTACAGCTTAACAGAAAGCAGATTTGGCAAAGGGAAATTCTCTGGTTTAGCCAGCACGAGCAAAAACCTGTTGTTCCACTCTCCCAGAAAGTTAAGGAAGCTGTTCTTGTAAAAATGAATAACCAATGCAAGCAGGGTCACCTGTGTGTAGAAGCAACATCAGGCTGAGTTCTTCCCTGTAACTGTTTGCTGCTGCCATAATTCTGTCTTAAGTACAAATGACTGCACTGCTTTCAAAGAACTTGCTATAAATGCAGTTTGCTGGAGGAGAAGATAAGTGCTAGCAGCTATAATTCAAAACAACAAAAGCTGCACACATTCCCTAGCAACACAACAAACGTGAGACCTCCACTTACAACAGCAACAAAGAGCTGGGATGGCTCAAATTGTTTTTTCCTCCGAGAGCAGAAAGAAGGGAAAAAATATCTGATACCTCTTCAATGAACCAGGCTGAGAAATCACGTTAGGGGATGATTTTGGTCTGGAATATGGTGGTTAGGCTGTGGACAAGGGATTGGATAGAACAAAATTTCTGCAGCTCAGTGAGCATCACAAGGAGACATTTAAGCAGGGATGTGTGAGACGTGAGGTCACTCACTGCACACAGCTTTGGGGACAGTCCTGTGCCCAGCCTGAGCATCACCCCTTGGCAGAGATGCAGACCAGCCTGGAAGGATGCCAGCACAGAACAGTCAGAATGAACATAAGCATGGAAATTTTGCCCCCTGAGGCAGGACAGAAAGAACTGAAAACTTGCTAAGCCAAAAAAAAAAAAAAAAAATACAGTTGGGAAATCCTGGAAAAGATGACCTGAGTAAGAGTTTTATCCTGATTCTGTCTATCAGTGACCCTGAGTATATTAAGACCGAAAAACAAAATTCTTAAAAATGTATGAGAGGGTTTTATCTCTGTAGATCTGAATTTTGCTGGTGAAGTCAGTCCCAACAGTAAAAATTCCCTCTTGACATCCACCTCAGTGGATCAGAGAATTCACATTTTAAAGCTCCTTGCCCAGATCTGAGGAATAGCTATGCAAAGCAGGCAATAATAGACAATCTTGTTAAATTTGTGAACCTGAGAGTTCCAAAGTTCCACTAAAATTGTGGTCCCCTTCCTCAAACTTCTGATTTTAGACACATCACTGCAGAAATAGCCCTAAAGCTCCAATTCAGCTGCATTTAACTCTCATTAAACTAGTCACGGGCTCCATAAGACTGAATGGATTCAGAATTTACTGGAATGGATTCTAAAAGTAAAACTGCCATAATTTTGGAAAAGTCCCTTTGAACAAAACATGTAGGGAGCCTGCAGAAGTTGTGTATAAACACTTAGTCTAAAAGCCCAACAAATCTGAATGTGGCACCTTTTAAATAGATTTCTCCCATCATATTGCACTATAGCTACAAGAAATGACAGAACTCTGCTTGCTAAATTTTACAGCTGCATTCAACAACTTACACTATACAGCAAATCAAAGCTCCCTCACTGGTTAGAGTTAGTAAGAGGAGGAGTGCAAAATTTCACAAGTGCAAGACGAAGAAACACGGGACTGTGTCAAAGGAGTCTGAAATCTTGTTTTTCAATCTGGAAGTTTTTTCAGTCCCAGAACAAGTGCACTGGTCCAACCCATGCAGTAAGCACGGCCAAGGAATCACAGGTTTTACCCCAAACCCCTCCCATGCTGAACTCCAAGGCCCAGTGTTCAACCCACCTGGGCCAGCAGGAGATACTAAAACCCAGGAGAAGGGCTGGAGGCTTCCAGCTCCCCACAATCAGCTCCTGAGCCCTGAAATCACCCCCAGGGCTGAGGGGACAGGAGAAACCCAGACAGAGGGGTCTCAGGGCAGGCACAGAGCTGGCTGCAGTCAGAGGCTCTGGCAGAGCAGGGCTGGGGGAGCATCAGCCCCTCCTCGGCTCAGATCTGCCCAGAAGAGCTCAGCTCCAATCCCCCCATAATCTGCCGCCTTTCTGAGCTATCACCAGAGGATATTTCACTTGCTTTTCTTTGCTGTCCTTTGTAGCACAGCTCAGAAAGTATAAATCATAAAATAGCATGAAAATCACATTTCCTCTCTGCCTCTGGAATGATTTCATCGTATCTTTCTGTTCAGCCTGTGAAGCAGCTAATGCCCTTCTCTTATTTTCAGTCTTTTCATGGATTTTAGGTTACCTGTACTACTGACCTGTTCACAAAATGTACCAAAAACATAAGGTGGAGACGGGTTCTTGTCAGTCTGAAGAGATTTAAAACAAAACAAACCCTGACCCAAATTATAAAAACAATCTGGGCTTTTTGCATTCCCCAAGGTCAATGTTTGAAGTTTGAAATTCAAAGATGAACAAAGATTGTTTTTGTGGTTTTGTTTCTTGAGGGGTTTTTTAGTATTTTAAAAATGTATTTAATATTTAACCTATTCAGCTAAGGAGAGTCAAACACTGAGTAATCCAAACAAAGATTAAGATGGAAGTTTCCAACCTGAAAATAAGGGGCATCATTTCAGAAATATTGGAGCACCTTTGACACAGTGACCTCCTTAAAGGGGAAGAGGTTTGAGAACACCGTGTTCATGGTACAAATGCTCCCAAAGGAAATAGGAGACATGCAAAACTGAAATTAATGGAATTCTCTGAGATCCCACCTTCCTTTCTAATGACACTTCTTTTATAATGACATTTTTGATAACACTTATGATGCAAATGTATTATCTTTGGAAACAGGGTGCCATATTAAAGGGAAGTGTATGGAATTTGGAATGAAACAGGTTATTAGCAGTAAATATTATGAATTTATTACTTCTTTTTGCTCCCAAATATGCTACTTTACCTTTTGCTATAGTCATTTCCCATGACACCCTATCAGCCATCCCGATAATGGATGTACAGACCTGTCCTAAATGCAAAGACTCTGGTCTTTAAATTCCCCATCATTTCCTCTACAGGGATTTAATTAGGAGATGTGCTCCAAGGCACTCACTCCCCATTTCTGCACCTTCTAAGACTGACCTTTGATTTGTTGATTTTCGCTTGCTTAAACACATCCTGAAACACATTTTGCAAACTGAATTAATTTTCATTTGCACTTTACCATTTATGCTAAAATGGGCCAACACTCCAGCTCTCTTTTTAAAGACTGTTTTCTAAAAAAGAAATTTCTAAAAGTCGAAATCATTCAGCGTAATGTCTGTGAAATGTGCATAATGGTTGCTATTAGGAGCCATCGTCTAGGGAAAAACACTAAATACATAAATCCACAAGAATTCACAGTAATTCAAAATATGATTTTCTTCCTGGAGAATCTAATTTTAGCTACTAAAAGACCATCATATCATTAATGCTAATGTTTGTATTTTACATGACCTAAACCATAGTTTAGAAAAACCCCAGGCAACGGCTAAAAGAGCTCAATTGCTGTCCTTAGATCAATATGGAAAAAAAGTGAAATCTAGGAGGAAAGAGCGCAGGAGGGAGGTACAGCCTGCTGCACGTTCTGCCTTCAAACTGAGCTCGTGGGGTGTTATCCACTCTAAAGATGGGCTCCAGAGCATCCACCTCCACCAGCTGGGGAGATTTTCCCATCTGCTTCTCGCCCCCTGCAGTGTCCACATGTTCCACCCGTGCTGATGAGCTGGGAGAACACAACCCATCCACCTGTGCTCTTCCTCCACGGTTCCTCCTCAGCAGCTGAGGGAGCTGAAATATTGCTCGTGACAGAACAAACCTCACAAACCCCAACTAACACATCAGAGAACTCCGAACTTCAGAAACGTTCCCCTGGATCTGCATTAACACAGTGTCAATAGGAGCTTTTATCTCCCATTCACATGCTCATGAGATATTTTGACTTCAGGGAGATTTCAGGAGTTATATTTCGTAAGCAAAACACCCACATTGCTTAGCGAGCATGCTGCTATTTTGCTTAATACAAAGTGACTCCTAAAAGCCGGAGCTGGAGAGGCAGAGACAGAGGTGTCTCGTGACTAAGTTTTTAGTACACGCTGTAAGGTTTCCTTTGGCCTTGCAGGACTGTGCCTGCACAGAGAAACAAAACCAACACTTTTCTCAGACACAAAAATCAACCAGGATTTATCTTCCCATGCCATGGAGAGGGCAATTCCCCACAATTGCACACCCCAAATCCCTGAGCAGGGGTGCTGCCCTGGCTGCAGGCAGCAGGGCAGTTCAGATGTCACACGGAGGAGGTTTCGATGGGTACCCAGAGCCCATCATTTGTAATGCAGCACCTCTGCCTCCCGTGGGGGCCTCTGATGTCCCCATCTGCACACCCTCAGAGAGTGACCAGCCCACAGCTCCCCTTCTCCATGGGCACAACTGCAAGGTCCTTCAAACCCTCTAAACTTCCTTGCTCCTGCCAAATGGCTCTGTTCCCTTGCAGAACTCCAGAGCCCCAGACACCCAGACCCCGACAATGGCTGGGTCGAGGGGGGTGACAGCCCAGCCACAGTTACCTCTGCAGCCAGGTGTTCTCTGGGTCTGTGCTGTTACTTGCAAATGATAACTGGGTACAGAATAAAAGGCAAAGCCAACAGGCAATGCTGAAGCTGCAATTAAAGTTTGTGTCCCCACCAAGCAATCCCTGCAAGGTAATTCAAGAGAGCTGCACCCTTCAGTGAATGAAGTAAGAAGAGCTAATCCCAGGTAAGTTACATGTGGATGGAGAGCTCAAGTCAAGCTGTAAATGTGCTGAAAAGCCTCAACTCTGCTCAGGCTGTGAAAATTCCATCGCATCCCCACAGCTTCAACGTAAGTTTAGAGTAGTGGAGGAGTATCACTCTGGCACTTACCTCAGGCTAGCCTCATTTCCATTATAAATGCATAATGCATATAAGCACTTCTCTCTTTACCTTGTATCCATTTGAAAAATAAACCTGGCATTTTTGTTATTTTATGGATTTTTAAGAGCTAGAATAAGCAGTGTTTACACAAATGGAATATAAAATCAATTCCATCTTGATTACATTTGACTTCAATGAGTACTAAGTGATGCTTTTTCCATTTAATCAGGGAACAGTGTTGTAGCTACACTATTTGCATTTTAATAAAAATTCTCTCAAGATCCAAAAAAGCAGAAGCACAGCTAAGTACCTAAACATGAGGAATTCATCTTTCCTGATGAACAGTAAGATTTAACTTGTTTAGATTTTACTTTGCTCTTAATTGTAAGACTTATTTAATAGAACCAGGTTGAAAACCACCAAAGGTTATACCTACCTCCAAATCATTTAAGAAACCCTCCACATGCAGAGTTTTCCTGGGTTTTGGTGTGTTCACACACAACAACATATGCGTGTTTACACATATGCAATCACACGCTTATATATGCACATCTCATCCAATTTTGCTGCAGGCAGCAGCAAATGTCCCTGAAGGACTGAATAAAATCACTTAAAACAGCATAATATTTTGGCTGCTAGAAGAGTAATACAGCACATCATTACCTTCTAACATTAATAAAGGATGAAGCAAGAATTCAGAGAGCGTAGTGTCAGACTTATTTTACCTCATGACAAGCATAATATGGGTTTTTTTTCCCAGTGTCTAAAAATTTTAAAATGGGCCAAAACTAATCCTGATATAATTCCTTTAGTTTTAATAGAATTGTGCCATAATTTACAGTAACAACTAAATTATATCATTCTCTCATACAGGAGTTATATTCTGAACAGTCAAAAAGAAACAGCAGTGGGACCACAAACAGCAATGAGTTTCCCAAAGTGTCTCTCCTGAATTACCTTTTAAATTACAAAGCCATGTTAAAACTGAAAACTGGAAAATTTATATTACACCGCCCTTTCCTAGCAATCTCCAGGTTTGCCAGCAAAGCATCCACGATCTATATCATAAGGATTACAATTCAGACTCTGTAAAAGAAGAAGGAAAAAGGTGCTGATTTCTGGTTGAAAGCAAAATCCACAGACACATAGAAAGCAGTGAAGAGCTGGGCAATGGATCCGCACAAGGAGTGACTGCCCACTGAGAGCTGGAAGGCCATTTAAGGGCTGTGAGTGCCCATTTCCATTACAATTAGCATTTAGTTCCCCTGGGTAGCTTTGGAAATTTCAGCGTAGGTGTGTACATAAGCGACATTATTACTGAATCCTGAAACAGTTCAAGGAACATTAAATTTTATGTGCCGTGTTCCCAGCTGATGTTACTCAACACGGCCCCACTGAGGTCATTAAAGTGCTGGTGGTGGCTACCGAGGGATCTGGCGTGGAGCCTTCATATCTCACTCTTTTTTTGCCCAGTTTGTACACTTTGGATCAATAGCTTCATTACCAATAATGATCATTCCTAGATTCCTCACTACAACTGCAAATTAATTAGATGTTGCAAACGTTCAATTGATTCATGTGCGTGTCACAGAATTACCGATCTGCCAGCCCACAGAGGTGCTGCCATTGAAGGTGTGAGCACTCAGCACGGGGACTTTCTCCTGAACCGAGCTGCAAACAGTGAAATTGCTCGAACTTTAAGGGAATGGCAGTGAAAAGCTGAAAGGCTCCTTGCTGATTTGGGTTTCCACAGCTTGCTCCAGGTGAGGGGTAACAACCCCAGCAGGGTCACAGCTCCGGCCCTCCACGCTGGATGCAAACAAGTGAAGGGCTCTCCCTCGGGTTTGTAGCACTGCCACGGGTTCGTCTGGGTGTTTTCACCCCAAACCTGGGCTGCAAACACCACTCTGCACTGGGAGAGGAGCTGCAGTGCCCTTCTGATCTTGTCCCTGTCCCCAACAGATTCGGAGTCATCATTGGGAAGAAAGGAGTCAAAACAAGAGGTCAGAGCTGGGAGTTTCCTCCCAGTCTGGCAGCTCTGATTTAGTGTCACTGCTACCAATAAATGATCAACTCTTACAGCAAACAAGCATTTGGCCTCCATGGAAATCTAAACAAGGTGTAATATTCGGTAGCACTACTCCTTCCTCATTGGTAATGTCTTGGGAAAGCATGATTGCTTTGAAAAGATGTTCCTGGCACTAAAATTAGAGAGAACCCTAGTCATCATTGTTTAATCCAACTATTTTTACATAAGCTTTGTTTCAGTGGTTAATGATTCTGGGTTTTTTTTCTGATAATGACACCTGTTTAAAACAGCGACATTTAATTTAATCAGCAAGTTCAAGCTCCAAACCTTGTCTTTTTAATTAAACACCATAGAAAGCCTGTGAAAAAAATTACTCATTTGAGCACTGGAAGGAATTTTGGAGCAAGTAAAATTGTGCAAAAAATTTAAAGCGTTTAGTCACAAGCTAATTAATATTAAAAAAAAACCCTAAATCATTTGCATAGCTTCTAAATTTGACCAATACAAAATATCTACTCCTGTTACACTCCAATCTAAGGAAAGAGAAGTTTTCTGCTCTGAGGGCAGCTGTTCCACCCCCCAGCAGCTCAGGATCTGGCCCAGCTCCTCAGCCCACACTGCTTTCAGATATCCCACTTGGAGCTGACAGACATCTGGGGATCATTTTAAAGCAGTGATTATATGACAGCAATCATTGTATTTCCCCTGCTATGATTGTTCCGTGGAAATTCAGGAAACAGCACGAGGAGAAACCCAAAACAGAAATGAAATGTGCATTTGTGCTGAGAGCCCAAACCACAAGTGGCTGTGACACAGATGTGTCCCACAACCCACGGTAGATCTCACAGCAGACTCTGCTCAGAGCAGTGGTGTTTATCCTCCTTCCCTGTGCTTTGGCAGATGGAACACATTTTATTTTCCTATTTTGAATTTCTATTATTCCTTCCCCCCTTTGTTTCTTAGCATCTCCCACATAACACACATCAGAACTCCACTCCACTCCATTCATTTGATGCATCAAAGCCCATAAAGGATCCCAGATACTCTTGCTGGGAAGACTGAAATAATGACTGTCAGATCCTGGGAACGCTGGCAATGAGAGCATTTGTTTTCAAATCTTTCACCCCAAAGAGGTGTGACACATCCTCAGAGCATCTCCAGGAATCCTGCTGGACAGAGATATCCCTGCAGACCCCAGTGCAGGGGCTTTACAGACCCAGCCCAGCATTCAGGGCGAGCACAGCAGCTGCACAGGTGTCAGGGTCGTTTCTGCCATGGACTCCCCCACTGCTGCACTTTCACCATCCTCTCTCTTCCTGCATCAGTCCCACAGCTGTTGGATGAAGGGAACACAAACCATTTCACCCTCTTGGGACTGTTCTTGCTGATGCTGGGACAGAGCCTGCTGGTTTCTCACCCTTCCACTCCTTCCCACCCCAGGCAGCAGTGCTATGGCAACACCTTCTGATGCTCTACAGCCTTCATCTGGGCACATCACACCTGCTTGGGTTTTCCACTTCTTTCTGAAGCAGAGCAAGTTCTTTTAAGACATTTTGGATGCCCTTCCCGAAAGAATGTACACCAGGAGTGGAATATATTGAAAGCACTGCATATCTACACTTTCTGTGGGTTTTTTTCCTCAAAATAGGACTTGACTTGTCTCTGGTTGTATCATGTTGGGGAACCACCTGCTCCACGTTGCAATATCTCTGCAATGCACAAGTCCAGGCTATCACTGAACAACACATTCAAACTCTGCACCAAGGGGCTGTTGTGTCTTCCAACATAACATGCATGGATTTTCCTTGCCTGCAAAGCCCATAACCATGCCTGAAACAAATGCCTTCAACTGAGTTCCAGTGTGTGCATTCAGAAGTGTTACTCAAATTAAAAAGAGTAAATTAACTTCACATTAAGGTCACTGCTCCTGAATTTTTTTACTGGTGTTTTTAAAGCACTGTCTGATAATTGGGTATTGATTTCAATGCCCTACAAATTGACCCATCCAGTGCTCTTTGTCTCTTTCTTGATTTGCCTCCATTAAGGCATTGATGATGATAGCTTTAATTATTTTGCAATATTCTTATTTCAGAAGGAAGAAGAATCACAGTCTTTACTGGGCCCTTTTTTCACCGCAGACCAAATCAAAAGGATATAATTACTTCCATGCTGATCAACATCATAATGGATTTTACTCTAGCTCCTGCCATGAAACCCCTCAGTGCAATTAACAGCCCGGAGACTGATAGTATGAACATGATTCATTTCTGCACAATCAAATTCCTATTTTACACATCTGCCCTCACTTCATGGCGGTACCACAACCTCAAGGTGAGCCACAATCTCCTTCATACAGAGAGGTGAAGCAGCAGTGATGCTGTAGAGCTCCAAAATCTCAGGTGGAGGCCACTTGATGCTTCGGGTGCTGTTATGGGCACCCAGACCCACACAATCACAGTGAGTTTTCTCTCATTTTCTCTGTGTTTTCATCAGTAAGAGCAAGACAGAGGGGACACGATCACAGCACATTGAGAAAGCCCTCGGAGCTGGGCCTTGTGAAGAGGAATTTGGCCCCCACACAAGAGCCTTATTAATGCACTGGAGGATTCCCTGGCTTTCACTTGCACAACACAGGACCCTAGCACTGAACAGGATTAAGTCTGAAACAGGAAGGGATATTACCAAATAATATGTCTGGAAAGTTTCAAATCTCTGTCATCTTTCTGACTGCCACAGCTACACTGTATTCTTCTTATTTTCTGTCCTTTTTATGATTATATCCTCAAGCACCTCCACTGTTTCCCCACTCGGTGCCAGCTGCAATGTGTGTCTGCCACTGCTTCAAGAGGCTTATCTAGAATTACAGAACTGTGGGGCATCAAGGGACAAATAACCATTTAGCTCACTCCCTGTACTTAAGGGGGATAAATACCCTGGGTATTGTGGGGGTTTTCCCTAAAAAAAAGATAGATACTGAGGTCAAAAAAGCATTGCATTGCCACCGAAAGGATCAGAGGGATGTGAAGGTGAGCAAAGTTACAGAGAAAGAGCTACAGATCACCTGGGAAATGAGCAGACAGGAGCACGCTCCAGTAGAACATATGGGAGCTCCAAGAACAGTTATAACGGTACCAAGTTTTCCTACCAGACTCTCAAGAACTGAGATTAGTTTGATGGTCTTTAATTACCTCACAGGTTTTAAACAAGGTTTTCCTCACCCACCACTTCCAGTCCACAACTCAGGCCCCTAATCCAGGGCAGCACCCAGAGGGGAGAGTCACCAGACCGAGTCACAGTAGGAGATGCTGCTTTCCCCAGCTGTTTGTGCTCCTGAAAGCTCTGACAGGCTGAAAACCAGAGGCATGACCTGTGCAGCCAGAGCAGGGCGAGGCACACCGTTGTCATTGTCACACTGCTACCCTGGATTAACCATCCCAAATCTACAGACTGGCAGAGACAAATTCACCCTTTTAGCTGCAGCTCTAAGAAATAAAACATGTTAATTCCCCTAAAGTTTTGTTACCTCACTCTCCACAAACTAATTATTATAAATTGTGTTATCTGTATAAACATATTAAAACTCCAACTTCCATTACAAATCCTATTCTTGCACGATATTTCTAATTTAAATAATATAAATCCCTGAAACCAGGCTCCCTCTAATCCCCCTGACAAGGCCAATTTGGAGCAGTGGAGAGCAGAGTGCTGCGAGGGTGATATGGAGCCGTCAGGCAGCAGAGGGACCTTTGGAGCATGAGGTGATTGCGGTGGTTACTGGAGCTGTCCTGCTGCAAGGGTGGGTGGCTCAGGGCAGCTGGCTGGAGCGTGCAATTAAATACACATTGTTAATCTCACTTCAGTGTGCTGGGGACAGAAGGATCCTGGTGCTGTTCACAGGAGCACTCACACCTCCAGCACACGTGGACATAACAGGTCCTGTGGCTGGGAAATGCTGCTGCGGGTTTTAATCAGAAGCACAAAAAGAGATCCCCTGTAACAGATAGGGCCACCTCAGGGTGTTCAGGACACCGGGCTGGGAGTCTCAAAACTCAATGCTGAGTCTGCCTTTACCCAAGGACTTCTGCCTCCCTGATCTTTAAAGCAGGGATAACTTTGCTCAGGTAGAGACCACGTAGTTCACAGCAGAGAGCTTTAGGCTTCAGTACAGTCTCTGTACTCCATCAGCTCCCCAGACACTCAGAGAGCAGCCAGACCCTCCAGGGGATAATTCAAAGGAACAGCCTGAGCAATAATTGCACCTTTAAGTTCCCCCTCCTGCAGCTGAGGGGACCAGCACTCCAGGGGGTTACACAGCCACTGTCACAGCTGAGGCACTGCACATACCCAGCAGCAGTGACTTCCTTTCCCACCTGTAGGTGACAGCTGCTACTTCAAAAGCCCCAGCAAACAGAACCAAACCAACCTGCACAGTTATTGGGGTCATTTCTGCCCTGCCTGGGGTTACTGGTGCACTCCAGCACCTGCCAAGCTCCCAGCAGCAGACAAATTGAGCAGTGCATTTAAAAAGGCAATGGATCAGTTCAGTGCCGTGCTGCCAGGTCAGCAATTCACTGCCAGGGAAAGGAGCAGGTGCTCTTCCATCCTCAGTGCTGCTGAAACAGGAGTTCCCTTCACCAGTCAGGGCAAACCTGTGAGAGTTCAGGCGATCTGAAACCCTCCCTGTCACTGTTACACTCTGATGCCATTTGTTATTTGCAATTGCCACGCTCACATATGGTGCAGCTATTGCAGAAGAACATGCTTTTGGTCATTCCAACACGTCATTAATCAGATCTGCACGTACAACTATCAGCACCTACACACGAGGGATGGAGCAGCTATTCCAAATTCTTTGCTATTTTTCCAGCCCCTTGTCATCTGTCACACCAAGTGAATGTGACACTCGCATTTCTAAATGTCTACACTTGAATCGTGCCTAGGATGAAACAGTTTCATGTTTTGGTCTAAGCTTGTGCAATTGTCCCTAGCCTAAGACTGTTCCATCAACATATTGCAAAATACTGGGGTGACACAGGGCACCACATGACTAAAGACACAGAAAAACCCTTTATGTATCTGTGCAAACATATTTACCAAAGAAAATCCTATTTCAAACCAGTTAGAATCTGAAGCAAGGTTTACAAATTCACGATGGAATTTTACTTCTAGACTGGAAATAAAACCGAGCATCAAACAGACTAAAATTTTTCCTGTCAGTGCAAGATGTTTTGTTGCTGGTTCATTTTGTTCTGGGAAAGAGCTACAAACCTGTTAGACAGCAAAGAACAAAAAATTCATCAAGGCTGGTCTCTGGCGGACAAGATGCTGTAGGGACAGCCAAGCATACAGCAAGGTTCAGAAAAATGCTGCTATGCAGCCACAGTATTTCGTTGTCAAAGAAAAAATTCTAAAGAAAATTAAACTATTAAAAGCGTCCTGATTAAGTGAATAGATGGCCCCAGACAGGTTTGCATTATAAACATTAATTGCACATTAGCTCAACTAATTAAAAAATAAATACTGTACACGGCAGGAAGCTCCTTCTTAAAAGCAACTTCTGCCTTGGGAAATGAGCCAGTTCTTTTTAAAAAAAGAAAAACACAAGCCCTGGAGTGTCAACGAAATGCCTGTTTCAGCAAGGGAGTGTGAGAACACCGTGGAGCAGATATTACTGCTGCGCCAACTGTGCAGAGCCGAAGTGGCAGCAAACACCAGGAAACACTTAATGAAAGGATCTCTTCATTCCCTCTTACTGCCCAACCCAACTGAAAGCCTCAGACACCATGAATGAAACGACAAAACAACAAAAACCAGTTCACTTTCTGGGCTTTCTAAGGGGGTTGGAGCCGAGGCTTTGGGGAGCCAGTGGCAGCGGGGACGTTGCTCTTTTCCAGTGCAGGAAACTCTGGGGCAAAACCCAGCCCTGTGCAAGGGCCTCAGCTCCTCACTCACAGCCAGGATGGTGCCAGAGCTGTCAGGGGGCCACTCTGTACCCAAACCTTGCCTCAGTTCTGTCCCACATCCCCACTGCTGCCTGTCTCCCCCAGCAGGACCCTGCGCTGTCAGTGCCACTGTCAGCAGCAAGCTCAGGGCTTGCTTGGGGCACACTTCATCACAGAAGGGTCTTGCCAAGCCCTTCGAGCTCCCTGGTAAGTGGTTTCCAAGGAACCAAGCAAGATAGGAGATATTCAGGCTCTTGCAGCTCAGCTGAGGTCAAGACTGAAGGGTTTTGGTGACCTAGTTTGACTGTGGGAGACTATCACAGTGCTGATAAGAACTGTGAGGCTGAAAGATGCAATAAAAAAGGTAAAAAAAATTTAAAAAACCCCTGCAGCACATCACCAGAGCACAGCCTACCTGGCAGGAGCCAGGTTAGCACAAGGCTGGCCTGAATTCCAGGCTCAAGGCACAGGTAATTTTGCATCTAACAAACATTGCTAACCAGATTCGCACTCGCTGGCATTTTCTCAGCAAACATGCATATGCAAGAATAAGAGATTAAAGATGTTTTCAGAAATGAATATTGGTTGAATGAATTCAGAAATGAATACCTGTGTACACACAGACAAAACCTTTACTTTTTTAGGCAGAGAAGCACAGACACTCTCACCAGGGCGACACTAAGCAGTTAATGCAATACTAGATAAAAATCAAGATGCCACATCAATTTGTGTGAAAGGAGTTGTGCTGATATATCTGGGTTCACATCCCAGCTCTGCCATAGAGTAGCTACATAACCTCAGGCAAGGCAGCTCCTTTCTCTACTCCTTAGATCCAGGAAAAGCCATTTTTCTTCTGTCTTTTATCTGTTCTCCATTTAGCTCTTTGGGGAAGCCACTTGTGCAATCAGCCTTTGTGTAACACTGAGCACATAAAAGATCCAGCCTCAATTTAAACACTACTGTAATGCAGATAATAAACAACCATCATTAAGCCATTAATTCACTTAACAGCCTTTTTCTCTTTTTCTGCAAACACACTTTCTGAGTTGGAAGGGGTTTTTTTAGCAGAGAGGTAAATTTGTACTGTCTCGTAAATGGAAAGATTACGTGCTGGTGTATTCATAATATTGAGTAATAATAGTAAATGACTATTTGATAAATTTCTTGACAAGCACCACAAATCTTCCCTGCAAGCCATGCCACATCTTAACAGCCTGTTCTGTTCAGGGGACTCAGAGGAATTACAGAGCTACCCTGGATGCCATTTAGGTCTCACTGATAATCAAGACCCTGCTATCTAAACACACTAACTGCAGTATCGCTTCCATTGTGCCTGGTATCAAATCTGCACCAATCTCCTCTCTGGGCGGTTGCTGCTGTGGACAGGGCACCTTGTAGCTCTGCAATGCATCCAGAGGCAGCCAGCAGAGGAACTGTTTCTTTTCTCTGACTGTTCTGACTGAGACAGGGTCCCTGAGATTGTAGTAACTGCTAATATTTTATTTTACTGCAGTTTGAGGGGATTAAGGAAATCACATCCCCCAGCAGAGACTTTTCTTGTGGCAGGTGAGGATGCCAAATTTATGCTAAGCCTGAGGGAATGTTCAAGGCACTGACAGGGAACAAACGCACGCCCAGGGAGCCAGGGCTGGCCCACATTGCGTGGAAAAGCCACACAAAGCAACTCCACCATGCACAGTCTGGGGAACTCGCAGAGCAATGCATCCCAGAAGAACCAGGTCACTGGGAGACAGAGGCAGCCGTGCTTAGCACTGCAGCTGCCATGGATGCACGAATCTCCACGTGGCATTCTCCTGAGATAGCTCAGGGGCTCCGAGGCACACAGCCCGTGCCAGGCCAACAGCACAACAGGAAAACACACGCAGAAACTTCTCTCAAACAGTCTCACTAGTTTATACCTCACTTATGGACATAAAACCTTCCATGCTACTCTTCCTTAGGCTGGTGTAAGCATCCTCAGTATCCCTGTTACATCTCCCATACAGCTACAGGTGAGCAGCTTAAAGAGCATCATGAAGCTCAGCTTCCCTCCCCTTCACACCAGCTCTTAAACACCCTCAGTGCTGTATTCCTGGCATAATTTCTCCCTTCTTGGGGTTGCCTCCATGTTACTGCACTTAAACACCTTTCCATATCTTGTTATTTCCTTCTTGTTCAGAGCCAAGCTCTGAAAATCCCTGCAGTTCTCCCCCATCACATGCACACAAAAAGTGTGGTGTACGTCAGATAATGAGAAGAGAAAATAGCCACAATCTGCTCGCCCTGCTCGGCTCCCAGAAACAGCAAAGTGAGAGGAATTTACTGCTCCTCACTCCCCCTGCCCAAATCCCTGCTGCAGCAGCTACCCTGGCTCAGGTGAGCTCAGGCCCATCCAGCTCCCAGAGTGTGCTCTCAGTGGCATGGCACGGAGTTAATGCTCTGAGGAGAGGCTCTGGATGCTCCATATGCAATAGAGAGCTCCACAAAAAAGCTTTCGTGATTAATGGCAGCTCTAACACCGTGGGAGTTAAAGACCTTCTACGCTCAGCAGTCTCATACAGCAGGTTCTGTGCAGAGGAAGGAATCAAGCCAGAACAACACAGTGTTTCCAGTGCCCTTTTTGATCTTCCAAAGGGTTTAGTAAAATATCTGAGATCCCAATGACATATTGGCTTTTTGCTTACTGGAGAGGGGGGAGCAGAGTGACTTTCTTCTCAGCAGAAACCATTCTTTGTTAGTATTTTTTTATTCCTGTTCCAACCTTAAATTCAAAGAAACTTGCATCTCAAGTGAGTTCCTGTAATTAGATTCCAGCAACTGCCTGGTACTTATGTTTCATTTACAAGTATTACAAAACACAGATATAATTATCAGTGTTATCTGTGTTACAGTTTTAGGGGATCCCTTTTAATAAGCTTTGAAGAGAATGAAACCCTACAAAAGGGTAAGGACAGTAGATATGGCAACTAAACTCTCGCCTTATGTCACTGCATGCAGGTGCAGCAGAGGAAGGCAAAAGCCACTGCCATGGTGCTTCTGCACCCGGAGGTGGATTATTTGAATATCTGGAAGGTTGACAGGCTGCAGACAAAGTGCTCCAGCTCACCACCATCAGGAAAAGACAAGGCTCAGCTGTGGGAGAACAATGGGTGACTGTTCACCAGATCACACCAGTTATTGGCACCCACACTCTACACCGTTCCTGGGTCCCTCCCAGCCTCCTGCTCCCAGCTCTCCTCTCTGCCAGCAGCAGATCATGTTCCTGAGCAAAGGTAGGAGCAGCCAGTGGGGTTCAAACAAATGCCCCTTAGGCATCACAGTCACCCCCTCTTTCTCCAGCCCTACCCACCTGATGTGTTTGCGTTCTGGGGAAAGCTGGCAGAGCAAACTGCTGGGGGAAGAAACTAATTTCTCCCGTGTATATCTGTCCGTGGAATTGGGAGGAGGAAAAAGACAAGGGAAGAACTGTTCTGTTTCTTCATTCCTGCCCATGTTTCCAGACAGCCAGCTCACTCTTTCCTCTGCTGCCATCCACCAGGTACTTGTATTTATTCCCCTTGCTCCCAGCAGTTCATTCCACTCCACATTCATGCCCAGTTTTGTTCAGGTTCCACTCAATGCTCCCAGGACACTTCAGACCCCAAGCTCAGACTGTACAGGTTAAAAATTGCTCTTGTGAGACACTGAGGGTTGACCCCTCCTGCTCTTCTGGAGGAAGAGGCAGAACAAGTGCCTGCCTGAATCAAAGTCAAAGCTAGATTGAACAGGAACCTGGCCCCTGTCCCTCTCACTCTCAGCTGAGACAGCCCTTGCTAAGACACTAACACCCTTCATTCATGCCATTCTCTGCCAAGGGAAAAGAGGTAATGTCAGCTATTTAAAAATTATTGCCATCCATAACAGTGCACTTCCCAAAGACAAATAATGCTAACGCTGCTGAAAGAGTATTGATTCCATAAAATGATCAGAAGGGAGTGCTTAATTATTTCCTGAGGAAAGAAAAAAACCAGGGTAATACCACAGATCTCCATTACATAAGACCATTTCTAAGAATAAAAGCCTTCGTGTCAATTCTAGGTCTTCCTTCTTTCACAGCCCGATCCATATTCTGTAGACAGTTTGTTATAGCTCCTCATAAATCCCTCTAGAAATTTAATGCAAACTACCCTTTTTTAATAAGCACTTTAATTCTGGAGTGGTTTCTGTGTTCTCCAAGGCAGGCATGTGCATGAAGCGCATTGTGGCTCCTGGGTGACTGAGAATGGCTTTAACACACCACTGAGTGATACCCAGAGCAGTAATTCTGGGCTGGGATTTGACCCCAAGTTACTCCTTTCAGATGGAAACCTTCATGTCACTGTGTATGTCCATGGTAATAACTGCCAAGAAATATGTTTTAAAGAGCACAAAAAACTAATTATTGAGGGGATGTGTTTGAGAATAGACATGGATTAGTGAGGAGGCATCCTGATCCAGGCAGAAATCCTGAAGGATCCAGCGTGCATCCAATCACAAAAGGCTGGCCAGAGGTGCTCACAGTTGCTTCCAGACAGGCTGGGGTGCTGCTTCACCAAGCAAAACACAGCCTGGGCAGAGTTAGATCTCTCCATCCTCAGAGCAACTGAATTAAAATTCTCTAAGTATCTAAAGAACAAGGCTCTCATTGTCTCAGGATCAGCACAGGAATTCATCAGGGGTGGCCAACTCCCCGCACAAAGGAGAGGAGATGCGTTTGCAGGGTATTTTATCTGATTTCTGGAAAGTCTCAGCACTCAGGAGGTCAACAATACCTGGTTGGGGGTGTTGGGGGGAAAGGGGGTGTTTTGGGAAAGGTCCAAGGGCTGCAGTAGCCAGGAGTTAGGCTTAGCACAGTCTCATGCAAATGTAATAAAGTCTTTGATTTAAATAGGGCTAAAAAGAAAAGGAATCTTATTTTAAAAACATGTCAGGTCAGCCCCTTTACAATTACTAAAGTAATTACTAAAAAGATGCTCTCCCCGAAAAGGAGAGCAAATCCCAGCACAAATCAATATGAGAATATATATAAAGTAAAAAAGAAATAAAAGAGACTCCAATTCACGATTTATGCAGAGAGAACTCATGCTGCCAGAGTTAAATTGCCCTTGCTATTGCTAAGAATCCATGGATGACAAAATCCTAACTCAGAAAAGATGCATCCAACACAGATAATTCTGTATTAGAGCTCATCAGTGTGATAAGGAGTAAATTGATCACAAAAAAGGTATTATCCAAAGAACTGATCATTACTTGATCACATTTTTCAAGTGCAAACAAAAAACTTTTTCCTTTGCCAAGACTACTAATGTACATGCTTGCTGCTTAGAAAGGATCAATTTCATGAAGCTAGGAGAGGCGAAAAGGGAACAAAAGAGCCAAACCAGTTGGGAGAAAGAATTTTATAAGAAAAATGTTACAATAATTGAGAACAGCTTAAGAACATTTTTCTGGATGTCCAGAAAAACCACAGTCTGAGGCAAAGAAAGCTGGAACTGCTAAAATCGGGCTGGCTCATGGGGAAGCAGAAGCAGGTATGGACCATACATGTAACAAATGCATGAAAGGCAAAGTTCTTCATTTAAACGCAAGTCAGCATACAGAAAATGCCAAAAATATTCAGAAAAACCATAGATTTCTCCTTTTATCTGTGTTAAAAAAAGACAGACAATGGAAGGAAATATTTAGATGTAATAGGAATAAAATGGAACTGTAAAGTGATACTCTTCCTCCAAAGACTGAAGTATCAAATGGTCAAAATAACACAGGAAAAGAAAATGTTTCCAGTAAACACATTGCTCGTATGTGAAGAAAATTAGGACAATAGAGTCACATGAACGAGTGAGTGTTAACAGTTACCAGGCACAATAACAGCCTCAGAGTTTTGGTAATTGTTGGAAAAGGTTTCTTTGGAAGTTTACATGACACAGGGAAGAGTTTCTAGACACACTTAAAGAAGTGTAAATCAGCATCTCCTTGCTCTTGGCCTTTTGTTGGTTCTCCACCAGAGAGATGTTATGAAACCAAAAGAGTTTTCACATCATCTAAAGAGGGTTTATTTCCTCTCTAACTCGGCAAACACTTACATATTTCTGGTGCATCCAGCTGCCTAATTTGGCAAGGCTTCTGTCTTGCTGCTTTCAGAAATAAGCACAGACACACGAGGAAGTCCCAGACTAACACACAAGGAATGTCCTTCTGTTCCCAGTGGGATACCTCAAATAACATCCTCCTTCTCCTCCTCCCTCTGAAACAAGGCTTCCTGACCGAGTGCTGTGAGAACTTCCAGTGAGGGTGAGCAGTCCAGAGTGGAGACCGGGGCAGAACATTATTGGCCTTTCTCAGCTTCTCTCTGAGTTACCAGAGAGGTTTCTGGGAATCCTTTCACACTGAAGATGGATAAATGCCTGAATAGAAGATTTGAGCTCTTCCTGTCTGCTCATCAAAGGCTGGTTTGTGAAATGAGCACTTTTCCTGCTGAAGGGTTCTGGAGAACCTGGTGGCCTGAGCAGCTGCTGCTGTGCTGATTACAGAGCAGGAAAGCTGCTGGGGATTTGATCAATACTTGGGATTGCATCAGCTGAGAACTTATCTTCCACAATAAACTCGTGCAGCTACCCAGGTGGAGTTAACTCAGTTTTGCAACTAAAACCATATCCAGAAAATCTGATTCCAATGGAATGAATCCATCACTCACTGGAGACCCCCACTTCCCCTCCTCTCAAAGCTACCATTTTTCCATCATTGCTAAATGCTACCTGTCAGGAGCCACACTTGATTGAGATGTGGAGGCATCAATAAAATAATTGCTGATGTCAGGTAGCATTCTTTGCTCAGTGTTCATTACCAAGGATGACTTAATTAACAATGCCTTTGCATCAGAATAAATCAGCTCTCTTTTTATTTACCTGATGTCTTCAGACAATATCATGACTGTGACATGGGGGGCCCTTTATTATTTCTTCCAGGGCATTAGGCAGGTGTGAAGGATGGACTCAGTTTGAGACTGAGACCCCCAAATCCCTGCTGATAAGGAGAGGAACAGAGACGCAGAAGGTGTTTGAGCCAGTCTGAGTTTGCAGATATGGCTTATGTAACAAAGGAATTAAAAAGCAAGTTATGAGACGTGCCACAGCACAGAGAAAGAAAATAAAACCTGGTAAATTGGATAATGTAATAACATTGGGGGCATACAAAGAGTCAAGATGATACATGAACCATCTCCTTATGACAAACTGTTGCACTTTCTTGAACTGAAGGGACAATAAAATGTGTCCTTTTAAAATTACACTTAGAAGAATTGGATAAAGTTTTCTTCCAGCATAATTTCCACTTACAAGAATTGAGGATGCCTGAGGTAGAAAGCAGAGCAAAAAAGAACCCACACCTCTGTGCTCCTCTCTGTTCCCACCAAAAGGGGAACAGCAGCTTTTCCTCTGCAAAGCACTTGAGTCAGACAACAATCTCACCTATGGCCATGCAAACTCAAAGTGACTCCTGGGATGGTAACAAAATCCTTCCAGCTCTGTACTCCTGGACGCAGGATCCACTCCCGGGCTGTGTTACCTTCCCCAGCAAACAGGGCAATACCACGGGGCTGAGCCTTTGCCCTCTCTCCACACAGAGTGCTGACACCAGCTGGGGCAGTCCCTGTGAAATTTGCTACTCAGATCCTCATTTCAAAATGCACCTTGACCAGTGGCTCCAGACAACGGAGTAGATAATCAGAAGGCAGCTAATTGCAGAGCATTCCAAGGCCTGAGAGGATGAAATCCAAGTACCAGTAAAACACCCGGGTAGGGGCTGTTATAGAGAAAAGCATCATTCCTCAGGCACCATCCAGGCAGAATTACCAAGTAGTCACAGTTGGATTTCTTATTATTCACAAAGAAGGGGAAGTGGTTTCATCATTTCTCAATGATAGATAAGGTCTACAGAAGCAAAAAGGCAAATTTAAGGCCAGATCCAGTGTTAAGCAGTATTAGAACTGCAGGGGTATAGTCTGAACAGCTGATTGGTAAAAGCTACATTTCAAAAACAAAGATTACATTTGTGAAGCCTTTGTCTCACCCCATCCATACTTTCATCTCACATTGAAAAAGATCAAGATTTAAGCCAGAGAGAGTGTACAGATATCTGTCCAATAAGCCTGAGTTCATGGATCTCTGTGCAGCTTCAAAAATACACTGAGAACCATCCTTATCTTCTCCCTTCGTGTCCCTCAGCAGCAGGGACTGTTCAGAATACCCTGCTCCTCCCTAAAGAGCTGTTTATTAGATAATTTTTAAAAAAAAATCCCCCACATTGTGCCATGCCTGTCAATGAGTCACTGGACTGAGCCAACCTTCTCATGACCCGTTTACCTCTTCCACTTGCCATAGGAATCTCTGTCAGAGTTGAGAGTAAACCCAGAAGAGGTGAGATTTTTCTCATCCACCAAAACTTCTTAACAATTTTGCTCTCAAAATAAGCTAGAATAGAGCCTCCCTCTTTGAGGGCTCAGCTCAAATCCAGCCATGAAACCCCGTGGTCCATAAAAGTTGCTAGGGGAGATTTTTATTGAAGACATGCTAACACCCCAGCAACCCAGTCCTCCTAAAAATAACCCTGGGAGCTTTGTTAGTCTAATTTGGGTCTGTGACTAACACACACGTGTTACAGTCACTTCCCAGGCTTCCAAGGCTACACATCATACAGGGCAGCACGTCCTACAGGTTCATTTACCTTCTCTAGAAAACCTAAACACCTGGCTGCACGATGTCAGTGCTCATTTTATTTTTAAAAAACTGAGTGCTGGGGTTTATTGCTTCTGGTGATGTTTAAAGGTGGCAAAATAAACTTCTTAAGAGTTTATAAATGCTCTGTTGTGACAGATACGCTGCAAGTCTCTCACTTTTGTCTCGAAGGCTGCATCCCACTCCCATTTGTCAGGGAAACATCTGAGACAATGACACCCTCATCCTTTTATAACAGGTAATATTGGCCACCGAAGCGTTCATGTTGTCAAACTCCTACAGCCTGCTCCTTTTCCTACTGCAGCTGAAGGAACTCAGGAGAAACTTCCCAGGCATCCATAAAACCACATCAATCCAAGGGACACCAAATCAGAGCTGTGACCTCATCGTGCCATTTTCTGTTCTTTGCTCTCCAACAGGCTCTCTAAACCTCAGTGAGTTTACAGCCTATGAAAGTCAATGAAAAAATGATTCAATTTTCTAACAGGTTTTTGGTCTCAATTTACTGTTTTTCTGCAGAACAGCTCCTCTGTGCTGGCCAGAGGAGCAGTGGGAAGTGCCTTTCCTGGTCTGTGGGATTTAACCTGCCAAAGCCAGTTAGGTCAGGGCACCAGAGTACATCTGAAGCATAAATATTTCAGTGGATTATAGGGCTGTTGCTTGCTACAACCCAAAGTTTTACTCTTGGAAGGAACATTAATTCAAGCCCCGTACGCTCCCCTCTTTTTCAGTTTTAAAGGAAGCCTGAGGGCAGTGCTTTTACTTATTATGACAGGCAGAGTTCTCAGCATCTGTTTAAACAAAACAGAACAAAGGGATTGTATGTTGCCATGCAACCAATAAAAATGATACATTTTTAATAGCTGAGACCAGAAAAAGCAACTGCCATACGGGCTCAGAAATTTTCAAAAGAAGAAAAAAAAAAGAGGGTTAAAGCCTTGAGTCAAGTTAAAGCACTTTTCACCAGAGGGGAGGGGCACAAACCTTTTGTTATTATTAGGATATAAACTCAGCATGGCTGGCAAGATGACTGCTTTCAGCAAATTCTCCCAGTAGGCACAATTGTTGTTCTTCCACAAGTACATCGGATTTTTACTTCGCTGACCTTGCTGACTTTGTTTGCCCTGTTTCTTTATGCATCATCCAGACACTTGACCTTTCATCCTGGGCGATGGAAGCTGAAGCCCAGTTGGGAGAGCCCAGGGCAGCTCCTGGTACCAGCACCTGGGGGTTTCCAGAGAGCAGCTGGATTTATCTTCACATGTGCCAGAGCACTCAGAGTGACCTGGGAAAGACTGGGAAAGTCAGAAAGAGGTCTGGAATAGGATCAGTGGGGTCACTTGTTTCCTTTTCATGCACGAATCTGATGGTGCAGCTTGGGCACAGTGTCCAGAACACTCCTGAAGGAACAGTTTTAAACAGAACAGTGCTGACAGGAACTGTGCAGCTTTCCTGAGGCCTGCAGGGCAATGCCCACCCAAAAAACAGGAATTTGGATACAGGCAATGTTATCTAGCACAGTGAGTGGCTGAGATCTGCAAGACCACAAGGCACAGTTAATGGAAACATTTAAAGCTAACATATTTAAAGTCTTAGCCATGGGTAACTGTCTTAGGGGCTCAATGTTGCGCTGTGCTCTGGCCAGTTTCAGTCTATCTCATGGCCAGGCTCTGCTATGTCCCCTCTCCCCCCTCGGTATCAGTTCTCTCCCCATGGAGAGCTCTGAATTGTGTAATCCTATACAAAGCCCGCCAAATTCAAACCTAGCTCCGCCCCCCCATTGGATGTTGTACCCTCCCCCCGTCCCCTCGTGTCATTATTTATGTAACTGTAACACACTGTGCCAGTGCTTCCC
>VYZT01025859.1:582337-634288 GCA_013400735.1 Pomatostomus ruficeps
CCGCAGCAGCTCAATAGTGATACCAAAAAAAAAAAAAAAATTTCTTAATATTAACCTATCTGGAAAACCAGAAAAAAAACCTTGAAGCAACCCATTTTTACAAGATGAAACTGTTCCCAGGAGAAAAGAAGACCCAAAGCCCTGCCTGCAAAAATCAGTCTCCAGAGGATTTCAGCAGAGGTTTGAGATGTCTGGAAAATGAAACTATTCAGAAAAGTACAAGACCCCCTGCTGATATTTGCTACTATAAAGTTACTTGTAAGAGTTAAATTGCTGCCCCGTCCAAGGCTGTGGCCAGTGACAAAGATCCAGCCCCACCCCACACACTGTCCTTATCCCATTTTTACTTAAGCATTCTAGGGGTTTTTTCCTGCAAGGAAAAAAAAATTTCATCACCCTTCTGACTTCTGAAAGCAACTACCTTCAAGAACTTCACAGAGCTATTTTCTACCATCTAATAAATAATTTTAGATGACAGTCTCAACCTTAGCAGTGAACAAGGTCACAGAATTAACCAGTAACACCTCTGTTCTCCAAAATCAATCCAAGTTTTCACCAGCACATCTGGTTTTGCATTCAGAAGAAATTGAAAATGGAACTTCCATAACCTCCTCCTGGGTCTCAGTCAAAGCTGAACAGTGCCAGCAGGAGCTCTGGTTTAAGGTGAGCTTCCTTTGGATAAACCCACTCTGGCTGGCTTTGACATCCATTTTCCAGACACCCTGCCCAGGCAGCGTCGCTCAGGAGGAGCCTGCACACACTGCAAATCCTCCTCTTGGGTTTTGTGACACCAGCAAACGCCTGTCTGCAGCTAAAGCCAGAGAGCTTTAAGGCTCAGTCATCCTGGCATGTGTTTGTCCTCGGTGCCATAAAAGTTTTGCTGAGAAGCAGCTCACAGCACAACAAGGGGGGTTCAGGGCTCTGCTGCTGTTTCCTGCTCTGCCCCTCGGTGTGAGAGTGATGGATCAGGACAACGTGAAATAGATTCTCTCATGTGAAATAAAGACTGACACGGTACAAGCCATTTAGATCTCAGTGTGCAATGATTCTGATTACATCCAAGCAAATGAGCAAGATCTATTCCTTCTTTCATCCTTTGTGTCACATTAAATAAGTGATCAGTTCCTATAAGAAGGATTATTTATTTTTTCAAATTGGTAATCACCGCCACCAAGAACATTTTGGCAGCTATGGAAGTCACAATACAATTAGGAAATATTGAAGGAACAAATGATTTCTCATTAATACGTAATGATCATCATTAATACAAATGCAATTTATAGTTAATTTAGAAGAATGGCTACATTAAGATAACTATGTTTCTCCAATTAAAGGGCACAAACATTCTCCACTGAACCCACGCTGAGTTATTAAGTTGTTCTCCTTGGTGAAATTTTTGCAGAGTTCTGATTTCTAATTTTTTTCTCTTCACTCTGCAAATGACTGAATTTAGTAAAACTACAAGAATGGCAGGGATGAGAGTGAAGCATCCTTGTGATGACTTGTTCTGTCTCATTCATAGCTAGAGATGAAGTGAAAGAAAGGAAATGTAACAATCTGAATATCCTGGAGGTTATTATAAGCCCAGGAAAAAAAGTCTTGGCAGGAGAGTCATTCTTCCACATAAAATGTGAATCAACAATAATTTTTATTGGTTCCAGTAGTGACCTTCCTTTTGATGTGTCAGGGTTCACTGACTGCAGGGTAGAGGACAACATTGACTCTCAACAGAGCAGGAAAAATAGAGTACAAGGAGTAGGATCTAGGCAGCACCCAATGTACTTTACAGAAAAAAAACCTGAAAATTGTTTAAAATTGACAGACAACAGAAATGTCACCTTGTAATTGTCAGTGATTGCTATAAATGTTAATAAGCAATTCACTATGCACAAAGAATGTAATAATAGCTTAGCTAAAATCCAGAAAATCTTGCTATTGTCAAAAAACAGAGCCAGACCAAACCCATGGCTCTGGCCACGGGAACTCTGAGAACACCTCCCAAACCACAGAACCGCTGACCTTAGAGATCACAATCTCAAGGCCACTGGGTTTAGGGAAATCTTCCCATTTCTGCACACTTCACTCAGGCCTCAAAGGGAGATTACATTTGCCCTCTCCTGGTGGTGCAAAGAGAGCTGAAAAGGATCTGAAAACATCATTTCTCTTACACTTGATCGTAGTGGCTGTAGCAGAATGCCTTCAAAAACCACAAAATAAATATGTTTTACACATACACGATGTTTTGTTTAGATTTGGTTTTTGTTTGGTTGGTTTGGTTTTTAGGAGGTTTGTGAGTGTGACTATTTTGGTTTGGTTTTTCTTTTTTTCATTTATGTCCCCCTTTTCAAAAAAATCCCATTTAATATATTCAGTAGATTGCGCAATTTTGCGTTTTCATGCAACTTTGTGGAATTAGTTAAATATTCATTAATTAATTTTAAGAGCGCCTTTCTTATCAACACACAGGCATTTGTTCTCTTCTAGAGGCAAAAAAAATTAAAAATAAAAATAAGGTGATTGTCTCTATTTGATCTTGGTGTCTCCTCAGACATGGGGATCGCTGTGGTGGAGGCACCAGCACAGAACGCAGCCCCGTGTTCCTGTGCAGATAAGATTTCGGGGCAAGCAGTCACTCAGGTGAAAACAGTGCAAATGTTTCAGCTTGAACACCTGCCTCTTTGGAGGCTTTTCAAAGCCTCCCTTCAATTTATTAGCAGGTAATTCCTGCCAGAGCTTGAAATGCTCCCTCCTGGCAGGCTCAGAGCCTCCTGGCCCACACGGCACCAAGGTGCAGAGCTGACTGGAGCCCAGGCGAGTTCTGCACCATGGTTTTAGAGGGGTTTTCGTGAATATAAATGAGCAAACTCTGCTTTGGAGTCCCGCGTGCGTTTCTGCTCCGTGGTTCCAGGGGCACAGGGAGCCTGCAGGAAATACACCGGAGAATTTGGTGCTAAAATTAGTTTGCATTGTGTCAAAGCACTTTAGTCCTCTCTTGTGGAAAATTACTGTACACTCAGTGTGTTTAGAGAAAGGAGTTTCCATCTTTTGATTTATGGACCCTAAAAAAACGTTCCAGTGGAAGCATGGGAGACTCGCATTTGGTAGAATCTCCATAGAAACTTGTTTTTCCTGAACCTCTTCAAAGCAACAGAGAAATCTCAGAAGGTCCATAGATCACAGATCAAAAATTACTTGCAGAAAGCAAAAGATAAAATCTCATCCCAGATAATTTACTACTTTTTCTCCCTTTTATTGCACTCAAGTGCTCCCACTCACTCACCAGAGTTAATGATACAGGAAACAGGACTCCACAAATTACTCAAATTTCAGTTGGCATCCAGACCAAACATTAAAAAAGTATTCAGGTTTGTATGGCTCATATAAATTTTCTCACTCAAATGAAAAATCTTAATCTAAACAAAGGTCTGGAGAAGCATAACCAGCAGTGCCCTTCCCACATCACCCAGTTCTCTGGAGCCAAAACATTAACCCAGGAATGGATGCCCAGATTGTGCCAAGACCACCTGGACCCTGGCACCAGAGAGCTGAGGATCCATCACAACTGCAGCCCAAATGCCTAATTAGCAACTCCCTGCCCTCTGTTTTTTGTCCAGTCAATACTCAATTGCTTTCCACAAAAGAGAATATTATCACTTGCAAAAAGATCTGTGTCCATGGCCATCCCTTCCCCTCACTTTACCCACTGTTCTGTGGGATGGCCAAGGTCTCCAGAGGGAAATTACCCAGGTTTGGCCTTTTTTGAGCTGAGAAAATGTACTTATTAGACTACTATGTTTAGTGTCTAAAATGTTTATTGTTCTCCTATTATGACACTTTTCTCCTCTAAATGTTTGCAACTTTAAGCCAAAAAGTCCAATGATGTCACCCAAAAATGAGTGTCCAGTGTTATTTCCAGCTCTCTCTCATACAACTCACTCAGTGCCATTCCCAACTTATTATTGCCCTTGTTATTTGTGTTTTAAGTACAACATTTACTAAAGGGGTCTCAGACCCCTCAGTATAAAGTGGTAAATGAATGTCAAACAAGCTCATCTCTTATGCAAAATCACAGTATTTATAAAAATAACTGAAAAGCCTCCTTTTCCCTTTCTAGATCACTTGACTTTTACTTTAACAAATGCTATTCCCTTGCTACAGATTAATCACTACAAAGTGCCAGAAATTCTCTGTGTCAATTACTATAATTTGAGCTTAGCAAGAATTGCTATGACCAACAACTCTGCCTGACCCCTTTTTATGACAATTCCTCAAATCCCACGCTGGAATACTGCAGGGACAACCTGTTTGACCTACAAATATAGCTCAGGTCAGGAAAATAATGCTGAGCACGACAATGCTTTGAAGCCAAACTCAGAAGTAATTAAGGACATACTTAATGCATATGCTTAATTTATTTTTTTTTTTTTTTAACTGGGATGTCCACTGAACACTTTTCAGGGCAAAAAAAGCACTGACTAAATAGCATTTCTCCTCACTCACCACCTGGCCATAAAAACATCGAGTCTCTATTTAAAGATTTTTCGGGATTAAGAATCATTCAGCATGGCTTGGTGATCTTGTGCTTAATACACCCTTTCTGCATCTTCTTCATTATTTGAATGCCTTTAATGTTACTCAGTCTTTATTACTTTGAGGTCCTAGTCCTGTCATGTCCTCCCCATACTTTGACCTGTTCTTGGCCTTTCTAAATTACTTGCTGTTTCATGTTACTCTCTAACAATGAGCATATACATTTCTGAAATATGATATCCTAATGTAGAAGTTGATAACTTGTAAGAGACAAAAAGAGGGAGTCTGGTCTGCAGCTTTCGTTTATCCAAAGCTCAGCAGTGACTGACACCCAGAGCTGATTTGTAAGCAGCACCCAAGGCCTTGCTGAGCAGCAGCCCAGAACCCATCAGCCACATCAGGAAATGTTTTAGCCCTTGGTCCCACAAGCTCTCAGACAATGCAGTTGTTATAACCATGCAGTCCTCTCCACAACAGTACCTTGAAATAAATTCAGCCCTCAGCTTCCAAAACTATAACATCATTGTGGTCATCTGCTGCATCCTACAGCCCTGCTTGAACCCAATAACCGCTACAGGTCTCTTCCAGTCTCTACCATTCTCTAGTTCATGATGTGCAATATGAAGCTAATGGGTGCATTGCTAATAATCCTTTGCACTGCAAGTGGTCACTTGACACTTAGACCTAGAAAATCTGTGAGGCAATAATGGTAAATCCAGTAATATTTATAAAATGTTACCATCTGAGTTGGTAGTGAAAGCGGACATGAAGGGTTTGCAGGTGCATAAGTTCCTTCATGAAACACTAAAACACTGCTGAAACTTTTGTTAGCATGAAAGCATCTCTTTGAAGCTGGTATTTTAAAAAGTGCTGCTTTGGATTTTGTTTTGGTCTGATAGATCAATTTTCTTGTCTCCAAAATTCCTCCTATCTGCAGACAGTCTGTCCTATATTTACCCTTTAATTTAGCACAATCTAGGTCAGATATGCTGAATGCAGAATTGCAGAGGAAGTCCAGAAGCAAAAATTTCTCACAGACTGAAGAGAAGGGTGGGGGAAGATGTTGCAATATTTGGTAGTTCTACACTGAACACAGTATTGCTGTAATACAGTATCGAAACCCAGGAAAAACAAAGAATTTAGGAAGGCAAAAGATCACACTTAATTGTCCATGAAAATTTTAGCCAACTGCAGGTGTACTCAATTAACATCTCATTAAAAAAACCTCTTGAACTTCAAATAAGCCGTCAGCCTTGTATAGTGTAAATGAAGGGCATAATTGATAGCCACAGCAGTGCTAGGTTAAGTGCTTTAATAACATTCTGGCTCTCCAGAGAAAGTCAGCTCTGTTTCATCAATATAAAGAATCCATGCCAAAGAAGTTTCATAGTTTAAATGAGTTTTCTGTAGCTGCAGCAGAATAAAGGCAATAAAGTCGGGGAAAACTCAGCATAATGCAGCATGAGCTTTTTCTGTTTGCTCCTGGAATATTTTCTTCTATTTAGACTGTTTTCAAAGCAAAAATGCAGCACACGTCTTATTTACCTTGATAGGTTAATGGGTACAGATTATCCATAAAGCATAAAATGCCAGTGCATTTCCAAATACCCAGCCCTGGTTCTGATCTCCTTTATGAATCTGTCTTGGCCAGGGGCTGATTTTGGATACACTGACCCTGCTCACCAGCAACTGGCCAGCATGAGGTGATTATTGCCAGAGCACCTGATGCAGCAGCAGCAGCACTCTGGTCCTGCAGGCAGATAAATTCCCTCGACAGAATTACTTCAGCAGTGCCAGAGATCAGTGCCTCGTCCTCTCCGCTCCATCCAACCAACCCTGAACTTTGGGAGGGTTTGCACATGGAGCAAAATCATAAATCTGTACCCCTGGTATGTTGATTGATGAGAGATGGAGGAGAAAAATATAACAAGCTCTTTGATCCCTGGCCTTTCGCTGGCTGTTATTGCTCTGGCCTTTGTGCAGCAGAGACTAACCAGGTGCAGCAGCTGTGAAAGAGCATCCATTTTCCAGAGGCTCGTATTTTCTGTCCTTGAGGGGAAAGGAGAACTTCACAGTTCTGCTGTACTTTGGAGAGGTCAAGTACCTCCAGCTCCTGCACTTCAGTCAACTTGTCTCCAGTTCTGATAGCTCATCCACCCCAGAGCTCACAGCAGGACCTAGGCTCAGGGGCTGGTGGGCCTGTCACACTGCAGGTCACTGGGGGGTCTGCAAATTAGTACTTAAGTGCTCCAGAACAGATAATTAACAAAAGCAGTTCTCCAGCCAGTTTAAATTTGGTCTGCACCATTCCTGGAAATACTGGGAGGCCCAGAAACTGAGAGAGTTTAAACAAGTGATTGATACCTGGGGTGAAATTTCATCCTGGTATCTGTCTCCTGATTAAGTTTCTAATACTACCTGCAAAGTTGTGATCATACCACCCTTGGTTTTCCTTTGTCTTTTCTGTATCTTTCTTGGCATCTTCAGACTATTTAAGCATTCCCCTGGTCTCTGTCCATCCTTTGTCCTGGTACACACAGTGACCTCCAGGCCAGAGCTCTCATCTTCACGTGCCCTGAATTTTGCAAGTCCCTTTGACCCTCCTGGATGAAGAGCATTTCTCTGACTGAAATGTTCATGTCACTTTTCCTCCCCCACTCCCTTGGTTACTAAATGACCACTTTTACAGTTCGTTGAAGTTCATACCTACTTAATCATAGGGAAGGTTCTCTACTCTCCCCCAAGCAAAGGCTTAATATGGCCTTTTGCTTTGTGAACAGAGAATCTCACAGGGATTCCCAAAAACCGACTCTCAAGATGCATCACTCTTCACAAGAGGTGGATTCATGCCAGTTCTCTATTCTCTCCGTGCTGGGAATGGCTGTGAAGGTAATTTTGCAATTATTCTGTTACATTTCATGACTACACTGGGCTCTGTTGCTATCTCCAACACAAGGAACTTCTCATATCTTTATGGTCCAAAATGGCACCATCTTATTACTGACAGTGAAAATAACACAAGATAACTACATTGTGTCAAATAAGTAATGCCAACATTTAAAATAAAAATTTCATCCCTTTGACTTTGTATTTCATATTAAAATGGACCCCCCTCAAATAACACTTGAGGAAATAGCAATCCCTACATTACATATGCATAGGATGCTGAATCAAAAACATATTTTAACTGCAGGAAAAAGATCTCATAATGAAAAATATAAAATATCGAGTTCCTAATGCTCAGCTCCTATGTTATTTTCTAAAATTCAAGGTTGCAAGTGATAGTTCTGGTGTGTGAAATTAAAACCATACAATTTGGTAATCAAATGAAAAATCCAAGAATATAGTGGGTTTTCCACACCTGTGAACTATCCCTCATTTTGTTGCAGTGGCTGGCAAGAAGCAGTGATCTCGAGCTGACAGAAAGCCTCCCATAATGGGAATAAACGTTGGATCGGTTCCAAAGCCCACTGTGAAAGTCAGCACAATAACACAGCAGCTGCAGCAGAGGAGACTCTCTCCGGGGGCAACAAGTCTTTGAGCTCTTCAGGCATAGCGTGGAGCATCCCCTGCCTTCTCCCTTTTCCATTTCCACTGGCAAGGACCATCACTGGGATAAAAGGCAGGAAGATTTACTGACTTTGACCATGCACTTGATCATATTTTGATCATCCTGAGGCACAGAGGAGCTGTACCTCAGAAGTGCCAGTCACATCATGGGAAGGAAACTGTGATCCTTTGAGCTGTGGCAACTCTATCTCCTGGGAGACTGCACTAATATTTTTCTGTGGAATGTAGCCTCTGTTGTTTTAAAAAAGGAAAACAGAAGGGGTTTCATATTTGACATGGCTGGAACTAACTTATTTGCTTATCTTGAGAGTATTTGCCCTTTTCAACATTCCCTGAATTATACAGATATTTCCCCTCTCATGTAGCACAGCTTCATAATCTGCTTTACAGAAAAAACCAAACAGGAAAGTTTTTCCCAGCACCTCAGCAAAAGCCAAGAGACTGATTCTGAAGCTGCACTTGCATGCCACTCACCCAGAAATCTGTACCTCCACTAAAAGGAGAATTTCTATAGAAAAACAAACAAGCAGGAAAATCCAAACCAAAAAATAACCTAAAACCAAAAACCAGCAAAGCAGCATTTTTATTCAAGACAAAACCTACATGAGCAGTTCATTATATGAGGTCTGACAAGCAGTAACTGAGGGGTTTCATGTTTGCCAGCTCACTGCAACCACCAGCTGCTCCACATTCCTCCTGCCCACTGCTGATTCTGTCAAAGGTAGGGTGTCAGGCTTTAAGATTTAGGCAAAGTCTTTGATAAAAATGTAATTAACTTGATACAAAACCCATTAATAATCTCAGTCTCATACTGAAAAAAATAAAAAGATAAAAAGAAGGCATAAATTCAATAGGAATTCTGGAGGTGCAAATTGCAAAGGAAATCTGGCCTTTAATTTTTAATATATGAGAATCGTGACTCAATTCTGCTGCTCAGCCCGAAGTTCAAGGAGATTTAGTACCTACAGTTCAGGCATTGAATCAGTCTTGGGAACCTATCAATTGCATCATTTAAAAGTGGACCGGGAAAAAAAAGCATTAGAGAAAAACTGCAGGGAACAATTTTCCAATGGTCAAAAAGGAAAAAAAAGAAAGGATTATTATAGCACTTTTAATGCATATAATTTTATCTTCCCAAGAGATATGGAGAAAATGTAGTTCAAAACTCTACCTGGCTGGTTAACCCAGAGTAGTGACTCCTAAAATTTTTACTACCCATAATCTCCTGAAAAATATGGTTTTCCACTTCTTGTGAAAAGATTGCAGTTTCTAACCTCAATCACTGACTAAATATTGGTTACTGATTCTCTCCAAGACTCTGACACATTCCAGTTTAAACAAAGGGTACTTTCGTACTTTAATTTAAAATACTCTTTTCTTAGACAATGAAAAAGGCGGGATCCTGGATCTGCAAAGAAACCAACACAGAATCCTCCACTAAAATTCCTCTCAAAGATTTTAGTCTCCAAGTGCCCCACAACTCTTCTGTGTCACTTCCAGACACCTGCCATGTCCCACTTACACATTAGGCTGAACCTTATTAGCTCAGCCTCCTCTGCTGCATTTAAAAAGAAAATATATATATATATATATATCTGTGTGTAAAAAAATATTAAAAATAGGCATACATTGGACACCTATCTCAGCCCTTCAATTGTCTTGGCCTTCTGCTTTCCCCACAATGCAGCTGCAGCTCCAGCTTTAGAAGGAAGGCTGGGAGATGGGACAAGCTAGGTTAGAGAATTGAACGCTAGAGGCTTTCAAGCTCCCTAATTAAATGCACAGGGCATCCTATCTGCATAACTGGATTGAAAGACCTTGGGTCATGTGCTTTATTAAAGCCTAAATGAGATCAGTGATGAGTGGCAGGTTTTTGACAGACAAGGCTCCTCAGGGTAATCATTAGGTGTGGCCACTGAGAGCAGAGCTGAAAGTGTGCCCTTTGTTTCTGGAAAAACACTTGGTGACATTTTCTTCCCTGCTCCTGAATCCCTCTGAAGAAGGATGGGCTGGTTGGCATTAAATGTCACTGCTTGCAATTAAGATCATTTTAACTACAACAGAACTCATTACTGCGTTTGAGGCAGCGTCCCAGTCTTGGAGGTCCCTCTTACTTCCCCTAAACTACACCCAGGTGAATTATTACCCTTTTACAGCTCTGGCACACAGGCAGAAGCACCACTTCAATGAACAGTTCACTCAGTCTGCCTCTGGTGTGGTGAGGCTGGACAGCACTGCTGAGTGTCCCCCGGGAGCCCAAAGCCTCCAAGTCTCCCAGAGCTTGGAGGAGTCCGAGAACGGAGCCAGAACCACCAATTCTCCCAATGTGCCACCTGCCAGAGTGGCTTCCAGGGTGAATTCAGCCTTCTCAACTGAAATATTTCAAAGTGACCCAAAGAGTTTAAGCAGAAGTGGAGTGCTCAGTGTGAAGGCACAGGAGGATATATAAAATACAGGAAAACAACTTGAGCAAGGTGATGGTCACCACACTGCAGTCACAGGAGCTGTCCTGAGAGCAAGAAGCCCTCTGGTAGTCAGACCTCATTTAAAAATCCCTCCTCCCCCACACCCATCAGAGGTTTTTGAAGAGCAGGTTGGTAGAACATGGAGTGTAGAGATCTGTGCAGTTGAAGTAGATAATTCCATGGCCACAACTGTTGCCCATCCCTGCTCATTCCCAGGCATGATGGAATGGAATTGGTCTTCACACCATCAATCCACTAGTGATTAAGCTTAAGCACAGCAGAAAGATTTTTCCATGCAAACACAAGGGGGAAAAAAACCCAAACATTAATATCCATCTTCAGTCCATTTAAAAAATTATTAAAAGGATAAGTATTCTGTCTCTGGCTGTGAAAAGCTTAATATGGTTTTAAAGTTTTCACTTCATAGTGGGAGAATTAAATTCTTTGAACACAACATGGTGCACAAAAAAGTCATCTAGTTCTGGCAGGACCTGAGCAGTCTGAGGCATAAGCAATCTGTCAAGGATGTTGTGATTCACACAGAATGTCAATAATTAATGGCAATTTAAGTCATCATTCCAACTTTTACACCCCATCACACATTGGTTATTATTTTACTGCACAAAATACAGCTTGAACATTGGTTTCAGCCACTTAAACTCAGAATTTAGTACAGCTTCTAAAGAGACCAAAAGTGCAAAGTCGCTCATCCAAAAGTATGTGCTTCATTTCATCTTGTTTTGACCTGCTGCAAGGATCACTGAGCTTATGCAGGGATTGGTCCAGAAAGTTTCCTGTTCCTTTGAAGTCAGTGGGAGTCAGCACACATACTTGTGGGCACATTCATAATCATAACAACAAAAAAAAGTCCTCAATCCCCGAGTTATCAGGAAGCAGCAAAACTTAAATAAAACTCCCTGAAAAGTAAATGTGTTCCTAGTGTATATACATTGCAACTAATGAGGAGGGAACTCTTTCCACCTTTCATATGCACACACACTCATCTAGATGGTTGGATAAAGAAAAAAAAAATTGTGTGGAAAGTTCAAAGGTTCAGCAAATATCTCCTTAAAAAGCTGTTTGCTCACAAGACCAGAGAAGGGGGAGCAGCCAGATGAGACTGTTCACGGTCAGTTGTGATCCAGAATCAATGCAGAGCCATTCTGACACTCAGTTCTGTTGTGCATTGATCTTCCAGGACTCACCACCGCACTGAGGTCATTAAGAAGGTGGTTTGCCTCATGTCTGTCTCTTATTTACAGGCCTGTTGAAGGATTTCTGTGTGACTATAATTAGAAAAGCAGAGATATTATACACTCATCTATTCAAGTTCATCAAGCAAAGCACAGCCACGGAGAACATGTTCCTTTCTTGCACCCTTTAGACCTCAGAATCAGTCAGAGAAAACTCTGGAGTTCCAAGCTTTTGTTCCTCTTTAGAAAATGTTGTCATCATCACCTCTACAAGGATCACCTGGCCCAGCTCTGCCTTGGGAGCAGAGGTCATCACAGATTGTACTTCCTTGTTTTAATTATCTTAAATGAAATAAAATTCCAGTCTTGCAAAAGAGTATTTTCCTGAAAAGCATGTCTTAGAACAGCAAATTAACACACACCAGTAGTTGCTTTCCCCACTCAGACTCCACCAAATCCTCAAAATCACTCAAGGAACTTTCTGGGCTTCTTCTCAGAAGTATCAGAGCAGTTTCAGTGCAGCCAAGAAAAAGCCAGTTTATCCCAGAGACATACTTGGATAACAGGAAATGTTTCTTCGCTGAAAGGATTGTCAAGCACTGGCACAGGCTGTCCAGGGCAGTGGTGGAGTCACCATCCCTGAAGGTATTTAAAAAATGTGTGTTTGTTGTACTTAGGAACGTGGTTTGGGGATTGAATTGGCTGTGCTGAGTTAACAGTTGGATTTGATAATCTTAAAAGATTTTCAAACCTAAAGGACTCCATGATTCTATTGGTTCAGTTTATCCCCAACTCAGAAAATAAAACAGCTGTATTATCGAAATCAATAAATACAAAGGGAAAAACCACTTCCTTATTTGCACATGCCTCTGCTTGTACAAATTTCAAGCTTCCCAGTAAACAAGGCATAGAATAGACAGGTAAGAGCCACTGGAATTTTCAACATCACTTTACTTGTGAGGGAGTAACAGATTCCCTCTGCAGCTTTGACTGCACACAGGGTGACAGAAAATATATTTCTGGTATGAAATCACATAACCCAACCCACACATTTAAAACATGAAGAGCACAATTAGTGCTTCAGAGATATTCATGTGCCTTCCTTTGCACACCCTGCCTTCACCAGAGGAGAAGGCAGGTTCCTGTAGCCTGCCTACAGAGATAACCAGATGGTCAGAAAAAGCAGAGCATTAATTCGAAGGTTAGCCTGGCCAGCCAGTCAGAGTCAATAGGAGAGTTAAAAAAATAGTGAAAGTTGGCATCTCTGTCAATACTCCCAATTACTTCTCATTTCCATAAGTCTTTCCCCCAAATCCATTACGTTAGCAGCCACAGAAAGTGAAATGGATTCTCAGAGAAGCCATCAGTGTTTCTATCTCTAGAATTAATGAAATTACTGATCAATATCAGTGCAATGTCTGGCCCCAACTCCCATCCCTTCTCTGTGCTCTGGTCCTACTCACCCAGGTGATAAAATGACAGAGCTGCAAAACGAACCTGAGAGCACAAGACCGTGCAAAGCAGTGCTGCTGACCTCCACCTCTCTCACAGCTAAGCCTGTTAACATTATCAGTCTACTCAACTGCTGATTTCAAGGCAAAAACTAAAGGAAAATAAGCTGCCCGCATTCAAGTCAAGAAGTTTCGCCTATGGTCTCAAGAGAAACAACCAAACAAAAAAAAAAATCACCTATTATATTTTAAAAACTAGTATGCTTCTTGTGGATCATCTTGTTCTCATGGGAACAGAATGAAAGAGCTCGAAAAAATCCTTAGCTAAGGCTCTAGAGAATCCCCCAAAGCCTTCCTGATTCATCAGAGCACAGATAGGAGTAGGCTGTGGAAAGCCACCCCAGAAATAGCAGCTGTTGCTCTGGAGGGCTTTTCCCCATCTGCCCACACAGCACCTTGTCTGTCCTTCCTCCCCAGCACACCAGTGCACTGTGGAGTTTATAGCTGCTGTGACAACAATATGTCAGCATTTACTGTGGCAGGGTGACAATGACGTTTCACAAAATACTGTAAACCATGCAGAAACAGTTTTTGTCATGCAATGCATTATGTCAGAAAAGTGACAGAAATCCCAGCAATTCGATTCTTTGATGTGCTGTGCACATCCAAACCCCAGCATATTGAAAATAAAGAAAGAACTGGCATTAGAATACAAAACAGGCATGGCTAATTCTTTCAGCTAAAAAAAGATGATTAATTTTCTCTTTAATGGTGCAGTCATGGTTCAAACATAAAACAACGAAAAAAATCCCAACCCTGCTTGTGTATAAGGTTGTATGATAGTTCCTGGGTTCCAGGAGGCAATTTTTTCTAATATAGTCGAGAAGTGCCTGTCCACAGTGTGAACACCATCCACGAGAAGTCATAGATTCCCTGACAAGTACAGAAGAATGGAAATTAAGTGCTTCATGCTACTCCTGTAATTTAAGATCCCCACACTGATACCACGTGCAGCACACAATTCACTGTCAGCATTATCAAACCTCTAGTCACACTTACAGTGTTATTTGAGCTTCTTTCCTTACCAATTCCCAGCTGAGGGCATTACACATCTCTGCTCACATTCCATTAGTCAGTTCTGACCCTGGAGTCGTGCCTTAAGGAATGGCCAGGGTGCTAGAAGGTACTTGTGTTATCTTCTCAAAAGAAACTGTTGGAACAACAGCGGCAGATGTCACTATCTAGAGGGGGTAAATACATATTCCTAAACATCCCAACACGATTCTTGCTGTAAAAGCCCAAGGCATGTCACAGTAACCACATCACAGCACCTGCAGAGAGGAGGCCATGAGACATCCATCACACAGAGCACACGGAAAAGCTGATATCCCTCATTACATCTATTTCCAAACCCCAGAGAAAGGGGAGGCAAGCACCGGGCACATCCGTCTCTGCTGCTGCAGTTCTGGGTCAGTTCTCTGGCACAGCCTCTTGGTACCCCAGGATGCTTCTCCCCACTATAGGGCTGGGTCATGGGGGGTGTTTGCCCGGTGTGAAACACATCAGAGGGCAAGAGCAGCACTTGGGCATGTGGCCCTTGGTGCCTCAGGAAAGCCTTGGGCTCACCTGTCCGGGTGAGGAGTGTGGGACTGACCACAGGGTGTGGGGGAGCTCACAGTGACCGCTCAGAGCATGGGACTGACCACAGGGTGTGGGGGAGCCCAGAGTGACCGCTCAGAGCGTGGGACTGACCACGGGCTGTGGGGGAGCTCAGAGTGACCGCTCAGAGCATGGGACTGACCACGGGCTGTGGGGGAGCTCAGAGTGACCGCTCAGAGCGTGGGACTGACCACAGGGTGTGGGGGAGCTCAGAGTGACCGCTCAGAGCGTGGGACTGACCACAGGGTGTGGGGGAGCTCAGAGTGACTGCTCGGAACGTGGGACCAGCCGTGGGGGTATGGATGAGCTCACAGTGCCGACAGTGACCTCTCAAAGCACGGGCTGGAGAGGGGACAGCACTGGCCATACCCCACGGAATGGGAACAGCAACAGGACACAGCTCCACCATAACCCACCAGGGGACACGCAGGGACAGTCCTGCTGCCCACCTCAGTCGTGGCAGAGGGCAGGGCAGCAGCTGGGACACCACAGAGCTCCAGAGAAACCCAGGCCTTTACCCAGACTCTGTACAGTGAGCGCTTCATTTGCATCAGAAGTGAAGGCATTCATTTGCATCACCCTCAATGTATTTTAAAAGCACTTTTCAGCATAAATTTCACTTCAAAGTTCAGTGCAAATCAAAGCTTCTTGATGTGATTGAGTTCTGTCCTTTTCTCTCACATCCTTCATAGCAAAATGCCTACATCAAGCCACTTCAAATCATAACACCACTAGATGCCATTTCTCACCTAGTGAGATCAGCTGCATACTTTACTAAATGCTTGTTTTATATTTACCTCCTGCATGTTGATACTTCATCATGATTTCAGGTAGCACTGCATTTAAAAGACAACATTATACATCAGACTTTTATCAAGCACGGCCAATTATGCAAATTCCTCCAAAAATTATTTTCAAAGAAAAGAAGGATTGATTGCAGAGATTTACCATTTATACAGACAGTGATTTAGGAGGGTATTTCAATTGCTAATATGCCTAACAAAGATGTGGGATTTGTTTGTAAACTTCAGGCCTATAGAATTGAATGTCAACACCAGATAATTATCATGTCCTATCCAAAATGCTAAACTTAATCGAAATACTCTTTGTAGTAAATCAACAGTCAGCATTAGTCTTAATGAAAGTTGATTATGATGCTGCCTGTATGTCAAAAGTACCAGTCCCACAAGCACCAGGTACCTCAAGCAAAAACAATGTATAATTTCTCATCACTGCCTGGCACAAGAAGAATGACAATGGCATTGCTTTTGATCCATCCCTTAGATGTTGGTGCTTAGGGCACAGGTATCAAACTCATTTGGATGATGGCCAGATTCCATATTTAATTATGGCCTGTAGGCTCAAGCATTAATTCAGGACACCAGACACTCTTCAGCTTCCATTCTTCTCAGGAAGGCACTTCACAATAAATGATTAACTATTTTTTCAGCAACACCTTATGATGTTCACCTAAAAAATCTAAAAAATATTTACTACTACTAAACCTTTTCTATTTTGCCTCATGCTTCTCTTTCTCCCCATTCTCTTCCACCTTTTCATCCCTCCTTTAGCTTCTCTCTCTCTTTTCGTGCTCTAATCAACCTTTCAACAACAGTTCTGACATTAGAAATCCCTGTGTTGAGGTTGACCCTTGCAATTCATTAAGGGTACTTTGTGCTGCTGTAAGGTGATTTCTCACTCCTTAGACCACCCTAAACTGGAAATGTAACATATCTATGCATTGCTTTGCACAGAGATTTCCCGTTTAATTTGCTAATCTCTCTCCAGTGTTAAGATCACAAAGAAGCACAATTTAAAGTGCCGTAACACAGGAGCAAACATAATCCTGTGTGCATGATTTCCACAACAGCCAAACCCTATTTGAATACAAAGACACCTTTCTTGGTGTATATTTATATCCTCTGAAAATTGTGAGTTTCATACCAGGAAAGAGTGCTGTTTAAACTGTGAGGAGTCACAAATATCTCAGCCAAAAGCCAAGATGATTTGTTTCTCAAATGTTTTTATCTGACCTATAGGAACTCCTCTTTCATTGCCATTCATTCCCCTCCTTTTACAATGTGGTTAGTGGGAGATGTCTCCTGTGCTGGCCTATGAAAAACATCCAAATCATCCAGGAAAAATTCACATTGTGCAAGCCTTGATGTGGAGTTTGCAACACCCAAGAGTGTTCTGGTTGATCCTGCACTCATGCCAGACCACAGGAACTAAACCAACCCTAACCTGCAGGGCTCTTGCCCAAAGAGGATGGGAAGATGCTTTTGCAAGGTTACCAGTTTATACATGAAGAGATATTATTGTGAAAATACTTCCTAAGCCATCTTGAGTCTTTTGTCATTCCATGGCTGGAATATGGGGATTCTACCAGAACAAAAAAGGCAAGGCAAGCTCTAGTAATTCTTGCACAGCTCTACCATCCAGAAAGCAAAGTAAAAATCTCCAGGAATAGCTAATTGCTTGCAAATTACTTCAGGAATAGGCATTGCTGTGTTAGAAAAATGTAGGGGGGATCATAAGAATGTTTATGGCTTCCACTAGGAAGCCTCAACACACTGCAATAACAGTTAGATGCAGTTTCTTAAATAATTAGATCATAACACAATCAGCAGCACTTTAAGGTGCAATATTTGCATTTGTTCTACAATAATAGAACAATTTTCCCAATTCCTAGAATTGCCCCTTTCTATTTTAAAAGTTGCCCTTTATAAAATAGAGAAACCAGTTTTAAAATCAACAAGTCAAAAATTGCATAACTGTTGGGAGCAGAGGGGACCCGTATTTCCACGCTGCCTCCATGGACAACAAATCCATCTCAGCTGGTGAGGCCTCGGAGCTGGGACATGCAAACAAGTTTGGGTTGCAATTGTTGTTTTCACATTTATTTGCTCTTCTCTGTGCTTGTCTCTCCCTTCCCTCTGTGCTGTGCCAACATTGGATCCTTCCACCAGCCCATCCCACGTTCTACGAGCTCCCTGTGCATTCGGTGTCTGCTGGATGCAGGCTGCTCTCCCCGCTGCATGCCATAAACAAAGAATCTGCTCATACTCACAATCGTTTATTCTCCCAGTAGGAACAAAACATAACAGAAAGCCAATATTAAAATAGGCAGTGTTACCATATGTCTCTTCCTTGGAGATTGCTGTCTCCTGGGGATAGCTAAGGCAGCCTTCATTTTCCCAGCAGCCCTAGGAAGTGTGTGCACATCTAGGACAGCTCCCCCCAGGACTCCCCAGTGTTGGGCAAGAAAATCCTCTCAACTGCCTCCCACAGGAGAGGGATTGACCCCTTTCACAGCAGTGACTGCTCAGGGTTTCCTCCTCCTTAACCAAACAAGGGGGATAAATTCACCAGGAGGTCAGTCTGGACACTCCAGGCCTCTCTTTGTTCCACAACAAGCACTTGCCATCTCAAACATTCCTCTTTTTTCCCCATCCTGTCTCTCAAGAAACCACCTGTAAGTAAACTCACATGTTCCTACGGTAAAGGAGCATTACCCTGCCCAACAAAGTATTCCCTGGCTGTGACCAGCTATCACCACAGCTGTCCCAGAACCATTCCTGTTCCTCATACCTACACTAAAACGTGTCAACCCCAAAACTCTCTTCTTCTGACAATGAGAACACAAAACAGAAAAGCACGATGGCTCTATGTTGCAGGTGATGCTTTTCAAATACAAACATCAGGCACCAGAAAGCCATGAAAAAGTCATTTTAGGGAGGAAACTGGTAGTTTTGTCAAAACCACCAAGGAAGTTCCAAAACAGCTGGTTACGCAATACTCCGGGAGCTTCGTACCTTTACCAGAGCACTGTGGTTTGATAACAGCATCACACCCCCTCACTTATTTTTCCCTAAAAAATTTTGTATCCTGTGATACCTGGCTTCTCCTTTTCAGTCTGTCTATCACTCTCCTGAATTATATCTGCATATTCCAGCAAAGAAGAGAAAAAATTTGCCTTCTGTTTGCCCTTAAGCTATTTACAGGTCAATTTTAATGATGGACATGAGAACTGAGCATCTGCCTGAGGGTTTGAGTTCCCAGCTCCCTCTGACTTCCAGGCAGTCCCCAAACCCTTTGAAATCCACGGCAGAGTTACCATTTCAAACAGCGTCTCTAACATTCTTTAAACAAAAGAAATCATACAAAAATCCTCAAAACTAAACCAAGCCTGTGTCAAACAATTTATGCAATTCTCAAGGAATGAAAACCGAGCGAAAATATGAATAATTGAGTAGGACTCTGTTTCCTAAAATCTCATGGAATATTTCCTTTGTCTGAGACTCCCTGGGGCCTGTGCTACTGAAAACACTGTCAGTTAAAGCTCTTCCATTCCCACGAGCTGCCTCGGGAGCGCGAGCGTATTTATCGCTGTTGGCACGCACCCCGTTCTGAAAGAATCTGCTGCTCAGAGCTCATTCCTCAGTGCCTGAGTTTGGGACACTTGAGGGACCCTGAGGTCACCCCTCAACAGCAGCACTGAAACGGGGACATCACAGTTGGTCTCTGGGAAGGATTTCCTCGGAGGAGCAGCGTGAGGAGGCACCAGCAGCTGTGTCGGTGCTGAGGCACTTATGGTTTGCACTCTGGGCTTCAGCACCCAAGCTCCAGGGCAGACAGGAGCACCCCACAGCAACACGAGGGCTTCCAAACGCACATTCAACCCTTCTGGGAAATAAGCCACAAAAATATGAATTTTTGCCTTGGGATGCCTGTGGTAGGGTGCCACAGATCTGCCTCTCACCACACAGCCACACAAGAGCTGTAACAAAGCTTGAGATAATATTGATGCTGAATAAATCTTCAGTAGGAAATTGTTCCAAAGGTAGAAATATGCATATAAATTCAGCTCTCCCCAACCAGCCATACCCCCCTGCTGAGGCACACTGGGAAATTCACACAAACACCTCCTAAGATCCCAATTGCATCAAAAAGTAACCAACCCCTTAGGCCACCGTGACCAACATGCTTGACATGTGCCATTTCCACTGACTTCATCAAAGGCAAAAAACAATCTAAAAATTGCTTTAGCTACACAGGTGAGAAAGATACTGACTGTCAGAAAATGAAGGCTCTCTTTTTAAAATATAGAAAGTACTCCTTTTCTTTTTACCACTCAATTGTCTTTCCTTGATTAAAAGGGAAAGATTTTCCCCATGTGACTTCTGAAACTTGGTAGTTATTACACTCAGGATGATCCAGAGGTGCTATACAAGCACAAGTCAAGTACTGGCTGTTCCCTTTTATGATAGCTGAAGACCTGGGCTCAAGGTTTTACATTTGTCACTAAAATAAAAAGTGAAATACTATTGAGCAATTTCTACTGTAGTCCCATTTCAAAGGTGATGTTTCTTACAGAAATTAATTCTCACTTTATTTTGGGGTCCAAACTATTTCTTTCTATGTCAGTTGTGTTTTCTAAAGGTCTGTATTTTAAAAGAAAAATGTTTTCAGGGCAGGCTTTCGTTTTATGCTGTTTCATCCCTTTTGGCAATGGTTACAGTAGCTAGAGAGTTTTTTCTAGGTTTGATTTCGTTTGTTTTAAAAGAGAAACTGTTACCAATATGTCACTGAGAATTCATTTAACAAAGCCCTCAATGAGTATATTTAAGGGCGAGAAGAGATTGTGAGGATGAAGAATGGGAAAGCATTGTTATTATGTTGCTGTAAGCACTATACATCATTACTTAGCTTAAAAACTGAACTATAAAAAAATGATAGTTGCAGCAATAAACATATTTTGTGAGACATAATTCTGCATACCTGAGACACAACCCTCTTGGGTAGAGCATGAATTTAGATTATGGAAATATTACTTACTCCTGAACACTTCCTAAATGTCTCCAGGAAAACAAAACGTACATCTCTGCAGCAATATTGACAGAGGTGTTATTAAATATTATATAAAAGTAGCTGTAAACAACCTCGTATGACAGAGTGTGTTCTGTGTAAAAGATTGTGCATTACCAGAGGGGGAAAACCCAAAAGCAAACCAACTGAAGGAGTATTCTGACATCATCTCTCTTTTTTTACCCTTAATGAAAAAATTGGCCTCATTGATCTTACAAAGCATTTAAGCCCACGTTGCAGTGCATGGCTCACGCTCCCAGGTCTTGCTGGCTGCCAGACATACAGGGATGGAGCAGGGTGCTGGCACACTCGGGGAGGTCACAAAAGGCACTTTACTGTCCTTCCCCCTTGCACTGACTGGCACACGGAGCAGCAATGCTCCCAGGAAGATGTGCCAGATTATGTTTTTATTTTGCAGGGTATAGATTAAGCAGAAAACCCATGGGCACTGGGAAATGCTTATACAAGAAAAATCCAAGTGTTGCCAGTGGTTTTGTCTCCAGCCCTTCAATCTGTGTGAGGCAGCCCTTTCCAGGTCCCACTGCCTCCAGAACGGGGTAGGAGAGAGGTGTTGAGCTGCCTTTCCCAGCCCAGCACCGGGAGCCCCTCTGCTACCCAGTGTGAGGAAAAACCTGCACCTTCCTGACCCCTGCCCTGATTTACCCCACGGGAAGCTGACACCTGTGTGCTGGGAGCAGCATTTGCAGATTGGTGTGGTTTGCAAGGCGCTGAGACCCCGCAAGTGGCCAAGTTAATGGGGCACCGTCCTCTCCATAGCCCTGTCCCCCTCTCTCAGGCACGGATGTGACCCTTGGTGCTCGCCCACCCCAGCAGCCGGGCAGGCAGGGAGCCCGAACCGGGTGTCACTCGCCTGCTTTCACCTTGAGACAAAGCTGGAAAAACTGGAAATAAAGACATTCCCTCTTCTGCACATCAGGTCTAATTACTTTTGCTCTGCTGATCCCTGCCTGGCCCTCAGATAAAAGTATTATCTCCATACAATAACTTGGAAAAATACCACAGGGAATGAGCCAGGGTTTGAATGAAGAGCTCTGCACCAAAATTTCATGTCTCTCATCGGGGAGCAGGGTCTGTAGTGGCTCAGGTGAGCCAATCAACATTGCTTAAATTATACAAAATTTATCCAACTTAGCAGTGAGCCCCTGATGAAGAATTAGTCAAATAAGTTATAAAAAGAAATTCAAATGCATCAGACTCTTGCCACCTGTTTGCAAGAAATTTATGAACAAAAATGAAGTTTCATGAATAAATTATTCACAAGTTATCTCCCCATTGCTTTTCATTAGCTTTGATAAAAAACACTTTCATCTCTTTCCCTTGCAAATCATTTGGACAGATCAACCTTTTCACTCAACATATTTTAACTAAACAGCAATAAATCCTGAGCAACCAAGCAGCCTTTATGCTAAGAAATCAGTGCTTATCGTAGCCTGTATATAACAATCCAGGTTTCATTTCTTTGCTGAGCAAAACCAATTCCATTTCCAGAATGCCATCACTGGTAACAGACATTTAATAGGCTGGCTTTCTCCAATAAGCTGTATCTTTGAAATAAATCTTGCTGACTCTAATGCTTATAGAAACACTATCTGGGTGTGCTGTGAGACACTTCTAATATCTACATCCCAAAACACCCTTTCCAATTTTGTGGCAAAGAAGCCTTCATGAACAATATCGAATTCAGTCAATCAGATTATTGAATTAAGAAGTCTGTCTGGCAGCTGGAAGGCAGCCTGAGCTTCCTCTGTCTCTAAAAGAGCTGAATTAGCCACAGATTCCATCTCTGTTACCTGGAGTCTTAATACCTCCATCTGTCAAACCATCAGACATTAGAGTATTGTTGTTAAAACGAAATATATGGGAGCCTTATCTAGCCTGAAAACAATATGCAGTATCTATGGACTTAGGTGTGTGACAATTAAGGTCCAAACAGAGGTACCGGGCTTCACTAAATAAGCCTTTCTTCACTGTAACAAAGAATAAAAGATGCAGCTCTGCTTTGCCCAGCAATGCATCTCAGCCCTGGCTGCACAGGCAGCAACTGCAAGCAAACAGAAATATTCACTCAGCGTGGCAGAGCCCAAAGGGCAACCAAGTCAGGGCCAGGGAAGAGGAAGCAACAGCTGCTCGTACATCACGATGCTGCTGCCACCAAAAATATCTTAATATTATCTATCATCCTGCAAGATCCTGGGCCTTATTACCAAACCAAATCATGCAAAACCTAAGTTTTACAAACACTTCAAACACAAAAACCTTTTATTCTTTACACACAAGCCAAGAGAGTCTACACACCCACCCACTGTATTTGCCTTAAGCAACCCATTACAAATGGATAAAGTCATTCATAAACACCAAAATGCATATGCTTAGGCTGTAATAAGCAACTGGCTTTCCCCAGCTGCAATATGCATTAGACAAAATTGTTCAATTTACATCAATTATTCTGAACAATAGAAACAAAGTCATTGCAGGGAGCACTGTCCAAGTAACATTCTGCTCCATTATTCCGATGACATTCAGCAGGATGCCAATCCAACACTCCCTCTGTGATTGTTCCAACCAACACAGAAACACCTTCAGACAGCATCCCCATCTACAGCAGCTCCCTGGGTAACTCTGGTTTGTAATGCCAGTCCTGTATTTAGTACTGACAGTTTAAGATGGGTGCAATAAATTAATTCTCTCTCCTCATGGACAGTAAATATTAGGAGTGAGGACCCTTTGGTGTAGCTCATGCATCTGCTCCATTTCACAGTGTTTATCAGCATTTCATCTGTTCACCCATATGGGCTGCCTCATTTTTGTAAGGGATTACTCAATATCAGAGATTCATGCGCTGGAACGTTCCATACACTCTTGATATGATGATTATAATTAGATGTGTGAACCAAATTGATGCTCATGAAACCCTGAACAAATAACCTGAATAGCCATACAAGAGCTTCAGATTTTAATATACTCTAATTTATGTTTGGAGTGCTAAAACACTAATAATACCAAGGAGTAATTGGCTGGCATTTAAAACCCCTATTAAATTAAAATATGTTAACATAAACCTGTTGTTAGCAGGGAATAACCAGTTGTCACCTAGAACACTGCTCCTCTTCCCTCTGCTTTTTACTCTGGCCTGAAAATTCAGGCACCAAACAAGAGTCCCTGTTTGGGAAAATCTTGTCATATTATTGGCTCCTCTGGAAGAGATTTTTTCTTTTTCTCCAACACAACCAGACATTACCCAGACATACTTCCAGTGACACAGTTTGACCTTTATCACCCAAGTGATGGCTTGGAAAAATCTTTGCCTGGAAACATCCACGTAGTCATTAAATGAGTGACAAGGTGGCAATGGGACACGACTGCTATGTCCCAGTCTCACTGTGACCCTTGGGGATTCTCCTTCTTGCTCAGTGTGAATAGAAAAACACATCAGGCAGCAGCTCGAGCCAAGTTACACAGGAACTCTCAGAGCGGTCACAGGAATCACACAACACTGAAATTCACACAGCACTGAAAATATTTTTCTATGAAACTTTATCTGTGTGGTCTAAAAAGAAAGAGGCTGCAGAGCTTTCCTGTCACACCCTGCTTCCAACCCCCACCCAGGCCATGAAGTGCTACCCTCTAATGTCATCATTTACCTCTGACCTACATCACTGACCACGCTCAGTATTTTCATGATAGTTTCTAGAGAAATTTAGTTTCTGCTGCTTTATTAAAAAGAAATAGACAAAAAAAAAATCTTACCCCTTTGTCTTTCACAGTTTAGGGAGAAGTGTTTCTCCCCCATTTAAAGCTATTTCAACTCTCAGGATGAGCACTGTGCTTGGATAAATCAAGGGCTCATAACGCCCTCTTTGAGGGAATCACAATTATGATAATGAGTTCTGTTCATGGGATTCACATGTTTTCAGGTGTAAGATAGAGGCCTGCAGCATCAGGAGTTTACACACGTATCGAAGCAAAAGCATATTCAGCTACAGAATGAGCAGCTACAGTGCCATAACATGTAATGCTGATTTTTTAAAAAAAAGATTAGTAGGTCATTTGAAAGGAAATATAACAAGTTTAATAAAATTCTCTTAAAGGACATCCGCTAAAAGCTAGAGAAGTTTTCTCCAAGTGAAATTTGAAGTATAAAACAAAAGACAGGCATAAGAGATTAATGTTCAAAGATTCAACCAAAATGTCTCTTATTGATTTTCATAAGCAGCCTTCAAACTGGCCAGGATTTTTTATCACACGGACTTTCTATTCTCACAGCAGGATGATGATACATACACAAATTAATATTTTTAGCCAGGACAAACCACCACACACTCACTCCTAATGCCACCTCTTCAGCCATAGACTGGTGCTCTGATCTGGTGACAACTGACAGCACCAGGGGAGCCCCACGAGGTTAAAAATCAGAGAGGACTCCTGGCTTTTGGCTTCAATGTCAGTGCCACTACAAACAGGTGACCAGGGAGAAAAAGTGTCCTGTCTGAGGCATAGTAGACAGCTAATTCTTGGGGGGGGGAGATTGATAGAACCTCTTAAACACACAGAGAAACTTTTTAATTAAAGCTATTAAAAACATAAACCCCTTCTTTGAATTCTAAGGGAAAAAGACTTGTCTGGGCTCTGGGTTGTTTGTTGGTTTTTGTTTGGATGGTGTTGGGGTTTTTTGGGTTTGGGGTATTTTTTTTACAGGGGGAGGGTGGTAGTGGATTGAAATTTTATATTTCAGAAGTCAACCCTCTTCCTTCTTAGCTCCTGCTTTGGGTAATGAACATATTAATGAGTTTACCTGGCTTGGCAGTGAATGATTGTTTTTTAAAGTTGTAAGAGAGGCAGCTGGTGGCTGCTCTGCAGAGGGGAATTCATCTGTGTCTCACCCACAGCACCACATCCCTCCAGTAAGCCCGGGCTCCAAACAAACGTTACATCAAAGACTGAAGGCAGTTTGAGCTGCTTCACATCCTCAGTGGAAGTTTCCAGCAATTATTTTTGTAGAAAAGAATAGACGTTTCATAATAATTAGGCAGCCAGGTTTAGGAATTTGGGAATTAAAAAAAAAGTATGGGAATCAATGAACTCCTCATCATGATTATTTTATAATACGTGTATACATTTATATTTCTATCTCTTCACATGAGAATTTAGGCATTCCTTTTGAATACATATATGTGAGTGCAAGTGTGATAATATATATATTTTCACAAGCATCTCAGTTTGCAGTATCTTGACAAACCTTTTAAATTTTAATGCTTAATTTCATACTGACATTTTAGTTTCCTGTGACAGGTTCTGAACGTGACAGGAATTTCAGCAGAGTAAAACTGCCAAAAGGCTTTTACCTGCTTGAAAAAGAACTCACAGAGCTATTATTGTCTAATAAACAATATGCCTGTACCCCAGATAGCTCCTCTGAATGAACTGAATGTCCCAGGGGAATGTGATTCAGCATCATTTTTATGTGACATTTACAATGCTTCTCATCAATGAATTTTTGTTTTCTTTTTAAGCAAGAGCTATTAAATGGAATGTAATTAAATCACTCTACAATCAACACAGGTTTTAGTAGCAAAGTGGTCCTTGATGAGTTTCACAAGGTAATATTAGTAAAAAGCAAAAGGCAATGGCCCCAGCTTTTAGGAACACACGGCAATTTCCTTGTCAGCAGGAATTTGGATAATAGTCATGGACAACATTTTGATAGATTTGGTATTTGTTGGGATTTATTTTGTCTGCCTAGTTCAAATGAGACTGATATATATTAAAAGTTCTTCTGATTAACGTTACTGCATGTATTTAATGAACAGCACCCTTGCAACCTCTTTTATTCTGACTTCAGCTACAGAAGAGTCTTACTAACTTGTACTTTGATACTCAGTAATTGTCACCAAAAGACTCATGTAATTTTCATTACGCTAGCTCGATAGGAATCATTTAACAGGCACAAATCTCTCCCCAGTTTTTAACGGAGAGATGCAAAACCTTAATGCTGCTATGGATTCTTACATGTCAACACATCTCCACTTAGAGCCTGATTGGATGGTGTTTGAGGTCAGGATTTATATTTGAGGGAATCAGTGACATTCAACAGAAAAATCTGAGCATTTGTACAGAAATAAAGCAGACTCCAATTTCAATAATCTAAACTTAAACCTGATTTCCAGAGCAACACAGCATTTATGTTGTTTAATATCACTGCTCTTTGAAACATGACAATGGCTTTTTATCTGCTTTGCATATATCTATGCTGCTAACTACACATTTGGAATAAATGCATTTATTCCTTCCCAGACACCCAGGACAGGCTGCAAAGCCCTTCTAAGTGTTCCTGCTGAATTCTTTTCTGTGTGGACAGAGTCCATCAATAGTTGGAGGAACAAGACTGCCCGAGTACAGAATAATACAAACTTGTCACCTTTGAAATATTTTGAGGTCAGCTCAAGAAATGACCAAAACCAGGGTTAAAAGTCCCCAGCTTGGTAAATCACTTATGGACTTCAGAAGCCTTCCTAAGTAGCAATTTCTTGTAGCTGAGTCTGCCTGTAATTTTAAATTCATTTTAGCAAAAGCAGCTCGGCTGGTCTTGCTTTGTCTTATTTTCCTTGGAGTGAATATTCACCAGAAGAGACCCCACAGGCACGAGGACAAATCAGGGAAGTTTGGGAACACTGCCTGATACGAGGACAGGTACTGCCAGTAAACACCAGTTTAGGGAGCTCTGAACTGAGAGCTGTATGCAATACACAGAAAGTTTGGCTTTCTACAACACATTGCAACACAGCAGCATATTTTCAACTAAATCACCCTGTGGCCCTTCACCATTTATCACCAGCACTCAGAGAAGGATAACATTTGGGATTCTGTTCAGAACTCCCACCCCGGCTCTGGTTGGAGGTGCTGCATAACAACTTTCAAACCACTCATCCATTCTCACCTGAAGGCAGTTTTCCTACAATGGTCTTTTTATGGTGGCACTAAAGCCTCCCTGTACCAGCAGCTTCCACTGGTGTGGAAGTTTTATTACCAAGTGAAAAAGATGCTGATACACAGAATTACTGTAGCTTTAGCACCTGCTAAATTGGCACTGCTGCAGCTGAGGCAGATCTGGGTCTAGAGGCTGGGGAAATGGAGAGCAGTAATATGACAGGTTTGATTGATTTAAGCACTAGGCTGATTTCAGCAGTGATAAACTGATCATAGTTTCCCTCTTCTCTACTCAAGAATGGTTTTGTTTTCTAAAATGACTTTCAGGCTATAACTTGGCTGCAAATATGAGAACTCCAGAGCAATTTTACTCTTTGTTTCTTTTCAATGGACAAGCATCACTTCTTACGGGCCCTTTCCTAAATCTAACATCAGGACATTCATGCAAGTATTTAATTTTATTTACATGTTTTTTCCCCTTTCAATAAATTTAATACTTGTTGTGGCAGTCTCATAAATCAGATACTTCAAAAAGTATTTTTATTAATACGCCCTGAAAAAGGCCATGATATTTACAAAGAGAAGAGAAAAAGTTACACTTTCATTAATTTAATAGTTATTGCTGCCACCAGATTCTTAGAGAACTGTTTTTGTCATAAGGATAAAATAAAAGATATTTCAACAAACTACATGTAACCAGCTACTTTTAGACATTTTGTGATTGCACACAAATACTCCATCAACTGCAGTTACAGCAACATGTGGAAAACAGGGTATAAGTTTTCAAAAATGTCCCTGTAGACCAAGAATTCAAGATATTTGTTATTTCTAAACTTTAAAAAAAATCCAAGAGCTTCATGAATATCAGATCAACACTTCAGTTACAACAAATTCCAAGAAAATAAGAAGTCCTGAATAATAATATAATCTCAAAATGAAGTCACATTGAACTGATTAAATCAGCATAATAAAGCACTGAGATGTTCATTTTAAAATCTGAATTTCCCTTAAATGAGGTCAGCAGCTCCATAAACAGAGATCCGGGAACGATCCCTAGAAAAAAAGCCCTGAGAAGGGATAAATGATCTAAGAACTGGCACGGAGCTGCTGGAGCAGAGGAGTTCCAAGTCTGTCCAGCAGGGTTATCACGAAGGGCTGCCCATAAACCCCCCGTGCACAGGATGAGCACAGTCCCCTGGGTGGGGACAGATGTTCTACAGCTGTCCAACGTCAGCAGCTCCTGCTGGGGCACAGTTCGGTCCATGCAGCAGAAGGAATCGGGTTCAGCCGGCTGGGACACCCTCCTCTCTCCCTCCTACCCAAAAATCCTGGATAATTCCTTAGGCAGTCACTGAGCACAGGACCTTCAGAGCAGAGCCATGAGAAGGCTTTAGAGGATACAGGAGCGGGACCCTCACTTTTTTCAATAATAAACTTCCAGCTCCTTGAAACCTTTTTACTACTTTGTGCTAAAACCCTTGGGAGAAGATGCTCAAGTAGCTCATTTATAGAATCAAGCAGGAAAAAAAAAAAAAAAAAAAAAAAAAAAAAAAAAAGAGAGAGAGAGAGAAAGAAAAAGCTACACTAAAATATATCCAGAGTGCAGAAAAGAGCTCACAAACGTTTATCTCAAACAGTGCCTGCTCCACCTGTGCTTGACAGAGTTCCTGGAAGTTTTTGAGTGTGCCTGGAACAGAAAGTGTGGTGAGGTCGGTGTCACCAACACTTTCCATAGCAGAACCACTTGCAGGGTGCCAGCACAGAGCCGGTTCGGGGAGAGCAGCTTTAGAGCTGCCTGGACACTGCTCATGGGTGCGGAGCACTCATCTCCCAGCAAACCACAGCGGTTCCCTGCTGGCATGAAATTATTGTCACCACTTTAATGATCAGAACCAGAAGCAATGCCAGGGGGAAAGGCACCCACAGGGAGAAGGCCCGAGCTCTGTGTTTGTGCCCGGCACTGAGGCAGCGCCGTGCCCGGAGAATCGCCTCCCCTCAGCTGCGCCTGAAGGATTTACACAGACACACCCCAGCGTCCTTCCCTTGCCATAAAAAAAGCTCTAAAACTTCCTCCTGCCCTCCACGGACTCGGGCGTTTATCCCAGACAAAGAGACATAGATCAAAATCCCGTAAAACCCATAAGACTGCAGGTACAGGCACCATACCCATATAATTCTTCGTAAGTGGCAGAGCTGCCAAATCCTACCTAGCACGGTTCCAGCACTGCTCTGAGATTAGCATAAGGCTGAGTGAGATGCATCTGCGTTTTTTTAAATTCCTGTTTTTTAAAACCAAACCGTACAGAAATCTTTTTCTAGCTTTATTAAATAAAATGTACATGCAGGGAAAATAAAAGTACAGATGCATCATTTGAATACACAAATACAGTTTCCACAGAGAACTGTGAATCAGGTTTCTTCTGCTGTTATAATTTACAATTACTTATCACGTTAGCTCCTAATTGTCTTTTCAGAGTGCACTCAATTACAAAATTAGAATCCTTATCTTCCTGTAACAGCCACCTTCTAGACAGATCCACATAAAATGTGCAAATTGACTAGAAGAATATTTTTCCTCATACTGCTCCTGTTCACCAAAAGGTTGTCCTAAATCAAAGCTTAAGTATGCTTTTGTTTTTCTGCTAAAGAAAGCAAACCAACTGCTTTCTGGAAGTGGCTTATTAGCCATTTGCTTATACAGAGACCAGGTGGTGTCATGGATTAATTTTTTTACACAAAATCATAATTTTACCCTTTTTAAGACCAATCTTTGGCAGTAAGGCATCCTCAATATCCCCTTTTTTACTGACAGCAATCATTCATTCCAAATGAAGGAGGAAGAAACAAACATTTCTTATTTCATCCTTTCCCCACCTCTTTTCAAAAGCAGGGGGGAAAGTCCCAATGGTTTGTTCAACCTCCTTGTTTTATGGATGTGGACATCCACTTCAAAAGGGCTGAAACAATTAGCAAAAACCACTTCCTGCTTTGACTCAGGCATAATAGATACTCCTCACATACAATTCACCCATGCTGAGCAGAAGGGTAAAACAAAAGCACGCCAAAATCCCCTCCCATCTTTTGTTCGAGGCTGTTTCCCCAGCTAATCAAAGAGGGTGAAATACAGAGCCCAGGCTGCCAAGGCCCAGGGCTGGATGCTTTGCACCTTTAAACACGTCTCAAACGCACTGGATGTATTGTGATCCGGAAAATAAAATCTGAGCACCTTTCAAAGTCTGCCAGGATCAGATCTATGTTTCATCCAAAGCAGGAAAACTTTGACATCCTACAAATTCAGCCAGTAATAGCCTGTGAAAAAGGACAGTTAAATATTAATGCCTGTACAAATAACAGGCCTCATTCATCTGGAGTGCCATTTATTTCCCTCTTCCATGCTCTCCTGAATGTATTTGCATTTTCTTTTTAGAGGAGACCTGAGGATGGCTTTCCATCCCGACTCATCAAACAGCTCAGTACAGCCACATTTTTCACATCTCTGCACTGACAAACACGTGAGCACCCAGGCACAGGGGGCTGAGTGCCAGCACTGCAGCAGAGGTGTGTAAAAGGAGTTTGCACACACCGGCAGATGTGCACAGCTGTGCTGGATTCCCTGATGTGGGAGCCCGTGTTCCCTGCTCACACTGTCCTGGACACAGCTCCCAAAGGAGAAATCCTCATTGTGGCACAGGATGAACACATCCATGACCAGCTGGATTAACAAGGTTTGGCTGTGGAACTGAGGCTCCACCACCTCTGCTTGAACACATTTGATGCTTCATCCCAGTCCACAGGAGAAAAGTCATTTTCTATCAATGCTGAGCACACCTGGCTGTGTGTGACCCAGGGAAACAGCCCCTGAAATCAAGGAGCCTGCACAGAGAGATCCCCAGCACAGAGAGCCCCTGTCTGACACCACAGGGCACAACTGTGTCCAGATTTCAGGTTTCATCCCCAAGTAGCACCAATTCCTTAACTTCTATTTCTGGTTGCTTCTCTTGAAAGCTTCCAGTGAACAAAGTGTTTTGGCAAAGATTAGAATGAAGACAGATTATTTATGAACCAGTCAAAGTCACTGGGAGTCTCTTATGGGACATTGTGGTTTTAACAGCAAAGAACTGATGGAAAGGGATTTTTAGGATGGCACACATGGATAAGTAGCATAATTCTGTCAGTCTGGCATTGTGCGTTGCTAGAAAGGCATGAAAAAGATGAGTGGAGCAGACAGAACTGCAACTCTAAATGACAAGAAATACATTAGAAAGAAGGAAAAATTCGACAGTTTCAAGAGTCAAATTTTTAGTAGTTTTCAGATATGAAAAGAACTCCTTAGGAAAGCTCAGAGTTGTGTTTGGGTAACCTTTCATAATAGACGTTTAATCCACTTTCCAGCCTTTACTTTCCGTGACATTTTTGCCATTTTGTAATTTCAAGGTAGCTGCATAATTTTGCATACATTTAAAGTAACTGGTTAATCATTATTAATTCTATTGGTATTCTCAGTGCTAACAGTAACCATTATTAACCTATCTGACAATATTGCAGATTCCTTTAGCATTAATGTGATTGTAATATGTAAATCCATAGGAATTCAATTGTAAATTACCATTATTCAACGTACTTAGCTTCAATGCATAATTCTGCAATTTGTGCGGAAGGAAATTACATGTTGACTCATAAGACATACGTTTTCAGGGCTTCATAAAACCAAATGTGAACAATTTTTACCTATAATTACATTAAAATGTAAGTGAAATATATAATGCAGCTACATTAAAGGAAATATACTGCTTAGATCCTTGGCCATGTTGCTTAAAGGAAAATCTTCATCTTAAACTAGCTCCTTACATCAGCCGCTCACGTAACAGATTTACTTAAAAGTCAGCAATATGTCAGCTGTAGTAAAGGCCTTAATCTAAAGTATATTAAAGAGGAAGTTTTGACAATTTGAGTTTTAAACATATTACTTTTCAATCTCACACAAAAACCTCCAAGGGCCTGTTTCAAAGTCAGTGCCTGGCTTCAGGGTACACTGGATGACATCCTGGCAAAACCCCTCCCTCGTGGCGAAGGAGCGGCTGAGGACACTTGGTGTGTGCAGCCCAGAGCAGACGGAGCTCAGAGCTCTCTGGGGCTGCAGCTCTGACCTCTGCTCCTTGGGACAGGACCCGAGGGAATAGCTGAAGCTGTGCCAGGCTGGATATCAGGAGAAAGTTCTTCACCCAGAGGGTTTGGGTGCTGGAACAGCTCCCCAGGGAACGGTCACAGCACCAGCCTGACAGAGCCCAAGGAATGTTTGGACAACGCTCTCAGGGACGGGGGGAGATTGTTGGGGTGTCTGGGCAGGGCCAGGAGTGGGACTCTATGATCCCTTCCAGTTCAGGATGTTCTATGATTTTCACAAATACATCTTCCTTAAAGTCCAAGGTACTTCACAGGACCTGGGCCAGGACCTCAAAGAAGGAGAACAGTTTGAACCCATGCTCACCCTAAAAGCGGGGAGAGAACTTGCTCTGCTCACTTAAGAGTTGCTCCCATTATTTCCGTGGGCTTTTCATGAAGCTGCTGGAGGAAGTCAGACAATATGTGGCATCAAAATGTCAATCATGTTCAACCAAGACTTCATTCTCTGCTCCCAGGAGTGTCATTGAGTTCAAACAGAGCTCTGTGAAATGATCAGAATTTTATCTACATGCTTTAAAGGGAGTGATCTTTTCAAGTTATTCACTTGAGTAATTTCATTGATGTTTAAATTTAATGGAATTGCTCACATATACATTGGAGGTTTGCAAGTTAGTAGTCAGTAAAAAAAAACATCCAAACTTTTATCAATGAAGTTCAGAAAGGAACTTTGGAAAAGAAAATTTTTTGCTCCAGGCTGTGCAGTAACATAAAATCGGGCTGAAAATTTCATGAGAAGAGGCTTTTATGGTCTGCTCACTTTAAGCAGAAATATTGCAAGAACAATTTCTGATGAAGACTAGAGCTGTGAACTCAATATTCTGCTCTTTTGGGCACAAGGTTCATTTGAAATTCTGGAAATAGAGGGAATTAGAAGGAAGATATTCTTGGATTTATCACCTCAGGAGTTTTTAGGGCCAACTCATGAACCCATTCCAGATGGAAGTTAAATTTGCATCTGTCAATAACCAAGTTTCAGAACATGGAATTGGCTTTCTCTTTGAGCCAAGGAGGACTGAAGCCTGCTCAGACCCCTGACAGAAAAACACCATGTTTCCTCACTTGTAATGTCCTGTTAGCAATTTCTTCCTCTTCCCAGTATTCATTCCATTTCCCCTGGTGTTCTCTCAAGCTCTCAGCAGTGGTTTTACTCAGCACACAAACAAGAGGTACATCTCTGATAAAACATGCAGCAGGCCCTTGCCATCAGGGCTGAGGGCCACAGGTGCTGGGACAGCCACGTTCTAACACTCCACCCCCCAGCAGAGGCCAGGGAGCAGAGCAGAGCCCAGCACTGCTGTGCACACTCGGGCCCAGCCCTGCAGGCTGGGATAACGTCACAGCTCTGCTCCTTCTATCCTCCTGCTGCCTCTGCCTGCACACGGATCAATACCTGCGTCCTGCAGGGGACAGAAATCCACGTCCTACCTCCTGTCTCTGCATCCAGTCCAGTGATTAAAAGAGCATGAGGACTAAGGTGATCTCACTGCACAAAAAGGATATAATTGGGCTCAGTACATTCCTAAATTAATCTGGCATTTCAGGGTAGGATTCCTTGTGCTACAGCAGATGCTCAGCACCCTCACATCTATCAGTACAATTGTAGCAAATGCCAAAGTGTACTTTGCCTTTTCTGCAGCAATATTCTGCTTTACCCTTCTCTCTTCTCTTTCCTTTTAATGACTGCAGGGACATGAGGTGTTCTTCAACCTTTATAGCCAACAAAGCACCAATTGGCTCAAAACCTCTCTGTTGTGCCTGCAGCTACAGCTGTCCAAGGGAGATTTTTGTCATTTTGGACTCAAGTTCTTTGAATTATTGATGGCAAAGACAGTCATACAATATTTAGTAGATTTAGCTACCTCCAGACTGCGTAAAGTTTTAATCCTTCCTCCTCCATTTATAGCACACGGACGCAGACACACAAGAAAAACCAAGCAGCTTAAGATTTCCTTAGCTGCAATCTGTGTCTATTAGTTGGCATCGCTGCAGCCTTAAAGAGAGAGCATAGAGCTATGCGACAGAGCTTCCTCAGGGAAAGAATGTGCTGAAGTGTGCTACCTACAGAACAGAGCATTTGACATGTCTAGGGAACAGAAGGGTGAGAAATTCCCCAGAGAGGGAGTGGGAAGGATGGAGAACTGGCTTCTGTGTTTCTGCTGGTCACCTTTTGATATCACACTGGCTTAGCTGTAGGACTGAGAGCAGCATCCCTCAAAACAAAGTAGAAAAGGGCAAGTGTTAAAGCTTGGTGAGTTCTCTGCAAGTATGCTGGGAAAGTGGAAGCAGAATGAGGCTGGATTGCAGATTATTCAACGCACACATTTTGCCACAGGGAATAATCTTCCCACAGAACGAGCAGCTCTTTTGGTTTTCACTTCAATAGCCCCATTGGGAGGCTTTTAACATTGACTTCTTCCCCCTCCAAGAACCAGAAGAGCTCTGCAGCAGTGATGGCTGTTTGAGCCCGCTCCGCTGACGTTAATCGTAAGCCCCACATCGCTTGCTCATGTCAACAGTTTTAAAATAAGGATCAGCCAGTGTTAAATACTGATCACTGTGTAAACCTGAGAAAAATGTTAACATTCACAGGAAGCCGAGGATAATGTTTATCTTTTCTACCCTATTAGGTTGCCCTTTCAACTTTCAGAATTTGTATTCACTGTTTATCTTTCAGGCTTGGCCAAAGTCTTCCTTTCCAGTTGCCTGGGAGAAACACATGTCACAAAATATCCTTACATTTTTTTCCCTCATCTTTACCCATTCCTATTGTGAGTATTATTGCAAAGAAAAAGGAAAAAAAAAAATCCAGGGCACTGAGGTTGATAGATTTTGCAGAATGATCCTGCTGGGCTTGTCAGCACAGGATGCAGCTATCAAGCCCACTAAACACACAATTCAGCTGAGGACCACTACACTCAAACCTCCCACCAGTGTTAGGCCCATTTGGTTTTTAAAGGGGCCAGATTTGATCATCTGAAATGGGCAGCAAGCTACAGTCAGAGACAAGGACTCTTCCCCCCTGCTGCATACCCACAAACTCCCTTTCTACAGCAGCAATGGTGGGCAGAGCCCATCTTCTCTCAAACGCCTTCTGAAGGAAACACTACTGGAAGGGCGTTTGAGGCTGAATAGGCAATGGAAATGATCAAATGAAAAAACATCAAGGGCCTGATCTAGAAGACAGGAGCTGCTTTGGAACAAGAGGGAGACAGAAATAATCATTTGCACCAGATCATAACAAAAGGACGTTCGGCTGTGACTCACCTCTCGCAATGCCTAAGTAGAGTAAAGGAAACAAAGGCTGAATATAAGGACCCAAAAACAAAGTGTGGGAAAAGTTAAAATAGAAAAGTTAAAATAGAAACCAAATTGATTTGGTTTACAGCTCTGCCAGGCTGAATTCTGCCATAACTTTTGCAAATAAAAGACAATGCAAAGGACTTGAAAGAGGGCTAAAATAATTCAACCATGCACACGAACTAAATTGCTTCAGTGGTTCTTCGCTCCATTGAAACCAGTTGGACACACGTCCTTGCTGAAGCAAGCAGGGTCCCGCTCGCTCCCACTGCTCTACCCACGGTTCCAACATGCATAATGCATGTGCCTCTGACAGCTCCTCCCAGCCTCAGAGCTGCGTGTCCTCCTTTATTAGGACACAGAGGTCTGAGCTGGGACTGGGAGTCAGAAGCCACAGGGTCCATGGCTAATTACCCTGTTAAAACAGGCCCAAGAGTCCAAAGGAAGATTAACTCCTCTGCTTGAAATGAAGATCTGCTTGTAATTATCTTCAGTGTTGTTTCCTACTTCACTTGTTCATCTCCCAGTATATTTTCAATTACATCCAAGAACTACAATAAAACAGCATTTTAGTGCTAAGCCAAGCACTCCAAAATTAAGAAATGCCAGAATTAGAACTGCCCATACAACTTCAATTTGGCCCCACTGTACATATGAGTGGTTCTAATTATGTGATCACACAATATTTTATTCGCAGGACCCTTGATTAATTTGCATTCTGAACACACTGCTGGAGACTTCAGAGCTATTAAAAAAAAAGTAGTTTTTATATACCAGCTCATATACCGTTCTGTAAAACAGAAAAAACTGTTTCAAGACAGTATCTAACCTCACATTTCTATATATTTGGGGAAAGAAGTGTGACAGTTATGACTGCCACAAGGCAGTCACCCACTGATGTGGAAGAGGGTCAGAGCAGATAATTGACACTGTTCTGGCACACACCTACAGCCTGTACAGCATTGCTTGATGGAGAACCAGGACAAGCCAGGAACTGAACTGTCTTCTCCATCTTCCAGCCCAGGAAAGGGTTCCCTGGGAGTCATCCACACACCACGTCTGAGGGAACTATTTCCTAATGTCGTCACTGAAATTTACCCTGCTCTGTACCCGTGGTCACACACGGCAGCCTCACACGGAGCCCTTCCTACCCAACAGCTGGGCAGAACCTGCCGGTTCCTCAGTGTTGCGGTGTGCTCTGGCCAGTTTCGGTTTATCTCATGGCTAGGCTCTGCTATCTCCCCTCCCCAAGTATCTGTTTTCCCCCCATGGAGAGCTCTGTATTGCGCAATCCTATACAAAGCCTGCCAAATTCAAACCACTCACTCCTTCCCCATAGGATGTTGTACCTCCCCTTACCCCCTCGTGTCGGTATTTATGTAACTGTAACAGGCTGTGCCAGTGCTTCTCCAGCACAGCCCCGGTGCCGAATAAACCATCTAGGAAGCCCCTCCGCTTGTCTCTCCTTCTTCAGCACGCCTGTACCATAGGTGGGTTGGGTGAAACCTTGCAGGAACTTCACCAGCCCTCCTGTGCCTTCGGAGCAGCTCACCAGCCCCTGGAGCCGCGAGCGGACGCCCAGTGCCTCCACTGGAAGCATTGTGGCACCTCAGAGACAGCTGCTCACAAGCAGAACCTGCAGGGGCTTCCCAGGCTCCCAAAGACTCATGCAAGCAGCCAGTCTCTGGTACTTATGCCCAAAAGCCCTTTAATGGACCAGAGCGATGATTCTGCTGTGCGAACACCGCGCTGTGGTTTCCAACAACTCAGCCACGTCACCTCCTGCAGGCACAAGGAAGCTCCTCTGTGCCCTGCCCTGCCCCGAGCTGGACCCAGCTGCACTTCTTCCTCTTTGGGGGATTCCCCCTGGGCTGTCACAGCACCACACACAGGCTGTAAAACCCTCTGTCACCTTGCGCTCTGCTGATAAAGCCTGATAAAATTGGTTACCGATAAAAACAGGTTATTCCTATTAAGTAACATTTTTAAGCCCTAACCATTTGATGTTTTGTTTCTCATTTTAAGCCAGCACATGCATTCATTGCAGCGGCAAAAGCACCAGAACCCAATTGCATATACATCATCTTTTGTTTTCCGTGGGGATGTGGCATAAACACTTGGACAGCTTGTATCATAACAATAAAAACCTTGAATGCAAGTTTGTCATCTAGAGCTAATCCAAATGCCAGCTGCATCAATTACCACTGGCCACAAGAATTTTCTTACTTAACTGCAAAGGAGTCCACACTGTTCCCTCTTCTGAAATAAGCCTTAGGCAGATATTTATAACCTGTGGCGCACTGTCTACGTGCCTGGGAGCTTCTCAGTTTGTTTTACTGGCATTGTTAAATATAGTTTTCTCTGTTCATAAAACATCTAAAATAGATCCTCAGAAATATAAGTAAAGAGGGTAGAACTTTGTCATCTTTCCAGCCCACAAGGCACTCGTTTGCTCTTTATGTGGAGGAACACAAGAGGTCTACAATGGAAACCAACAATGAAATTATACAGAAATTGCAACAAGAAACGCCAAGTGCAGCTTGTGCTAATGAGGTAGGAACAGAAAGCTTTCCTAAGGTAACATTTAAATTGTTCTTATAAAATACACAAACTATTGTAAAATTGTATTCTTTAAGTATGCAATAAAAAGAAGTATTTAAAGGGTTAAAAAAACACACTGAAAAGGTTACAATGATGCAGATACACAAGGCACAAAAGTTCTATACTTAACCTACACTCAGATAACTTTGGATTCTTTGTTCTAGTTTGGGTATATTATAACATAAATTTCATTCCATAATGCTCAAATAAGAGCTCCAAAAGTCAGGAGAAAGTACAAGACCAAAACAGATTTCCATTTGGATTCAATTCCAATTACATTCTTCTGGGCAGTTTCCTCCCTATTATTTTTAATTAGCTCCTCTGACACCATAAATCACACACAACAGTAAGGGTGGTTTGGGTTTTTGGTTTTTTTCTCTAAAAAGTCCTCATTAAAAAACCCACCAAGCATGATGGACACACACTACTGACAACAGCTAAATATTCCCAGGGCTACGAACATGCTTCAGCTTTAGGAGAATACAGGCAGGCCAAGGGGGACTGAAAAGGAAAAAAAATAAATAAAGCAAAAGCTACATCACAACTGACAGAAGCAAGGGGACAGATCTCCAGGAACTCCCACCCTGGCACACCTGGGACCTGAGTGGAACCCCCTTAGTGACAGTGCTCTGGGAGGAAGCTGCTCCTCTCCACACCCTAAAGCAGCCAGTGAAGCTCCCTTGCAGGAGAAACAAGGGCGGGAGGGAGCAGGAGCAGCAGTGTGAGGGCAGCTGCTGCTGAGGTACTGATGGCAGCCGACTGTCCCCAGGCACATCCATGAGCATCTCCCCCGCAGGCTCTGCTCTCACATTTTATTCTCTTGCTGGGGGTCAGCGAAATGACTTCAACGCTTCTCGTGGCACAACAGATTTTCCTTCCTTCGGTTGTTTAGTAAGGTATGACCCCAAACACAACACAAGAAAGAACAGTTCTCAGGCTGGTCAAGCAAGCACTGATGGGTAATTAAAAGTACAGCTGCATTTGAAACAGCAGGTGACTGGGGAGGGAAGCAAGAATTATGCATTTAATAACTCCCGAGCTTGAAAGGTAGAGGCAAGATGAAAGAAGAATCTAATGTGCTGTAATTATAAACCTATAACCTACACTGTGAGTGAGCATCTTCGCTATCCTACCCTTAACTAAAACATTGCCTAATTAATTACACTGCTGCCAGACGAATAATGTTCAACTGCACTCCCTTCACACCTAGAGCACACAGCAGCTTGGGAACCACGTGAGGCTCTTTGATTGAATCAATGCAAAGGTTAATGCCATCCTGAGGGAGTTGGGAGCACATTATCCATGGGATAAATTATTCTGAACTGGCACGTGACTCTCCCACCTTATTTTACTGGCTGTCTTAAAATGGATGACTAAAATAAATAGTTGTAAGAAGGAACTCTTCAGGTGAAACTATGCAGCATTTTATTTCTAACCAACCACTGGCTGCTGTGACAAGAGCTATTTTTCTCCTCCTTTCCCCACCAGTGAAGCCACGGTTTTGCCCTTTGTTTAGAGTCAGGCCACTTACTCTCTGTGGCTTCCAGCAGTAAATACTTTGGGCACTAAAGCAGGAGAAAGATTAGTATTTCTGTATTTTGAAAGTTAAGGACTACTTAGCAAAAAGAAAAAAACATCTACAGCACTGGTGTAAGACTTCCCTGGAGAGAAGAATTAAGAGGGGAATATGCTCTGCTTCTCAAGACAGCAAGATTCTTAACCAGTAGCCCAATTTCTCTGTTAACTTGAGATTAAGACAGGATTAATACTACAGCCAGCACTGGATACAGAGTTTTGAGCCTCTAATCATGAGCTACACCTCACTTCTTTCCCTTGTTTGAGTTACTGGAACCCTCTGTGTCTGAGGCACTCATTATTTCATGTACTGAGACATTGGCAAGGCTGGCAGACCCACTCCCTGCCTGTTCTGTGCCTAGAATTAAGTCATCGAATTTACATCACAAAGAATAAATGTGTTTTAAACAGTTTAATTCCTTCCCTCACTCTCTTAAGCAGCAGACAGCATGAGAAGCACCCACTGCAGCTCCTTCAATTGTTTGTGAAGACTGGAAAGGGAAAAACCATAAATCCACTAATTAAGAGAGAAACAGCCATACGTGGAATCTGGCCTCCAGTGCAGCCAATGGGATTTCTGCCAGCCAACTTCACCCACTGAGTTCAACAATAGTTGTTGGAAAAAATGTTAATAGCTCCATTAGGAGTCTGGAGTGAGAAAACAAAGTCACTTGGCAGTTGGTTAGAGTGGAACAGGATGATGCATCAGTGAAACAGAGAACATTTACCTGGCATAAGAAGTTTTGGAACCATAACTCTGCCATCTCTGTGAAGGTACAGTAAAGGTTAGTTTACCTTCCCAGTCTTATGCTTCAGAAAACATTTGGCAGGAAAAATCAGAGTTTAACTGTGGGAGTAAAGCCTTTAGATAAGCATTTCATCGCTGTGTTTTTAGCTTTACACAAAGGGCAGCAGGCAAGAAAACAACTCCAGATAAAGCCGGGGATCATCCTCCAAGGAGGCACCATTCTACAAGAGCATGCCAAGGCCTGAGCAAACTTCCCTTTCTCCAATGTTCAGCCTCAGTCCCTAAAAACGCCAAACTCTCAGCTCCCATCCCCTTTCTCTTTGCGGAACAAGGACATTATCACAAAAGCAGCAGCACCTCCCTTACCTTTAGCAGACCAACCGCTCTCAGCAACAGCACGAATCTGCTTCCTCGGACCCAAAGCACCATGGAAGAGCTCTCCAGGCAGACCCAGATCTTCCTCCCTTCCTTCCTGAGCAATTTTGCCTTTCTTACCCTCAGCTCTTGCCAAGCAGGTGTTTATAATCCTCTCTGCTGATCAGCCCTCATCACAGGTGTGCAGGATCTCAGGGTTACACTCTTGCTCTTGGCCTTCTCCCAGCCAGCAGTGATCAGTAGTTGATCATGCCCAGGCGAAGCAGATCTCCCTGCTCCCAAAGGCTTTTTCGGTTGTACCAGGTCTTATCTCAGTTCAATATCTCTTGCCAAATCCACAGGTTCACCTACAGCAGCAAAAACACCCTCCTGGCACCTCAGGTGCCTTCTCAGAGCTTTGAACAGGTGTCTGCAAACATCTGTTTGGCTCTCTCTGGTTCTCAGTCCCTCCCTGCACCAGGGGAACAGCCCCTGCACGACGCCTATTTGTAAGCTTTAGCAATACGTTCCTTCTCAATACATCACATTTCTTTCCACCAAGGAAAATTTGGACTTCCCTCGTGCATGTTCTCAGAGCTACCGTAAGTAAAACATCTCCAACACTCCTGCTAATTTCCTTCCTCCCTTATTGCCACCCACTGTGACTGGGACAATGTCAGCACAGCTGATTGCCTTGTGTGGCTACCTACAGGTGGGCTCTGTTCTCAAAAGTATGACAACCACCAAAAATCTGGGGGACAAACACAATTTTTCTCTCCAAAACCTACAGCAGAGATTTCTTTCACGACTCCTGTTATGAATGACCCAGTCATCCTTTCAGTAGAGCCAATAGCAACATTTTCCATAATATATGTGAGCAAGCCATAAATGATAGGTAGTTTATAGCTTGCTGTAATAAAACCCCAGTGTTCAAATGGGCAGTAGAGTGCAAATTTTAAGACAGTATCACCAAAAAGGGACTGAGGTGAAGGGAGCAGACAGGCTGAAGTCAAAGGCTTAGAAACTCTTAGGAGCTGACACAAAAATATAGTGCTGATCATTGCAGGGTCTGCCTCCAGCCAGAAGGGAAAGATGAAAGGCAAAGAGAGAATGACTGCAGCCTCAGCAGTGATGAAGCACCAGGCAGAGTCTGCCTCACCCAGGGATGACCCTGCAGCCCCACCTCCCACACCAGACTGCCAGACATCTCCTACATGCACTGGACAAGAAACCTGAGGTGTCTCAGATGCCAGACGAGCTTTTCTGATTTCATTTTAACAATGGAAGCGCCAAAAAACATCATAATTCTGTTTTCCAGGCCACCAAAGGGTTCACAATGAAGTTCCTGCCCTTGGTGCCATCACCAGGGATGAAACACCAACACTGGGGCTGAAAACAGCACATGCCAAAGAAACAGCAAAGGTGCATTTCAGACTCCTGACCCCTCTAATTGACAACCTTCACTTTAGCTTGCTCCCAAGATGTTTTCCTGAAGAAGAAAATAATCTGTCCAGCCTCACTGCAGGGTACAAACAGGAAGACCAAGGGGTGGGATAAGACATTATTGCAGATCCACAGACTCTGTCAGACACAAAATCCTCGTAAGGAAATTCAATAGTAATGAAAAGAACCAGGATTAATAATTGATTGTTTGAATGTTTACTGTTGAACATTTTATTTGTGTTTCTGCAAAAGCACCTGTTTTCTTTTAATATTTTGCCTCTGACAAGCTCCTTCATAAATATTTCTACTTTGTAGTATAAAATATTTAAGCTCTTAATTAAACTGTCATTGAAGTTCTATGGCAATAAATGCACTGAAATAAATGACAGCATTTAACAAAATGTGCACATTTTTATAGAGATGATCACTGCTGATGTTCACAGGGTAACGTGAAGGATGGTAGTGTCTTCATGCTGCTCACAAGAAAGACTTTTTAATCACTGAGCTCTGAAGATTATTAGTTAAAAGCTGCTGATGGAAAAAGAGAAAGAGAGAAGAGTGGAGGGGTAAAGGGATTGACTAACACTGTGCACTGTGAATGTTCAAGCAGTTCTGAGTAGCAAAATGCTGCCTCACATTACTCAGAAGACCCTTCCCCTTTGACCTTGGATTTTTTCAAAATCAGAGCCCTGGTTCTTTGCAGAGTTATGTCTAATCTATTTTAGAATTTGGAATTATATTTTTATGATCTACAAGGACTCTGGAGAAGTTAAATGTGATGGGAATATTATTCCACTACCCAGGTTCTTGCCTATACGTACAGAAAATTCTTCACATAAAGAAAAGACCCAAGATATTTTTTTAAGAAGGTCTTTAAAAAGACAATATTTTCATAGCATATCATTTATATCCTGAAATTACTGAGCTGGAAAGTTTCTTTGAGGGGGACCAGCTGTCAGATACAGGTGCATGTTAGAAGGTACAAGGTAACCTTCCCACAGCAATTCAAAGACATTTCTTAGGAGCAGAAGCACTAACCTTTGTATAAATTAAAAACGAGTTTTCACTTTCATTTAAATATGGTCTGGTTTTGAAACATACCTGAGAACTCTTTAGAGTGAAATTGGTTGTGAACAGCTAAACTTTGTGGATGGGTAAAGAAGAAAAGCAGCTGCGATTTCTACTTCTCAGGCAAACATACAGAAGGACAATACATGGTCCTGCTTCCCCAGGAACGTGCACTTGGAGACGGCTGCAAAGGTGTGCAAACATCAGGGAGAGGGCCTGAGGCTGCACTGCAGATGGGGAGGTGCTGGAAGTTTGCACTCTGAATGTTTTCTAGCCATATTATAAGCAAAAAGAAACAGAACTGCTTCCCACCCCTCAGCACTACTGGGGCCATCCATCATAAAGCAGATTAGAAACCTCTAACCTTATGTTCCAGCCAGTCTAAACATTTCCTAAGGCCATTTTATGTTGCTTTGTTTTATTCAATGGCAAGGTAATTAACAGCAAGGACAGGTACACACATGATCCTTTTATTAATTCACACCCTGCCCTAGAGACTGATGCCATAAACACCTCCTGTAAAGAATTAAGTGCCTTTGACTGCTCTGGTGCTGTGGAGCGTTCAGGCTCTGTGAGTGATGGCAGGCACTCCCCAGTCCCCTGTCCCAAGGGCAGGGCTGTGATGGGAGAGGTGCTAAAGCTCTTCCCCACCTCCACTGGACACCTGTAACTTGCAGTTATTTTCGTTGCTCTGCCTTTGTTTGGGGAAGAGCAAAGACAGGGCTTTGAACCCAGACCTACAGACCTGAAAGCAAATCAAGGCTCTGCTGCTGTTACATCGAGCCTGAGCCACTCAGAACAACCCCAGACTGTGGGTAGGCAGCTGATGGAGTGGAGGTGCCAGAGGCACTTTGTGCTCACTTGGGATAAATCTCACTGAAATATCCTGAAACATTACAAGTGACCAGTGCTGCACAGCCACTCCAGGACTGTTCTCCCAGCCCTGGGAGCAGAGAGTGTTCTGGAAGGTGTAGCTGCTCTACGTGACAGCACAGCCCAGACTGAAGGAAACACACAGGGAAATCAGTAGTGAATTTAAATCTCATAAATATGGTCATAAATCAACCATTTCTGTCCTAGCAGACATTGAGGTCAAAATAAACCTCCAGTTGCACAAGCTTACCCTGTTCTCTTCCCACAATGGCAGAGGAAAGCCCTCACTCTCCTCTGGATATGGCCTTTTACAGCCTCTCTCCCATACTGCAACTTCCACACTTTAAATACAGTGCCAGGAAATCTGTGCCAGCCAGTGCCACAGGGCTATACAGCCTCATCCTCATCAACCCCAAAGTCAGGTCATATTGCCAGGACACTCTTGGAGGAACAAGGTTGTCTTAGGAGACCAGAATGGAACAAGTTCCAGTACCAGGACTAATTAAAGCTGACGCTGATCTATGCAGAATCCCCGCAGATTACTAAAGGTTTATTTACTCTTAATTTCTTAAAAGTTTCACTGAAAATCAAGATTCAAGTAATTGTTTGGGAGTCCGTGAAGTCACAATGACACAGGGAAAGAATTCAGCCCACACTGAATTAGAAGTTAGCATTTCTGGTTAACATTCAAGGAATAATCCTCCTCCTCTGACCTTCACTCACTCCCACTGGTTTGTTCCAACATGCACAGTTCCACTTTTCTTTGTAAGGAAAAAGAAACAAACAAAAAAAAGAAAGTTGAAAAGACAACCCTCTCCAGTTCTGCTTTTATGTGAAAATCTCTCTCACCAGCTAGTTCCCACTCGCTGCTTTGGATAGGTCCAGCATGGCATTCTGACGTCCGTCTTGGAAACACAAGATATTTAGATCCCTTTAGGATTTAAGGGGAGCTCAGCTGGGGCAGGGTAAAGGTTGAAGTAATCTTCCCAAGCCCTTTTTAAAGATTAGATATTTATTTTCTGACCCTGTTCTGCAGATAACCACAGCACAGTGACTGGAAAACCAGCACATGCTTGGCTGAACTTTGCATTAATAAGGACAGTGTTATCTGGATGATCGTGCTCCCTTTCTCTCTCATGCTGAGAGGGAAGGACACCACAACAGACAGAAAGAGATAAAATACTCCAACACTTCATAAAGCATAACAGCTTTTTTTTTTTTTTTAAATCAATGACTGTCGCTGGGCAATAAATCTATGAGGTTTGTACATAGGGCTGGCAGGGGGTTTGCTGCTCAGACACAGCCCCAGCCTGCAGACAGAAGTGTTTCCCACAAACTGCCCTTGTGCTGGGTGAAACACTTAACGAGCGTGTTTCACTCCCCAGGGTTCAAACAAAGCTTCCCACCTCTTTAATATCGAAGAGATTTCAAATTCCAGGACAGGGACATCTTGCTTTGGGTTTGTGCAGTAACAAACACGGTGGGTTTCTGATCCTGGCCTGAGAGCTGCTTCCATAACCACAATGACATTGCACAAGCTGCACACAGCTGGGACAGAGACACAGTCAGGGTTTGGTAACTCAATATTTAATGTCCATTGCAGGACTAGGTGTTTAGACATCTAAGTCAACAACCAGAATTTCTAAGGTGAGAAAGAGCAAACAACTTCCCTGGCTTTTAATATTCAGTGGGGTGCATCACATCCAAAGACAACCGGCAGTGCCAGCAGGACTGAAATTGCAGCCTGGGCCAGGAGGTAGGAACGCTGCTGCATCTGGGGATTACTTACTTCTAGTCCTGCATGACAGCAAGTGACTCACTCACTTAAAACATTTAACTCCCACAGACTTTAATGATTTAACATTCTCACATGCATTATGATTTTTTTTCTCTGCCTCAGCTATCTATGAAAATTACCAGCACAAAAACCAGAGAGAAAAAGCAAGCCAAGGACTGCGAGGGACTCAGGTATTCTAAGAACAGGGATTGAGCAGCTGCCCTTTAAAAAAAAAAAAAAAGGTTGGCAGTCCATTAAAACTGGCATCAAAATGTGTCATCTGAGTGGAAAAAAAGAACATAAAATGGAAGNATGGCAGCTTGTCCTCCCCTAGTTGTTATGAAACAGAACAAGCAGACCATGCTGTCTTATGTGAGACATTATCTTGCACTGCTTTGCATGGGTTATAATTGTGATTTTGAAATAATGTATTAGGCACTACAAATACTTAATAATTCCAGTGGGTAGCAAATATTTTTACTTTTTCCTGTGATTTTACTTAGTGCTTCCCCCTGCTAGGCAGCAGAGTATGTGTAGGAGTTAACGGTCCCCATAAATAAATATTTGCTTTTAATTAAGTCCTTCCTCTGCACTTTGCTCAGGACCAAGCAGGATAAGGCCCTCAAAAATGTCTGTGCAAGCCACACAGTGGGGAAGCAGGATTTATATCTCACAGCAGAGGGGATAAATCAAGTTCATGAAACATGTTATTTCCCACTGTGATGTTACACATACTGCTTTTGAGAAGCAGCAGGAGCTTTCCTTTCCCCATGCAGCTGCTTTCAATATGCAAGAAAATGGTTTAAAAGCCTGGGAAGGCACTAAGAATCTTTTAAGAAACTGATACTGTAAGAGTTTTTTTAAGAGGAAATTAGAAGAGGAGTATCTGGCAATAAAAATGTCTCCTTGTTAGGTATGAGAACCTCAGCTGCCAAAATTATCCTTTGCTAGACTTGCCACAAAGAAATACTCTTTCCAGTGTAACCTCTGGTTCTCCAAAGTGGACATATCTCATCTTCGATGCAGATTTTCCTTCTGGGGAATCTGTTTCCTGAAATGAAAATCTCGGCGTGGTGACAATGGGCGCTACTCACAGTGAGCACATTAACAGAGCGATGCCATCCGAGCCAGGCTCCCCCTCTGGCACGGGTGACAGCAACTCCTGAGCACCTTCAGAGAAGATCACCCTTGTGGTTTTGCAGATGGAGCCAATATTTGTGTTTCCTTAGTTTCCCCTAGCTGGGCTTGCTGGGAAAAACATCTTGTTCTGCAGATGTTTTGTGCTGGGAAGGTTCTAGAAAACAGCTGAACCCTCTCAGCCATGGTTTCCCTGTTGCACTGGTGGCATCCTCGGTGCAGAGGTTTCCCAACAAGCAGGACACACCAGGACAGCAGGCAGCCCCTTCACTGGTGGCCACATTCCCCTGCTTTTCTTGCATTTGCCAGCTCTGCCACAGCAGGAGACTCAGACCAGACCCAGACAGACAACCAAAAGGACCTTCCTGCACCCTGTGCTAGACCAGGAGTGCTGACACCAAACATCTCTGAGCCACAAGTCCAGGTGGGAGATTTCCTCAGGATGGCAAGACCTCTCCAGAGCCTGATGAGCTGCTCGATCAGATTTGTTGTAACTTTGCAATCATCTGCTCTTTTCATCTCAATATGATTTGTTTAAATAAACAACCAGCATGGCTTCAAGTGCCATTTCACCCAATCCATGTGCCTCTAGACAGATGAAGAGGCAGGAAAGAGAATAATAGAAAACTGATGAGGAGAGAAGAAAATAATAAATAAGACCAAAAGAAAGAATGAGCACCCTTAGGGTTCGAGCCAGCATCCAGCTGAGAGGTCTGTGGGTACAGAAAAGATTATTTACATTGAACTATGAATTTTGAAAGTAATATTATATAAGCCTTCCAGCTTTAACAATTAAAGAGAAAAGTAATTATAAGAATTACCCAAATGTTAAATGGTTCAAAAATAAGTGAAATATTTCTGTCTCCCTGGTGGAATGTTTTGCAAGACCAAAAGAACAAGTTTCTAAAAGATGGGGGGGAGGGAAAGTGGGGGTCTATGATTCATTTAAAAATGCAAATATTTTAATAGGTTTCTTTTAATATGTATGTTAATGAGCTTATAGATGAGACACAAACCACAGGCCAAGTAAGCAGATGTCTTGTCAACAAGGTCTAGAATTTAGAATCATTAGGGCTCTTTTAAGAAACATACTTACTCTGACATAAAACCGAAGTATATTATAATATTTCAAATTCACACTGCTCTGTGTGACATTTTTTCCTCATTAAAATGAAGAATGACACAGCCAGAGAGAGGCCCATCTTCCCTGCTTTGTATTTGTAGTTCAAACGATGTCTCCAGCAAATTGTCCCAGAGAGACAAAATATTAAGCACCTTGAGTGCTGTTCTGCATGCAATTAATTTCACAGCCTGTGGAAGTTTTTAATGTGTTGTGGTGACCAGTGAAATAATAATTAGTTGCTGCTCATTGTTCCCATCTTGTTCACTCTCCCTTTTCTGCAACCTGTCAAACCCTGTTTAACTCTGCTTGTTTCTCTAGGTGTCAGCTCTTTTACATTGTGCAGCTTTCATGATGAAATTCCTGATCTTCTTGTTCACCCTTCAACTTTGAAAAGCAGAGACCCAGATAGACCTGAGAAAAGGGAACTCAGTGAAGGGTAACGAACAGAGTCTTTCTGAATCCCCAGCAAGTGAAGTACACATATAATCATTAAGTAAATACCATAAAACTTAGGTCTAACATCTGAGTTAATTACCTGTTGGATTGAGGTTTTGTCAATCTACCAAAATCAACAGAAGTTTTCCTACTGCCCTAAGGGAATTTCTATCCAACCTTAAATTAAGTCCTCATTTAACCCAATTCCTCTGGAGCACACACACATACACCCAAAGGCAACTCCCATCCTTTGACTCTTATAAGGCAGTGACATTTATGCCACAAAACCAGCACTCACATAGAATATGTTTCTTGTGACACGGTTATTTGTCCTAAAATCTCCATAATTAAAAAGGAAGAGTGTTGAAAACACCACCGCTGGTACAAACAGAGCAATCTGCAATATTAAATAAACTTTCAACACAGAGACTTTGACCAACCGAGTTGCAGAAAAGAGCAGAAAAAAACCAAAATTGCAATGGAATCCTAACATTTTAAAAGGAAAATAAAGGGGCAAAGTAGAACACACACTGTTTTCAATACTTTTTTTCAAAATTGACCATCTAGAAACACTGAAAATTTTCCCTGCATTCCTCGGAAATCAATAATAAAAAGCATTTTTTCAAATGATACCCTCTCACCCTGTAGGGAGGCCTGGATGGATGTGGTCTATTTCTGACAGATGGTCTTCATTTAACCAAAAGGATACCTGGTCTGAGAAAGAGCCCACTCTGCTCTGCCTTCCTACAGCAAAGATTCCTTAATATGGATGTACACTAAAATATGTTACGAAAAGCCTTCAGGAAAATGTGTAGAAGTCAAACGGAATAAAAACACAATGAATCTCTAACCTCAAATCCTGCACAGAGGACTTAGCCACCATAAGCCCTCATTAATGAATGACTATCATTTTCCACTCTGATGAAGTTCATATTTAAATCACAAGACTTTGCAACCTTAACACAGTTAAAGGTTGCACGTTTGCCACAAGTCCATAGAGGGACAAGACTGAGCTGAAATTCAGACTCGAAGGAACTTGGACCTGTTATCAAAGAAATGGAAATGAAAGAGCGGGGGCCACATCAGAAACCAAAATTCCTTAGAATCTTTTCCTAAACAATTTCCTCCTTTGCTGTGACGCCCTTGATCTGATCCCGCTGCTCCATTTGGGTGTTCATCACAATTTAGGATGATGACCATGGCTGGGGTTTTCAAAGGAAAACAACCTTACAGTGAACACTGACACCCATCCCAACCAAAGCCTTTTTGTCTCGTGCCAGACCTTGAGATCTTTGTCTCTTTTTGACAGACAGGACTGGATTGCTGCTGTACAGGGCCATGGCAGCTCCTGTGCTCGGGAGCACACAGGACAAGACAGAGAGAGGTCATTTATAAGAACAAAATGCAATATTTATGCTGAAAATTAGAGTATCTAGAAGGAAGATTCAGAATAACCATTATCAGCAATTGGAGGAAAACAATCTGACTACAGACCTGTGTGGAAAAATTTGACCTTTGTTTCAACAAATACTGGAACTTTCAGCCGTGTTTCAATAAAAAGTTCATAGTTTCACAACACTGAAGTGTTGCTTTTAATGAAATGCCTTAAAGGTTTTAAAAATGCTTTCCCCCATGCAACTCAGCCAAAACCATTTTGAAATAATTTTTGTTTTCCCTCAAGCCGCAGTTTTTGATGAATAAATGATAAAATATGACTGAAAGGAACAGACATATCCATAAACCAGGCATGTTGGTTTCAATACAGCTGAAAGGTCTTTGAATTCTCAAAAAAACCTATTGCAGACAATAGCCTGTCTGGACTTCAAGTGCGATGCAGAGAGATAAAAATAAAAAATGATGGGGGCCAGAAGAGAGAAAAAAAATAACCCTGTTTGCAAAACTTACATAATAGAAAAATTTTACTAGCACTTAATAGCATCCTAAATTCCAGTTGAAAATACACATTTTATCAGATTTCTGAAGTACTGTCTTTTCAAATTTTTCTTTTGTGTGTATGAGTTCCATCCTTGGTGAGTGCAAATTGTTTCCTGCATCAAGTACTGGCCAACACCCTTACATTTCAAGGTGAATGCGAGTGATTTCAAAACCGTATTAATCTTATTCTTCAACACAGTATTGAGGTTCAGTGGAAGAAAAGGCCTCCCATAAACTTTCCATAATAAAATTAACTCTCTAAAGTCCAAGTTCTCTGTAGGATGACTTGGTTTAACATCCATGAAACTTTCAGGGAGCTACATGCTTTTCATGTGTTAGTGTTAATATTGGTTTTAATTATTTAATCCTGCACATGCTTACACTCCTGGGAAAGCAAATTATTCTGTCACAGGGCCAGAACACAGAGCAATGCACCTAAGAAAACAAGGGTGGTGCAGCTGAGCTCGGTTTTGTCCTTGTGCGTTTGTTTCAGTTGTAATTCAGTGAATAAAATATTCTGGGGCACATTGGCCCGTGCACAGACAATACATTCATGACCCCTGCAGTAACAACCTACCCACTCCCAGTCTTAGCAGTGACCTCCAGGATCATCCCCTTAGCTCAGGAAGGGCCAAGAGCCCATGGCCAGAACCAAAGCTGCAGCAAAGTCCAGCACCAGACAGGATGGGTGAGATGGGCTTGGGCCATATGAGACCTGCC
>VYZT01025860.1:0-36522 GCA_013400735.1 Pomatostomus ruficeps
TTAAGGGGCAGCGAGGGGCGCGGCCGCCGCAGCGCCGAGTGCGGGAGCGGGCGGAGCGGGCGGTGAAGGCGGCAGGAGCAGCGGGGCGGCACCCTCGGACACCGGCACCATGCGTGAGATCGTGCACATCCAGGCCGGGCAGTGCGGCAACCAGATCGGCGCCAAGGTACGGACCGGCGCCCCGACCGTCCGCCTGGGACACTCCGCGCGTGGGGCGGTGCCCGCTCAGCCGGGCTCCGCGTGTCCCGGGGAGAGCGCTGCCGGGAGGGAGAGAGCCCGGCTTCCCGCTGCCAAGTACCGTCGGGCTCGCCCTTCCCTGGGAGGGTCCGCACTGGACGGCTCACGGCTGTTGCATCTTAGAGGGGACCGCGGTGGCGCTTCCGCGCTGTGGGTACCCAGTGGGAAAGGAGGGTCCGGCGGGGGCATCAGCTGCCCTCCATCAGCCCCTCGCGGACTGCAGGGGTCCCGGGCGGGCGGGGGAAGGGGCGCCGAGCCGGTGCCACACCCCTCCCATCGGTGGAGGGGGGTGCGCGGGGCGCGGTAGCGGCTCCGTCTGGCCGGGGGGCCGCACCCACGCGCGGCGAATCCCTGTTCGCCACGTGGCGGGGATTTGGCCAGGGGGCGAGAGAGGGGCGTGGCGGCACTGACCACCCTTCGGTCCTCTCAGTTCTGGGAGGTCATCAGCGATGAGCACGGCATCGACCCCACGGGCAGCTACCACGGGGACAGCGACCTGCAGCTGGAGAGGATCAATGTCTACTACAATGAAGCCACCGGTAACGCCCCTCTCTAATGAGCTTCCAGCGGGAGGGGGCAGAGGGTGTGCAGGCAGGGGTCCCCCAGCCCTCCCCGCAGTGGGTGACGCCCCAGCACAGCTTAAATGGCTGCTTTGTTTTCTCATCCCTGGATCTTTCCAAATTCCCACACCCTCCATGTCCTCAGCAGCAAATCATGGGGAAGCGGATGGGAGCACAGCAGGGTTCCTGTGACACTGGCTGCCGACTGTGGGGCTGTAACGCTGGTGCCGGTTCCTCCCACAGGAAACAAGTATGTCCCCCGTGCCATCCTCGTGGACCTGGAACCCGGCACTATGGACTCTGTGCGCTCCGGCCCCTTTGGACAGATCTTCCGTCCCGACAACTTTGTCTTTGGTGAGTGAATGCGGGGTGGAGGTGCTCCCAGAGAGGGAACTCCACACACACAGGAAAGACCTGGAGGGAGCATGCAAGTGACCCTGGGGAAGCTGAATCCCCATAGCAGAGAGGGGATGGAAGTGAGGGGAGGAGTCCATGGGGAAGGGGCAGCGGCATCATCTCTGTTTGTCCCTGGGGGGCTAACGTGGCACCTGGCTTCTGGTCCACCCTGTAGGTCAGAGCGGGGCTGGCAACAACTGGGCCAAGGGGCACTACACGGAAGGCGCTGAGCTGGTGGACTCTGTGCTGGATGTGGTGAGGAAGGAGTCGGAGAGCTGCGACTGCCTGCAGGGCTTCCAGCTGACCCACTCGCTGGGCGGGGGCACGGGCTCCGGCATGGGCACCCTCCTCATCAGCAAGATCCGGGAGGAGTACCCCGACCGCATCATGAACACCTTCAGCGTCATGCCCTCGCCCAAGGTGTCGGACACGGTGGTGGAACCCTACAATGCCACCCTCTCTGTGCACCAGCTGGTGGAGAACACGGACGAGACCTACTGCATTGACAACGAGGCCCTGTATGACATTTGCTTCCGCACCCTGAAGCTGACCACTCCCACGTACGGGGACCTCAACCACCTGGTGTCGGCCACCATGAGCGGCGTGACCACCTGCCTTCGCTTCCCCGGCCAGCTGAACGCCGACCTGCGCAAGCTGGCGGTCAACATGGTGCCTTTCCCGCGGCTGCACTTCTTCATGCCGGGCTTCGCCCCGCTGACCAGCCGCGGCAGCCAGCAGTACCGCGCCCTGACGGTGCCCGAGCTGACGCAGCAGATGTTCGACTCCAAGAACATGATGGCCGCCTGCGACCCCCGCCACGGCCGCTACCTGACGGTGGCCGCCATCTTCCGGGGCCGCATGTCCATGAAGGAGGTGGACGAGCAGATGCTCAACGTGCAGAACAAGAACAGCAGCTACTTTGTGGAGTGGATCCCCAACAATGTCAAGACGGCTGTCTGTGACATCCCCCCACGCGGCCTCAAGATGTCCGCCACCTTCATCGGCAACAGCACGGCCATCCAGGAGCTCTTCAAGAGGATCTCGGAGCAGTTCACAGCCATGTTCCGGCGCAAGGCCTTCTTGCACTGGTACACCGGCGAGGGCATGGATGAGATGGAGTTCACGGAGGCCGAGAGCAACATGAATGACCTGGTCTCTGAATACCAGCAATACCAGGATGCCACTGCTGATGAGCAGGGCGAGTTTGAAGAGGAAGGAGAGGAGGATGAGGCATAAAGTTGAGATGGGTAGGAGTTAAGTATAGTTTGAGCAGGCAAGTATTCATTGAGAGAAGGAATCTGTGCAGTTGTGCTGAAGCATGCATTTTTTAATTTGGTGCTCTCCACTGTTGCTTCTGTCAGCAGTTTTGTATCCTTGACTGTCCAATGTAACAGTAGTTGCAAAATACTTCAGAGTCTTCTGTTGAAATGGTTAACTTCTCAAACATAAAGGCTTTTTGTGTCCTAAACTGTCTCCTCTACTTTATTTCTCTCTAGATTAAGCAAGTAATTCTTGTGTCCTTTTCTGTAGCTTCACTTCTCAGTTTATTCCTGAAGTGAAAGTTTAAGCTCAACAAAACAAGAATTCTCAGGCTGTGAATTTAGCAGCATGTGGTAACTGTAGCAGTGCAACTAAAAATGTCAGGTAATTTATGGAAACTCCTGTGTCTAACAGTTTAGCTAATTGTTGGAGCAAAAGCTGCTTTAGCTGATAAGAACAAGGCACTACACTTGAATCCTGCAACTCGTCTTTATGGACATACATGGTAGAGAGGTCAGAGAGAAGATATTGAATTCCACATTACAAGCTGTCAAAACTGATTTGACAGGATAGCTGCAAGCTTCCCTACTGCCATTCAGCAGCTTATTTAACTTGTTCCAGGGACTATAGTACAGGCATATGGGTGGCTGACTGATTTGACTTGATGCTGAGCTTGCTTATCTTCCCCTCAACTCTCTTCTCTCAATACAAAAATTCCATGCAGAGGATAGGTCTGTAATAGCAGGCAATTTGAGAGCTCAAGTAAAAACACGAGTGTTTTCTCTTCAAAAATAAAATTTTTGTTTCCCAAAAATAGCCTCTCACCTTCCCTTAACTGTAAAGGGATTGACTCTACAGAGTGATCAATTCCCTTTAGGAGATACGAGGTGATGGGCAGATTTCTAGGCTCAAAAGGCTGTCCAGAGCATAAGTACAATCCTAGTCAACTATAGATACCCTGACAGTAGCTGTCTCCAAGTTACATGTTTACAGGGCAGTTGTTTGCCCCTGGTCCCTGCAGCAGGAGATGAATCTTTGCCCGGGCAGGGCAGAGCAGTGCAGCTGCACCCTGCTGTGCATCTTTGCGAAGGTAAGTGTGGGTTCTTTACAGTGAGGGAGGGGGGATTTATGTTTCTGAGTTCTTATAGGATGCAAGACCCCTGAATGAATCTATAATGTTGTTAACAGGAGTTAGGAAAGTTTCATAGATCCTATTGCTCCTACAAAGCCAGACTGAACTCCCTCATGGAGTTTAGCAGTTACCCCATACGTAAACTTAGTCCTTATCTCATGCAAACACCACTTAGGGGAGTGGTCCTGCACTAAAAAAAGTGTTGCTAAGAGAACTGCTACTAATGCTACAATTACTGCAGTCCTTACTGCTCTGAAAGGGCTGGTATTCACATGTGTGCAGCCTCTATTGTGATCCTTTACTGAAATGCTTGCAAGGCATTACTGGAATAAAGAATTAAAAGGGAGCTGCTGTGCATAACTAATATCTTGCCTGTTTTGAGTCCGCTGCCTGTGGGCACTGCTCTGAGTGTAGCCTGTTCCTCTGCTGATAGGCCTGCTGCACTGGTGTGTGCAGAACAACAGGCATTTGCTGAAGCTTTACTCTGATCTGTGGGTTTGGTTTCTGGTGCACAGAAGAGTGAGAAGCACTTAAACTGCCTGAACTGTCAGTAAACAAATACAGCTCTGTATACCCACAATAGTACTTGTATTTCTTAACACTTGAGCTGTTCTAGGATTAAACATTACACAAATTGAGGTTGTTTTAGTAACTGAGTTAATACATGCTGCCTCAGGCCCTTTGGGAAAATAACACTGTATCTGGTTGCCAAAGTAACCTTGCCTTGAAATTACCTAGCTGGGTTGCACTTGAAATTTTTGATCTTATAGCTTTGAGTCAGCAAACAAATGTAAACACAGTTTCACTAAAAGATGAGACCTTGGTCTTTGATAGTAAAGATCTTCCTTTCAGCTGTGACACTGTAGCAGGTTTCACTAGTATTCAACATGTCTAGCATCTAATTGTTAGTGTAATTACACTGTCTCTAGCTAATCCTTAAATATAGCTACCCAAGTGACACATTTCACTACAGCTCCCTTACTAGAAAGTAGGACACCATCCTACATGGCTTTCTGTTGTTCGTAGTCTGGGGTTGTTTGGGGGTTTTTTTGTTTGTTTTCTTTTTGTTTTCTTTTTTTCTCTTTTTTTTTCCTCTATTTTTTTCTTTTTTTGTTCTAGAGGAAGAAAACCCAGAAATACTCTAGACAGAAACATGTCCTTTCATAAATCCTACATGTCTTATTTACCAGTCATAATAATTAAAAAAAGAAATCAAACCATCATTTCAGTAGGAGTTGAGAAATATAGAAAAAGGGGATACTGAAAGATTTGCAGGGAAGGTTCAAATCTTGGTAGGAACAATAAGTCAAATATAAGGGAGGGTTGGTCTCATCCTTGGCCTGGGACTGCAGTACCCTTTTTCTTCCTTGTATATTTTATCTTTAGCCATATTTGTTGCCCAGGAGACCTTTCACTATAGAAAGTGGAGCTGACTGCTGTATGCCAAACAACAAAGAGGTGTCTTCACACATCTTTGTGGTTGTAATTTTTCTGTTTCACAAAGAAAGCAGAACCACTGGAAGGATTTCAGATTAGGTTATCTGACTGCCTTAACCTCTCCTGGGTGTAGATTTATATTTGTTCATGTGATGAACAATACATTTAGGGCTAAAGGTCTTGCATGAGGCATCCTGTTTGGAAGTAATGGGGATAGATAATACAAATTTAGTGGTGTGCAGATTAGGTGACTTATAATGACTGATTTGTGTTGAGATAGAAATTAATATTATAAAGCAATATATTTTCATTTCAATAAAATCAGTTGTGGCCTGAAGGGAAGCATTCTCCTCTGTTGACAATTAGAGCTGGTGGTGTTGGGGAAGGGAACAATCTCTTTATTTATTTTTTTAAACATTCCCTTTGTTAAATAAGTGGAATTTTTAAGCATGTTAGTAGAATGTCTTGACCTAGGCAAACAATCGGTGCTTGACTGCTGTTAAGTGCAAGAGGACAAAGAAAAACAAGGTTTTAAAAACAACTAGGCACCATGTAGGTTTAATTTAAATAGAAATGTCATGAGTTATGGTTGCACTGGAATGCCCTCTCTCCTAATTTCTCTTCCATGTTTTCTTCTCAAACCTCAGTCTAAACCATTGTAGCAACAGTGTTGTAGAAATATAATCCAGTATGTGGTCTGATATTTCAAAACTCTTAATGGGATTGTAGGCCTACATCTGTTTTCCAACAGATGTTTTCCAGTCTTTCAAGTGGGAGCAATAATGATCCTCCTCTTCCCAAGATACATGAAGTGCCTAAATACATAAGAGATTGGGTTGCATTAAGCATACAATGGTCCCGGTGATGTGATGGTCTAAGAACCAAACCTGAGGCCCATCCTGGTGACAGGCGTATCCTTCCAGAAAGTATGAGGTGAAGAACACAGTAAACCAAAGGAGCAATAGGATTTATAACCTGAAGAAAGAAGAGAATCCAGGTGTTTGGGACTCCTTGCCAGGGAATTCCCTGCAAAAATAGGACAAACCCCTAATCTACGTAGGGAAATCTGCTCTTGGACGATGATATCATGTCCTACATAGCTCAGAAGAGTGTGGTGCTAGTAGGGTCTTCTATATGTGCAAGTATCATGTGCGTAAAGAAACCGTGATGGACTGACAGAGTCTTTATGGGATGGTGCTGCAAAGCACAGCTCTGGTGCCTGGAGCAACTCTGGCAAAGCAGGGCAAGGGGGACAAGCTTTCTTGCCTCACTTGAAAAGGTTGGGGCCTCTAAAAATACTCCCTTCATTAGAAAGCATTCTCTTGATTCCTTTGCCCTCCCTGTAATCCCCATAGCTAAATTATGTGTAGCACCAGATTGAAACCCAGTAATGAGTTTCAGTAGGGCAAGCTTCATGGTTGTTCCACAGAAATGGCTTTCCAAACACTCCTCTCCCTTCCACCCAAAAAACCCTGAACAAAACCCACCCCCCCCCCCCCCATCTCATTGTTCTACTACTACTTCCTTTTTTATTTATTTTTTTTTTAAAGAAGGGCTGTTAATCTATATTAGATTCTGCCTCACAGTGTGAGGTGCTTTAATTACCGCTTTCTGTTTAATGAAGCCTAAAATTTTCGTTTGCTGTAGCTATGAGGGAGTAAAATCTTCCCTGGAAAAATCCCCTATTATGTGATATACAACTTTTCTCCCAAAGGATGTTATTCTACTTTTCCTCTCCACGTTAAAGCATAATGAACGAATACTTTTAGGACTGTTCAGAAATGGTAGCCTGCACAGGAGTTAGAGGTAACACTATTCCCCTGAACCTGTTCATTTTACAGAAGGCACTGTTTCTCATTTACAAATAATCCCCTTCTTCATCTTCCCATTTGCTTTTTCAGCTGCTTCTACATTTCCACAGGACAAAGCTTGCGACAATTTTGATGTGTTATATGTGCCTGGGGTAATCTGAATAAGGTTATTTCCTCTCCCCCTTTCATCAGCTCAAAATAAACCTCTACAGAGAAGGACCTGATTTTTTATGTGATTAAAAAAAACATTTTTGGGAATTTTTCACCTTACAATCTAAAATCCATTCATACTAAGCACATGTCTTTTGATACTTCAGCAATCACCTGTCCTGGTCTGTTTGTTATTTATTAAAATGGAAAAGAGCAGACTATTTGTTCTCAGATACTCCCATTTAAACGGGTCTTATCTTTAGCTTGCCTACAAGAAAATTCAAAATGGAAGCATTTGGTCACAGAAAAGTGCCTCGGGATATGATGCATTTTGGGAAAAGACATTTCTTGGCCCTGAGTCTCCTAGACACTTGTCCAGCTGGAGCCCTCTGAGCATTGGAAACTGTGGCAGAGGGAGGATGTGAGGGAAGCTATTAAAGTTTGCCCATCCCCAGATATTCTGCCAGCAAAGGACACAGTGCAGGTGACAACTCCTCTCCCTGAGCAGTTTAACAAGAAGTGAACTGTTTCCCTGCTCCTATCTTCAGTCCTATTTTAAGTGTTTTATTTGTGAATTTGCCAGAAAGAAAAATTGTGTCTCTTTGAAGTGTGTGTATAAGAAAGCTATCTATTTACAGTATCTAGGTAAAAAAGAAATAACTTAAGAGTAGGTCATTCCCTCCTCCCCCACTCAAAGTCATTTTTCCCTTACGGGCAGAATTCCACTTGTAAGGGAAGAAATCAAGTTAGCTCTGTTAAATTCTTATTTATTAATGTTTGATTCTGGTAGTGTAGAGATTTTCCCAAGAGGTCTCAATTTATCCATATGTCATCTTTTATAATCAGGTTATTTTTCTCACTTGGCTTCCTTGGAAAGCTTAAGGCATGAGGTTTTTTCTTCCTTTTTGGCAAGAATGCCTCTGTCATTGAAAAAAAAAAAAGTTCATAATAATCCAGTTTAAGCAGAATGTGAAAACACTTGCTCCTGAGGATCAAGTGGCTACCCTGGCAGAGGTTGTGTAGCTTATTCAGTAAAAGGTTCTGTGTTGTTTTGCAGTGAAAAATGTTTCCACATTTTCCATGAATGTAATAGAAAGATACTGGCTGCCTCCATAGTGAATAATTAAACAGGGATTTCAAGCAGAATTCAAATGTTCTCACAACAAGCTTTACAAACATTTAATGAAATTCAAGCACTGACTTCTTACAGCATGCTTCTCTGCATCCAGCATAATGCTGGTCTTATAATTAATAAATTAATTGTATGGCTGGGTTTTATTGGAAATTTCAGCTAAGAAATTTCCAACTCCACCCTAGCAGGCAGGGATTAGAGATTTTGTTGGCATTGAGAAGACTGCCACTTCCATAGGCAGGGCTGATTCAGTATCCTCCAGCTGCTAAAAAGGATGGTCCTATTCCCCTTGCCGCACTTCAGGTGGTAACTGTGTCATTTCCTCTACTAGCTCCAGGGTATGTCTGACCCTTTCACCAGTCTTCCTCTCCCTTAACTCCACAGTGAAGGACAGAAAATTGAGGGGGTAGAAGAAGGTTTTTATTCGATTAGTGGTGTGCCAGAGGCAGAACTTGTGCAAAGAAGGAGGGAAATGTAAGCAGCTGGAAGCAGGAGAGCGCAAAACAAGAAGTTTGGTTGATTCAGCCACCTAGTGCAACATCACGCCGAACTCTCCTGCAGAGAGCCCAGGAAATTTTAAACAATGTGCAGTGAATCCCACCACAAACTACTGCATCTCTTAGAAGATGTCGCAAGATGTTTGCCCAGTGTCAGTTTGAGTTACAAGTAACTATCGGATTGCAAGAAAGCAAGGAGGCTAAGGAACGAAAGAAACAGTAACTAGTAGATGAAAGCCGCTATCTGTACCTTGTTCTCGATGACGTACAGGGAATGAACTGCCCTGGAAAACATGGTATCAGCATTTCATCTATATTGATGCTGGAATCTTGGTCATCTTTTGACTAGAGGACACAGTTTGTAGGAATAGCAGACGTGTTTCATCTACTGAGCAGTCTAAAAAGGTAGATGCAGCCTGGATGGGGGCAGGAGCCATCTGGCTGCTACCCCATCACATCTGGTGTGCCAAGAGGAAATAACGAGAGGCTGCATTGTTTTGCCTTTCTTCTCAGTAAATCGCTGCCTGATGATGATCAACACATTTTTCTCTTTTTGGAATCACTTTGAGACATGTGATCGTGTTTATTATGGTACCTTTGGAAGCCAGACAAGCGGGGTTCTCTTTGCTGTGTCCTGTACAAGCACATTCACAGAAATGCCTGATTCTCAGAGGTTATAATCTAAATTCACAGGAGGAACCATATGGTGAGGAAGAAATATTAGATTCATGGAGAAACACTTCCCCCTCCTAAAGGTGCATGGGTTATTTTAGAAATGAGTGTGTCCCAAATTGCTCTGTAATGTGATTTTCTCTCTCATGCTTATCTTCTCTCTTCTTTTGTTCTTGACCAAACACACAAACCCCCAGGTATAATAAAGTTCAGAGGGCTCTACAATGAAACTGCTTTTGCCCATTCATAAAAACATGCTCAGCATTGTTGTATTTAATTGCATCTAGTGCCTGCAGTGAGTTGTAATATTGAAACTAAAATAGGTTTTCCTTTTAGGAATTTTATTACTAGCATTAAAATCACTTTCAGAATTATTCCACCCTATGGCTGGCAGAATATTCTTCTATCTAAATGCACATTCCAAATGATTAAGCATCAGGTTTCAAAGGTGACTTCAGACAGTCCTTATCAGGTGGGAATGCCATAGTTACCAGGTAGGAGGCAATCAATAAGGTGATAAACAGAGCCTGCTCATTTGAGTACCAACAGAAAGACTCAAAGAGCCATGAACAACACATGACATCATTCATCACAAATCACTGACAATAAAGCCATGGGCAGACATTTTGTGTGCTTGAGAAGCTTTCATATTTGTACACGTGTGGTTCTTTCTCAAACAATGGGAAATCACAGACAGACATGAAAATGTTGTGGGATCCCTGTTGCCTCCCTTGTGCATCCATCGCCAGGCTCCACTGTTGCCTTGGAAACTGGGTAGGCAGGGTTTGATGCAGGCAGGGAGGAGGCTGTGGCAGAGTTTCAGCTGAGGAGGGACCCATGGGTGTTCCTAGGCACATGCCCCGCCTTTGTATGAATGGGAACCTTTTTGGCTTTCATTTGCCATTCTGACAACTTAGAGCTATATTAGAAAAAACCAAAACAATAGGGAACTCCCTTATCTATTTAAGTATCCTCAATGGCTAAGATTTGTTGAAGTGTTTGCCATAATGAAAGGTTCTGAATTGACATTCAAGTAGTTGACATTTAGTTCGGTTCACTGCGTGTTCATGGATGTTCAGTGTTGCTGAAGATGAGACAGAAACATGTACTTCCCTTTAGGTACTTAGAATAAAACCTGGAGCTACATCCCCACCCTGAAAAAAACAGTTGGAATCTATGAAGAGACCAGTACTATAGTATGTAAGAATTAGTTTCCTAATAAAAGTTCAGAATCCTTAGTGGAATAACTCTAAAGGAGGTCACTGTGTGCATGTGGGAAGAAGACATCTCAGGGAGTGTCCATGTGTCTTCAAGAAAAGAATCATGATGCTTCAAGCTGGGCCTTTGTGGATTGCCAGGAATACTTTGGCACCCTTAAAGCTCTTCAGCCTCTGTGTGGATCCCTCAGAGATGGAGCTGTGTTGCAGTTACACCAGTAGTGAGAAGATGTAAGTGCCTGCTGCTGCCCAAAAAGGTGGGTTATGCATATAGCAAGTACAAATGGATATGCACAAGTTCTGTTAACAGTAACAAAGGCTGCCTGTGATTAAGTGTCGCTGAAACATGTCAAAGGAAAATACTGATGACAGCTGGGATATAAAGAACAAAAACTTCTAAAGAATTTGATGAAAAGGTCTCAGTGCCAGCACAGTCCTGGATATTTTGTGATTGCAAAAGCCACATGGAATAGCACCACACTTAATTCCCTGTGTTGCAAAGCTTAAGCCAATCTGTGCTCATGACATTTCACAGCAGCTGAGGTTTCTGCACTAGGGAAGAAAAAGAGCTACAGTTGATAAGTCAATTCACTGGAGCAACTGAGAGCCACTTTTGAAAATACAGCCAAAGTACTTTTCCAAGGTCACAGCAGCCAAATTCCAGGCAAAGATACGGTGCTTCTTTAGCCACCACTATTTCCTGCTATAGATAAAAAAAAAGAGTGAAACTGGTGACATTATGCATTGATTTATTTTGTGTTAAACATAGCTAACCTAAGTATTATGTAAACAATCATTCTCACTTTATTCTTGATAATGATTTCCCACATCAATTATTACCTCACCTTCGCAAAAATCTTCTTGTTTTGAAGGTGTTATAATTGCAATAAAATGTTGTAGTGTACTGTGAAACTGAGACTAATAAACTGTCAGTCTGGTGTTGCTGATCACACAGCCTCCCACTCCTTTCTTTCCTTTTCATACAACCACAGAATTGTGGAGATTGGACAGAACCTCTGAGATCATCTAGTCTACTCCTTTACTCTGCCTGACAAGGTCAGCTAGAACAGGTTAATCACGGTTGTCCCCCCTACGGTTTTGACTATCTCCAAGACTGGACACTCCACAATCTGAGCAAAGAGCAAAGCAGTTTCTTTCCTTATGTTTAGGTTTCTGTATTTCAGTCTGTGTCCATCACCTCTCCTCCTGTCATGGCACACCTCTGAGAGGAGCCTGGCCCAGCTTCTTTACTATTTCCCATCAAGTATTTATACACACTGATAAGAATCCCCTGTGCCTTCTCCAGGAAAATCAGTCCCAGCTCTCAGCCACTCCTTGTATGACAGATGCTTCACTTCCTTAACTGCCTTCATGGCCTTTCATTGGACTCACTCCAAAATATCCAACTCTCTCTCGTATTGGGGAGCCCAGAATTGGATGTAAAACTCCAGATGTGTCTTACCACAGCTTATCCCTTTCCTTGACCTGCTGGTAACAGTCTTCTTTAAACAAGGATGTTGCTGGACATCCTTGCTGTTAGGGCACACTGCTGACTCATGTTCAACTTGGTGTCCACCAGGATCTCCAGATTCTTTTTGGCCAAACTCCTTTCCATCTGGGTGCTCCCCAGCATGTACTGGTTCAGGGGGTTGTTCTTTTCCATGTACAGGACTTTGCACCTCCCTTTGTTAAACTTCATGAGGTTCCTGTCAGTCTATTTCTCCAGCCTACTGAGGTCACTCTGGATTGCCAGCACAACCCTGTGATGTATAAGTCCCTCCTCCCAGTTTTGGGTCATCAGCAGACTTGTTGAGGGTGCACTCTCTTGCCATTTAACTCACTAACGAAGAAGTTAAATGGTGTTGGCCAAGGATCAGTCACTGGAGAAGAGCACCAGTGGCTGGCTTCTGAATTTCATGATGCTGATCTCAAGCCCTTCAGTTTGACAGTTCAGCCAGTTTTTACTCCATCTCACTGTCCATTTTTGTAGGCCATACCTCATCAGTTGGCCTACAGGGATGTTATAGGAGACAGTTCTAAAGTCTTCACAAAATAAACAATGTTAACTATGCTGAGCCTGTTGATACTTGGGAAAACTTTGAGATCTTGCATTACCGTGCTGTCCCCTTGGCACTTTAATGTTGTGCTTGAGGTGAAGCACAAGTGAACTGGTGATCTCTCCAGTTCCATTATGCTGAATATAGGGTACATTGTTTTGCATCCTCTTTACCAACCTATTCCTTGCTTCATTGTGGGCTGTTGTCTCCCTTCCCTAGTGTAAAGCTGTCCTCAACAGGCTGGCCAGCTGGGTGGCAAAGCTACTTCCGCTTCTGAAAAAAAAATGAGAGCTGTGAACCAAATAATGTTTTATAATCAAGTTCAGTAATTTCTGCACAATCCATTATAGATCCTGCTGAAATATGTTTCAGATATTCTCCTTGGCAGCAGTATAGATATAGGTGTGTATCTCAGTTGGTTCAATTATATTCTCCTTGTTGCCCTTGAACTGTCCCTCCTCAGTCAATCACCATGTACTTAGCTCAGTTTTTTTCTATGAGACATCAAGCAAAGATGCTATGAGCAGGATCCAAAGTTTTCCAAAATGAGGTGTGTGGCAGGTGTCTGGTAACACAGAACATAACTTCACTTATAGAAAAGAAACATATCCCATTCCTGTGTGTGTTAAACTGCTACCACTGCTGGATAACTCCCAGAAAAAGCCATTCTTTAGCAGCAGCATAAAATCTCATCCCAGCCCTATGTGTTCCTGAAATTAGGGCCCCATGTATACAGGTTTAGCAGCACTAAGAGTTTGGTGCTTGAAAGTGGCTGTGGGCTTTAACATCATCACCCAATCTCCGCTTGTTTCAGGTGCCCAAGCTATGGAAAAATTATGCTTGTGCTTCAAACATATTGAAACATGATTAAGCAGGCCTGAGCTAGAAATACAGGCTTAAGGGTACTAATAAAACATAGCAGCATATGCTTGGCTGTTGTGGCGCAGTAGAGGCAAAGGAAGCATGTGGACGAGTTCCAACAGGTGTGCAAAGAGGAGTTAGGCGGTTTTGTTTTCTCTTTCACTTTTTCATCCCAAGATGAGCCATGTCCTGTCCGATTCCGGCCTGTTCCCCAACGGCTGAAGGCGAAGTTCCCGCGGCACCCCACGCCAGCGGCGTTCAGCACATGGAGGGGCCTGCAGCCTGCCGACCCCAGATCGGACCGGACCCGGGGCCCGACCGGGGCGCGGGAGACAATGCCCGGTCCCGGCCCACCCCGCGCCGTTCCCGCTCCACGTCACCGGCGGGGCGGAGCGCGGCGCCGGATTTAAGGGGCAGCGAGGGGCGCGGTCACCGCAGCAGCGAGTGCGGGAGCGGGCGGCGAAGCGAGAGGCGGCAGCAGCGGTAGGGGCAGCTTCGGAGAGCGGCACCATGCGTGAGATCGTGCACATCCAGGCCGGGCAGTGCGGCAACCAGATCGGCGCCAAGGTACGGACGAGCGCGGGTCGCACCCCGCGGGTGGCGCGCAGCTCCGTCTCGAAAGGAAGAGCGACCCGCGGTCTGCTGAGGCGTCGTGGCTCCTGCCCCTGTACCCCCCGTCCCTGCCGGTCTGAGCTGCCGCGGGGCTGGGCGGGGTAGGGATATGCCCGCGCTCCCGTCCGGCGTGCCCAGCCTTCCCGCAGGCAGCCGCGGCCATCCCCCGCTGCCTCGCCCCTCTGCGGCCACGGCGCCGGCTCCCGAGGGAGGAGGGAACGGGAGGTGTTTCAGTGCCACGGATTACCCCTCACTACCGAACGTGTGCAGGTGTTGCCATCTTGCACTGACTACAGGGCCTTAAGCCAATGCTAGACAATGGGAGATCACGAAATTTATATAGCCAGAGATGGTGACCCTTTGGATACAAGCTACAAAGGAATTAACTTGCACTTCAGTGCTCTGGCTGCTCGTCTGCCCCCTGCTAGTTCAGCTGCTGTGGCCAGAGAAGCCCTTGTGCACTGACTCACCTTCCCACCCGGCAGCTGCTCTGCCATGCAAGGGAGTGGTCAGGGCCGAGGAATGCATGGGCTGCTCTGAGGGTGTGTGATTGGCACTGGCCAGCTGTTTCCACTGGCACTGGAAATGGCTAATTGCCATTTTTCAAAAATTTCCTCTAGTTCTGGGAGGTCATCAGCGATGAGCATGGCATTGATCCCACGGGCAGCTACCATGGGGACAGTGAACTGCAGCTGGAGAGGATCAATGTCTACTACAATGAAGCTGCTGGTAAGTCTCTGCTTCCTCAGATGTCCTTAAATAATTGGGGCAGGCATGACAGCTCACTGAGGCTGGAAAAATCCCTGAACAAGAGCTGTCATCTGCCAGTGACTCCTCTAAGAGACCTTTGTTCTCAGAAAGGCTCTAGTAACACGGTAGTCTTGATCGTGACAGTGTCTCTCCAGAGAAATGGAGGGAGCTGGATGGGAGCACAGCAGGGTTCCTGTGACACTGGCTGCCGACTGTGGGGCTGTAATGCTGGTGCCGGTTCCTCCCACAGGAAACAAGTATGTCCCCCGTGCCATCCTCGTGGACCTGGAACCCGGCACTATGGACTCTGTGCGCTCCGGCCCCTTTGGACAGATCTTCCGTCCCGACAACTTTGTCTTTGGTGAGTGAATGCGGGATGGAGGTGCTCCCAGAGAGGGAACTCCACACATACAGGAAAGACCTGGAGGGAGCATGCAAGTGACCCTGGGGAAGCTGAATCCCCATAGCAGAGAGGGGATGGAAGTGAGGGGAGGAGTCCATGGGGAAGGGGCAGCGGCATCATCTCTGTTTGTCCCTGGGGGGCTAACGTGGCACCTGGCTTCTGGTCCACCCTGTAGGTCAGAGCGGGGCTGGCAACAACTGGGCCAAGGGGCACTACACGGAAGGCGCTGAGCTGGTGGACTCTGTGCTGGATGTGGTGAGGAAGGAGTCGGAGAGCTGCGACTGCCTGCAGGGCTTCCAGCTGACCCACTCGCTGGGCGGGGGCACGGGCTCCGGCATGGGCACCCTCCTCATCAGCAAGATCCGGGAGGAGTACCCCGACCGCATCATGAACACCTTCAGCGTCATGCCCTCGCCCAAGGTGTCGGACACGGTGGTGGAACCCTACAATGCCACCCTCTCTGTGCACCAGCTGGTGGAGAACACGGACGAGACCTACTGCATTGACAACGAGGCCCTGTATGACATTTGCTTCCGCACCCTGAAGCTGACCACTCCCACGTACGGGGACCTCAACCACCTGGTGTCGGCCACCATGAGCGGCGTGACCACCTGCCTTCGCTTCCCCGGCCAGCTGAACGCCGACCTGCGCAAGCTGGCGGTCAACATGGTGCCTTTCCCGCGGCTGCACTTCTTCATGCCGGGCTTCGCCCCGCTGACCAGCCGCGGCAGCCAGCAGTACCGCGCCCTGACGGTGCCCGAGCTGACGCAGCAGATGTTCGACTCCAAGAACATGATGGCCGCCTGCGACCCCCGCCACGGCCGCTACCTGACGGTGGCCGCCATCTTCCGGGGCCGCATGTCCATGAAGGAGGTGGACGAGCAGATGCTCAACGTGCAGAACAAGAACAGCAGCTACTTTGTGGAGTGGATCCCCAACAATGTCAAGACGGCTGTCTGTGACATCCCCCCGCGCGGCCTCAAGATGTCCGCCACCTTCATCGGCAACAGCACGGCCATCCAGGAGCTCTTCAAGAGGATCTCGGAGCAGTTCACAGCCATGTTCCGGCGCAAGGCCTTCTTGCACTGGTACACCGGCGAGGGCATGGATGAGATGGAGTTCACGGAGGCTGAGAGCAACATGAATGACCTGGTCTCCGAATACCAGCAATACCAGGATGCCACTGCTGATGAGCAGGGCGAGTTTGAAGAGGAAGGAGAGGAGGATGAGGCTTAAGCCCCCTGGTATCAAAGGAACTTCTGTAAAGCAGGCATGCATCTGAATGACTTCTGATAGTGGTGGTGGTGAAGCATGTTTTCTAGAAACTATGTACCCAATTATCCTCTCAGCATTTGTAACTTTGGCAGATTTCTCAATGTAAAAGTTCTGAATCCTGGTATTTACAATGGTTTTTGTCCTTTAACATTAAGAGCACATAAAGGCATGTAGTCTAGATCATGTTTTCTGTCTTTCCTAACACCTCTATTGGACAAATAACAGCTGTTCAGCCTGGGTGGCAACAAGCAAGTTTAAAGACATGTCAGAAGTCTTGCTGTACAGCAGTATGCTCTGATCCCTGAGGCTTACAGGTTCTTAAGATGTATGTTTCTCATGCAAATATGTTTAATGTGTTTTCTTACAGGACTCAAACCCACCTATAACTTCACTGAAGATGGAAAGCCAACTTACATTCCTAAACAAGGCAAAGGCCAAGCACCTCTGACTTGTTTTACAGTTCAAGTCAGCATAGGAAATTTTCCACTTCTCTGTTGAAGTCCTCTGCAAAACGCAGGTGTAAATTATGCTTTCCTTCCGGCATCAGAAGCAACCTTAAAAGAGAAAAAAAGAAAATCAAACAGTGATTATACATTTTATTCTGTGAATTTAGGTAATTGAAATACTTGTTGCATTTTCCTTGCTCTTGATTACTCAGTAAGGAACTGCAGGAACTCTTATTTTAAGTAGTGTCACCGTGTATGTGGTTCAGAATGTGAACCACAGCAACAGCTGGAGTAACAAGTATACTACTTGTCCCTTTTTGGGGAGGACAAAATAAGCCTAAACCAAATTTTTGTGTCCTAGACCCAGTTTCCAGAAACCTTTCTGGTGATCTACAGAGAAGATAAGATTGCAAAATTTATGTGAATAAGATGCATCTTTGAAAGGTATGTAAAGTACCTGAGCACTGCCTCTTTCAGAGAACAGTAGTTGTGCTTGGCAGTGAAATGTAGAGTTCTTGTCATGACCCAAATTTGGTTAGTATCTGTACTTTGTCTAATCTTTCTACAAAGAGATAATCCAAAACTAAAACAATTCATCCATTAAAATAAGAACGGAAGTCATAACTTCTCTGGCTATACCAAAAGCTTAGAAGTAGTACATGTGAATAAGGTTAAATCTTTGTCATACAAATATGATTTTGACATGCCTAAAATTCTATTTAATTTTGCTTTCTCTCTGAGACAGACTTTATATATCCGGGATGTACGCTTCTTTATATGGGGGTGGGAAATTGTTTAAATTGTTTTGTTCTACCACATACTAAGCAGTTTCAACAGAACTAAAACCATTTTGATTGATACTTTATGTTGTCTTCATGTCCGAGTCCCACTGTAGCAAGAGGGATCAACTTTCTTTTGGTGGTGACAAGTGCTGTTTTGTTTTGGGAAAAGAGCAGCAGCATGTGAACATACCCAGATTTTCTAGAGAATTCTGTTTGAATTTCATTAAGTCTCTTTCTTCAAAGACTAAGCAGCATACAGATGCACAAACTATAGCACTGTGTATGCTATTTTCTGCTGCTGTTAATGTTTCCTACTACTGTAATGGTACCAAACTCCAGCCATACCACGCAAATGCAGAACAATGGCACACTCTTCCACCATGAGAGAACTGCATATATAGTCAGAAGCAGCTTTTTCCACTTACTACTAGATAAAAATCAAGGTAAGAAAAGCTGGTGGTAGAAGCATGTGTTACTGAAAAGATACTGAATTTAAGCTTTTCTTTCTGCTTCACAATGGAAAAATGTCATCTCCAATGCAATTAGGGAACATGTATCTAAGCATTAACTTCTGAGAACACCATTAGACTGGTTTCTTTTCTGATAAATACGCATACAGGGGAGCACTTCAGCACAAACACATGCAAAGAATCGCTGTTTTACATTTTATTGGATGGCAATTTTTAACAAGGTTAGAAGGTTCTAACAAAGACTCGTCTTCCAAAGAGAGGCTATCAGATTACTTGTCTAGATTTTTGGGATAATTTGCCTTAGTCAGCATCTGGAGTATTTTGGAGCTCAGTGAAACTGAGCAGGTTGATAGGTGTTCTGAGCAGGGCATGTAGGAGTAACGAACCAGCAGACATGAAATAAAACACCTGCATGTGATTGTTAGGAAGATCTCTTGTTCTCATCTTTCCTGTGGCAGAATGCATTACTATGATCAGCAGGGCTGGCTTTGAGATAATACCATTCATTTTTGAACTGAGATGACACCAGCAAAACTGTTCCCTACACTTCGCATTCATAAATTTTTCCCCCCACACACTACTTCTGTTTTCCAGTACTAATCATCACAGTCTGTTATTAAGTAGTAATAGAACACTTGTATTTGTGTGCAAATTTATTCAGAAAATTCAGCTGGTAAAATCCCAGACTTTTATAGGAAGCGTTCCTGGAATTTTCAAGTTGTGCTGGTTTTGGCTGGGATAGAGTCAATTTTCTTCACAGTAGCTATTATGGGGCTGTGTTTTAGGTTTGTGCAGAAAACAGTGTTGATAATACAGAGATGTTTCTGTTATTGCTGAGCAGTGCTTGTACAGCATCAAGGCTTTCTGTGCTTCTCGTACAGCCCCACTAGGGAGGATGCCAGGGGTGCACAAGGAGTTGGGAGGGGACACAGCTGGGACAGCTGACCCCAGCTGACCAAAGGAATATTCCATACCTTGTGGTGTCATGCTGAGCATAAGGAGCTGGGGAAAGAAGGAAGAGGGATGTTTGGAGGGATGACATTTGTCTTCCCAAGTAACTGCTGTGTGTGATGGAGCCTGGCTCTCCTGGGGATGGCTGAACACCTGCCTGCCTGTGGGAGCAGTGAGTTAAGTCCTTGTTTTGCTTTGCTTGCATGCATGGCTTTTGCTTTACCTATTAAACTGTCTTAATCTCAACACGTGAGTTTTCTTTTCATTTTTACTCATTTGATTCTGCCCCTGATCCCATGAGTGGGGGAGTGAGTGGTACTGAGTTGCCATCTGTGGTTAAACCAGAACACACATGAAGCATATTTTTCTTAATATTTTTCTTGTTTATGTAGTAATATTTCTGAGCACAGCTGTACATTTTTTTCTCATTCTTCTTTTCTTAAAAACACTGAAAATTCATGGGACAGGTGGAAACAGAATCTTTGAGGTTGTGATTCACATCAGTGGGGCAGAGCAAAGAGAAGTCAACTGCTTCTCTAATAACTGGGAATCTCTTTCCATTCATAGCATCTAAATTCCCTGTTCTACTGAATAGGACAGAAATGAGGTCTCTTACAGCAAAAGGAATGCAATGCTCATAACAAAGAAGTTTGTTTGCTTTGATAAATCTTAGGGAGTAGTGGTTCTGTTTGTGTAGGGGAAAGAGGAAAAGGAACTTACTTGGTTTCTCTCAGATGGCTTTAGGAAAGAGCTTATTAAATTACTGTACTTTTTATATTGCAAGAAAGGTCCAGCTACCCTGTTTGCATTGTAACTTGCTAGGGAAGTTTAGAATAGCTCTCTGTGTGGCAGAGACAATTTGTCCAAATACTTCCTTTTTTTTAAATGCTGGGTTTGAACTGCTTCATTTCTCCAAAAATGGTATATAAAATCTCCACCATTTAACTTACCGAGAGCCTTTGATGTGCTTATGAATGTATTCTGCGTGAGCTTGTGGGACCAAAGGGTCTTTCTCACCATGAATTATAAATGTGGGACATTTAATATCTGGCAGCAACTGTTGGCAGATATTACCTAGGGAGAAAACAAATGAAGGTCACGCTTTGTTTTAAAATTGTATGGAAGATGAAACTGCTTCCGGAAAGGACTCTGAACTCCACTGGGTTCTAGCTATTGCCTCTTCTTGTGGATAGTGTGTGAATTATCTACAGAACTATGTAAGCAGGACTATAATTAACGTCTCTTTCTTCAAAATCTTACTTCACTGCAATTTGCTCCATTAATGGATACTAGCACAAAACGATAGAGAGAATGAAGTACTTCTGTTCCACATTTCCCCCAGGCTCTCTTTGACTCTTCAAAGCCAATGCATGTATTTCCTTTCCAGCTGTATTCTTTTCAGCCTTAGAGTCTTACAGCCCTCACATTAACACTGCATTTTGTTACAGCAGTTGTCAGGTTACAAGATTTACTACTTTTTTTGAACAAATTAACTTAGGCTGTACTCACACCTGTTGCACCTCCCAGGCCCTTTGCTGTCTGCAATGCTCTAATGGATTGACCCTGGCTGGATGTCAAGCACCCGCCAAAGCCTCTCCCTCACTCCCCTCCACAAGTGGGCAGGGGAGAGAAAAGGTTCCTGAGTTGAGACAAGGACCGGGAGAGAGCACTCACCAAATACCATCATGGGCAAAACAAACTCATCCTGGGGATACTAATTGAGTTTATTACTAACAAAATTGGAGCAGGATAATGAGAAGTAAAATAAATCTTAGAAGCTTCTTCCTGGGTTCTACCTCCTGCCCCCTGTGGTGCAGGGAGATGGGGAGTGGGGGTTATGGTCAGTTCATTGCAGGTAGTTCCTGCTGCTGCTCAGGGTGTCCTTCCACTGCTCCAGCATGGGGTCCCTCCCACAGGAAACAGTTTTCCATGAACTTCTCCAACATGAATCCATCCCACAAGCAATGGTTCTCCACAAACTGCTGCAATGTGGGTCACCTTTCCACAGGGTGCAATCCTTCAGGTACAGCCTGCTCCAGGATGAGTCCCCCACTGGGTCACAAGTCCTACCAGGAAACCTGCTGTAGTGTGGGTTCCTCTCTCCATGGGTCTGCCTGTCCCAGCAGGAGCCTGCTCCAGCATGGGTTTTCCACAGGTACAGAGCCCTCTCTTGGGCATACACCTGCTCCTGCATAGGCTCCTCCAAGAGCTGCAGGAGGGTCTCTGCGTCCAGGTGGACCTCCATGGGCTGCAGGGGCACAGCTGCCTCACCAGGGATTGTACCATGGGCTGCAGGGGAATCTCTGCTCTGGACCACTTCCTCCCCATCCTTCTTCACTGACCTTGGTGGCTGCATAGCTGTTACTCTGACATATTCTCACTCTGCTCTTCTCTGGCTGCAGTAACATCTGTGCAGTAACTTTTTTTTCCTTCTTAAATAAGTTTTCACAGAGGTGTTACTGCCATCATTGATTGGCTTGGCCTTGGCCAGTGCCATGTCCATCTTGGAGCAGGCTGGTGTTGGCTCTGCTGGACACGGAGGGAGCTTCTAGGCACCCTGCAAACCCCCTGCTACCAAAACCTGGCCATGCAAACCCAATACAAATGCATAACCATTTGATATGAATTGTACTAAAACTATTCACAGGTTATTTTCCCTGCCCATTCATAATTTTATACTTACTAGTCTTTAATCTCATTAGAAGTCATTTTAAGGCTTTTGCTTAAAGACTTTTCCGAATTTTCTCCCCTTTTTTTTCCTCATCCCTCAGTAACCTAGTTTCCAAACTCGTTGCCTAACTTCCTGTGTCCTTGCAAGGGAATCTTTGGGCAAAACATCCTTGATGAGCTTTATGTTCTATTTTTCTTTGAGATAACTTTGTTTGTAGTTGTCACCTTGCAGCTACCAGCAGCTGTAAGATTAATGCTCATACATGCACACTTTTCTTAGCTCTGAAGTCAGAGGTGCTTTCACAGTTTTTCCACTTGTTTGGTTATTTATACAGCCTTAATTTGCAGTTCTACTGGCTAAATATTTTCATTTAGAACATTTTACCCATAGTCCTCTAACACCTGCAGAAATGTTGACTGTTTTTCAGAACAAGTACCAAGTAAATTTAGGTTATTTATCTAGGGACATAGTTGGCAGACAAACTATTATTTCCTAGTTTTCAGTCCTAAAAACTGTTTTGTACTATAACCACTAAATTATATTTACTCTAAAAGCACGGTACCGCAAGAAGAATCTTGGATGTTGTGACTTTACGCAACTTACTCGGTTTCATTAAGTGCTGGCTCCTTCTAAAAGTTCATTTCTTACGGTATTTCACACTAAAAGCTGTCTCATTCAGGGAAAATAGTCTAGTTTTAAAAAGAGCTTGAGTTTTTGACCAACATTAGCTTTGCTGTCCTCCTTTTATGTCTGTTGGGTTTTATTAACACCTTTTCATATATCTGCTACTTCTGTGTCTTTGTTGCAGTGTCTTTTCTTTAATTGCAAGGCGGCCTGTTTGTACTCTAAGTTGGAAAACTGGTTTTTCTCTGAGAAAAAACCTGCAGTCTGATAGCTGCTCATCTCTTGTAGCAAACATTAAGCTTCTCCTGACCCAGTTTCAGCATCGAGGTAACTCAGCTCCTTGTTACATGTTTCTAGCTGGCTTCTTTTTCACAGTCACTTTATCTCATAGTGTCTGAGGCATGTGCAGGCAGTGAAAGGATGTCACAGCCACAGATTCACCAGGCGGCGCTTTGCACTTCAGAAAAAAAAACAGTTTTAAGGAGATGCAGTCCAGAAAGGGTAAAATAAAATTGGAAAATAATTTGTTACATCACTTTACTGGGAGAAATCCTAGTGCTGTGTTGATCCTATACAAAAATTTATGGGAAAAATATGACATGAAGGAACATTTTCCTTGTAGTATCTGCTGCCTGTTAATGTACATCACCTTCTATCTTTCATTATGAGAGCTACAAGAAAATGTGTATGAGTAACAAACTCCTTGTATTATGTATTACTGCTTTAGGAAAATTAACAGCAAATTCCCTCTGAATTAAAATAGGACTGCAGATTATTCATAATATCCTTGGCTGAAAAAGTCTATGTAGAGTAATTGCAGAGATTGTCAGGGATAAACAATTATATTGTCTAGTTTAACTTTTTTCTTTGTTTTTAAACACCTGAGCTGTTTCAATAGTGTTTTTAAAATGTGTTTTATTAGTTCTGAGTTCTCAAAACTTGAAGTCCCTTTTTTTAAAACTCTCATGCTACTAGATGTGAAAGAGTTCTTCAGCTCTGTTTTGCAAAAACTGCAAAGAGCATGCCTTACTTTTGGTACCTCTTAACTATGTCACCAAGAGATCAAGAGATAATCCTTTGACACAGAGACAGAAGAGGAGAAAGAGATTCTGCTTGAGCAGAATCCTCCTTGTTTAGTCTGCACAAAAGCAATGACTTAATAATGCAGTTTTGTGGTGGAACAAGAGGAGAGCCTCAACAGCTAATGTTTTCCATAAATGTTTTCCTCCTGTACCTTTCTGGCTCCATGAACCGTCTACAGAGTAATTGTGTTATTCCTGAGCGTGAGTCAGACCCAACTTTTAATGCCCTAAGCAGAGTCCTTCCTTTACTGGCTGCTAGAAGTACTGTTAGATTTTTTTTGTCCAGAACTGCCTGCTACTCTGATAGCTCAGCTGAACATTATGAAAGTCTTACCATCTGAATTTTCAGCAAAGCGCGATATTCCATCTACCCAAGCCTCACAGGTTGCTGCGAAGTACTTATGTCCATACAGCTCCTCCAGTGGTTTCTTGACCTTTTCACTCCATTTTGAAACATCTCGGATGCCTACATAAAATAACATTGAAATATGTTGTGTCCTTTCCAGCAACAAGATAAAAACCACACCTAATATGGGGGAGTTTTCAAACCAGGCTACAAATACGTATTTCAAACTTGAAACTGCAATGAATATTTTAAATAATTCATAGTATGGAAAGGGTATAAAAAAGTTGTGCAATCTCTGCTGTGGTCTTCTGAGTTGTAGAGGAACATTTTGTTAGAATGGTTACAAGGAACAACAGAAAAAAAATAATCAAAGGACTCAGTCCTAAAACTTCTGATGGTTCTTTTTGGAAGGCTGTCATAACAGAAGTTCAAGGGGTAACTTGTGTATAAAGATGGCACTGTTCCATAACAGCATGCTAGACCTGGCAGTTCTTTTTTATATGTTTTAGCCTTTTGCATTGACTCATGGATGGAAGTTCTTCCATGGCTCCTACCAGCTCTCAGAGGAAGGAAGCTCTTACTAAGACATTCCAGCAGGCTGACATCATGGTGCATTTGCCATAGTTTTACACAAAAACAAGTGACTCTACTTAGCAGAGTTCTGTGACTCATGGCAGGCTGGCTAAAGCTGTACAAATAATCTCTCATTTTAGTTATTTATTTGTCAGATTTTTCTATTTTTTTCCCTCTAAAATTTTCAGTAGTGCTCACAAACTAGGTATCCAAAAGGGTTATTTTCACTAAACTATACTTCAGCTGTACAGCTTTGTACTGATAAAGTCTGAAACAAAGTTGGCATAACAGAGAACAGGACAGTACTGAATCATCAAACAGCCATATATGCCACTAGCAAAGGTTTTAATTGGTTTCAAAAGGGAATTGAGGGAAGAAAGGAGTGAGGTGTTAATTAACAAAGAGAACCTGTCCAGCCAAAAGACAAAGGTGGCCGTGAAGGAAAGTGTTTTATAACAGCATCTGATTGGAAATGAGTCTGCTCACCCCAGGCTAGGTGCTACTGAACAACTGTTTCCCATATAGAATTTACTGTTTTACTCTTGCGGCTGGCATTAATTTAAAAAGAGAAGGGAGAAGCTCTTTGTTGAAAGGACAGAGATACCAAATCACCACTTTCCCCTCCTGCGAAACCCTCCACTGCAGCAGAGATGCACTGATGAGCCATTTGTAGAAGATTTGTGCTGCTATTCTCTGAGCTCTGTCAGCCAAGGACGGATGTTGAAAGCAACAGTCCACAAAGAGGACAAAGGTCAACATTGCAGCGGGTGCTCCATGTAAATAGGACTTCCTTTTTGTTGTTGTTTTGGGGTTTTTTTAATTTTTATTTTACATTTTAGCCCATTGTGCAGGGAGATGTGCATTTCATATTTATAGAATAAAAAAATTTCATGAATATAAGAACATGTAAAGAAATAAAGTATTTTAGAGAGCTAAAAAGCATTTTGCTTTGTGAACTAAAAATATATATTACTACTACTACTACTTTTAGTTTTAGTACAGGTGAGTTAAATACAGATGTGCAATAAATACACTCATAATTTTGCTGAAGCCAGACAGATTTCACAGCTGGTATAAATCTAACTCCAGTCACTAAATGAAACTACACTAGGTTATGTTGGTTGAGAGCCTACATGGTCAACTCTTTTCTCTATGTTCAAAAGGAAATATGGTCCCTTTCTGAGTTCACCAGCCATTTCTTCCTATTTTTCTTTCTAGTGAGAAGTGATCTCAAATTCTATTTCACGAGTGGAATAAGGATCAGAAATCCCATGTTTCTTTACTTTGCAAGGGTTTTCTAATGACAATAATTAACTCTCAAGGAATGCAAATGGGAAAAATATCTTGGGACATTTACTTGAATGATTCATTTGCTTCCTGAACTTAAAAGGTAAGTTATGAACTTGTTTTCTTACTCTCTATATTATATATGAGTCCCAGAGGCAAAAGCTGTTAGGACCTAGTCCAGTCATTATCTGTGGACCTGGTTTAAAAAAAGGCTGTGCAAGATGTGAGATAAGAAATTAACCCTGAGGGCAATAGTATTATTTGGAATTTATTTTTAAGAATTTGTTATCGTATCAAAATTTGACTTTCTGAAAACTGCTGACAAGCTATTATTACTTCTGCTTTTCATCAGAGTAAGTTGGTACAGGCTTGTTAAAAAATCTGTTATGTTACCCCTAGAGTAATAGAGAGTTTCTCACTATAACTTTAATCTATCCCTATACCTAGCAATGTAGTGAATTTTGTGTCCTGTCTCTCTAGGTTTGTTGTGTCCTCAGCTCTGTCTCCGCTTAGCTGTTACATGACTAAGATTCTTGGGTCAAGTAGAAATTAAAATCATTCATTTAGAATACGACATGCAGTCTGTACATACCATTGTAAATTCTCACATCCTCTTGAGTAACGCTGGCATTTGCTCCCCAGACAACCAACTTGTGGATAAGATTTGGGTACTTTGCAGCAGCAATGAGTGCTGTAATTCCACCATCGCTCCACCCCAGCAAGGAGAACTTTTTAAACTTCAGTGCCTTGATTCATGCAAGAAAGTTACATGCAAATCACCAGCTGTCTTTACAACCACATGTCAAATATTTCTTGAAAATTAACTGTACTGTTTTAGGTACAACACTACATAGCCGAACTACAGTTAGCTTTCATAATTGGAAAATATAATTTTCTTGCTATACACAAAAATACTAAATAAAAGGTCAAATATTTAGAAAACAAGAAATTACACCTGCCATTTCAATTTTCTATAACTCTTTAATGAAACAGGCAGTAGTTCTATTAGAGTCTTGCTGCATTTTAGAAAGCCCTCCAAAAAAAGAAAAGGTGATTTAAAATGGAGAGTAAAGACCTTTCTAGAGAGCCTGATGACATGAAGAATCCGTGGATTCTCTTGGTGTGAAGCTGGCAAAGACTATCACAGTGTGGATGGTAAGCAACCCAAGATTAAACTAAACTTAAGAAAAAGAAAAGTATAAGACTTTAAAAATGGAAGCCAGCCAGTGATCTGACTTACTGATGCTAGCTGAGATAAAAAAAAATCTGCTCCATAACAACCAAAAATGCTTAATGTATTTTCTAAAGGATTGTATCAAATCTTAGTTACTAATACACATTTTCTGAAGCTTTTAAGTGCATATTTTAAATGTTACTTCATGGTGAGTTGCAATTCAAAACATTAATAATGAAATTCCTCCTTCTTGAAAAGGAAAGCTTAGGGCAAAAAATTTGACAACCAAGACCTTAATTCATTCTGACCAGTGACAGGACCCAAGGGAATGGCATGAAGCTGAGTTGGGGGAGGTTTAGGTTGAATATCAGGAAAAGGTTTTCACCCAGAGGGTGGTTGGGCACTGGAAGAGGTTCCCCAAGGAAGTGGTCACAGCACCAAGCCTGACAGAGTACAAAAGGCATTTGGACACTGCTCTCAGGCACATGATGTGAGTCTTGGGGTGTCCTACACAGGGCCAGGAGTTGGAGTTGATGATCCTGAAGGGTCCCTTCTAACTCAGCATGTTCTGTGATCCTATGATAATGCTTTGTACTAGAATCTAAAACTCTTGTTTCCTCATAAATCCCTATATGTTGTTGGGGGACTGTGACTGGCAGTCACAGGAGAGAGGATTTTGTGTGTGTTATGTTCTGGGGAAAGAGTGGGGAAGGTAAAGGCACTCATGAGAAAATGCATCTGAAGGTTGTAGAGGGATGAGATTCAATGGTCAAGCAATACTTGCTGTTTTGCATACAGAAACTTTGGTTTGTGAACTCATTCACAAGAAAATACATTTAACAGTGTTTCGTGCTTTTGTTCTGCAGAAATTACATCCTTTTTAGATGTAATTAAGGAGGAAATTGTACTTTTGGAGGAGAAAGAGCCAGTTAGTTGAATGACTTGCTTTGGTGCTTGGTGGTGTTGGAAGTCCAGGCCTGCTTTGTTGTGACAGAAGAAAGCAAAAATGCAGGTAATGAGAGAAACAACTACAGAGGGAGAAAAAGAAGTTTCGACTTTGCTTGTAAACTTGACGCTCAAGTGAGGCATAACTACTAACCAACTCAATATTTAGCAGATTTCTATCCCGATAAGGCTTTTCTGGTTTTGGCTTCATCCTTGGTATTCTGCTTACTGTAGTGCTGACCAATTTTAGATTTCATTCTGCAAAGCTATAATTACTAAACAGAAAAGAAATAAGGTAGGGGAAAGAAAAGGACATTTAAAGTAAGAGCTGATGGCAAGAAAAGAGAACTTTGAATTTTTGCAGCTGATCAGAAGTTGGCCTCTGCTGAAGAGATAGTTAATCTGTGTCCAACTTCATTATTGCGCTGCTGAAGGGTTCCTAGTGTCTTGGCAGCTTTTGGGGGTTGGCAGCGGTGCTTGTAAAGGTTAAGTTTTTGATGTTGCTACTGTTCCCCTACTGCCAACAGCAAATTATGGAGCTCAGAGTTGGCTGATGGATGGAACAGCTGATTAGAATTTTTGTTCTTTATGCCAGGTTATTTGAGATCTACTTGCCTCCAGTATTTCTCTTGTTTACTAGCCTTTATCTTGATGCATTCTTTGGGGTATCTCAGGATGCCTTTCCAGCACGAGGAATTTAATTTATCCTTTGCAGCCTTCAGAAAAGCAATGTGATGTAACAGATGTGATGGATAAGGTGTGCATGTTTGCTTGCTTTAATTTTGAACTACTTACGGTACAGATTGCTAACCTAACATGGGCAATAACTGGAAAGCTGGTTGCATGGCACAGTTCTGTGGGTGATTTTTTGCTGCCTTTACTCAGTGAGTGAACAAATTTCCTTTGAAGTCACCTCCTCCATGCAGGCCTATGTGAAATGCAATCCAATGACCACGTACAACAGAGAGCTGCAATACAGCATCACCCTGCACTGTATGTAGGTTTTCACTGCATCACAGGGAGTGAACAAGCAAAAGTTACGGCTGATCTACAAAAGCATAGAGAAGCCCAAGCTCATCCTTTTGCTAGGACAGTAGCTCTGAAGAGTAAGAACTTCTTAAATATCAACACTAATTGTTTCCCTAATGATTGTTCTAATGCTACTGGCTTTGCTAGCATTAGACAATTGGGGTGGAGGGCAGCAAAGTAGACTTAGGTGCATTATACTCCTTTTATTTCAAGCAGACTCCTTCACAGAACACAAACAGGGATATAGAACAGTGTCTTCGGCATGAAGGTGCTAAATACTCTGCAGAATTTCAGCTTTTGTTATTTCACAGAAACCTTGCATCACATACAGCTCCAGCAGAGACACCAGAATCTGAAGGAGACTAGAACAAAGGTTCTGAAGACTCACCCATATGGATGTGTTTTCTGGCTGATTGTAGGCTGGATGACGTATGTAAGTGATTCTACTCTGGAAATCATAGTTGGAATGATTTCTTGGGATTTGTGCTATCCTTTATAATAACTTAAAATAGAAGCAAGTTACCCACGCTTGGTAAGATTTTAGTAATTTGTTATTATATGCTTATATTGAAAACATCTTCAAAAAACCAGGATGCTATGTCTCATTTGCTTTGGCAGTTCTAGAGATTGGTAGGCTGTTGTCCTGTTTGGCTGGAAGCTACATAGTTACATTCCCTTTGGGGAAAGCTCTGCCTAATATTTTGCATTTATTAGTATTTGAACAGAGACAAGAAAGGGGGTTACAACCATTTAGACTGCGAGTTTGTCACCTATTCACGGCAGCATCGTTATTTTCCTTGCTAGTGTAGCAGAAGAAATTGAAGATTTACAGTACAGAGAGATAGCTTTTATGGTTAGAGGGCAAATCTGTGTCTTAATCCCAATTCTGCCGTCAGATTTACTTTGCTTCACTAAGCAGAATACACCAGGAAGGCCACATTTCCAGTTTCAGATGGGTTTTCAGCAAGGTTATTGTTTATTACAGAAATACAGTTGGACTGACTGTCTGAATCTTGCCTCATATTTTTGGAATTTTAACACTCTGCCAACTTTCTTAACATGACCAAAGGGACTGTATAGCTTAATATAAAAAAGCCAGAATATTAGTTAAAACTAAGCCAGAAAATTGTGTCAGCATTTATAGGACAGAACAAAAGAGGAACACAGAAATACAGATTTGAATAGAAATTCTGCAAGAAGGAGAAATAATAACAGCTTTAGGCCATATTTTTTTATAATCACAATAGCTGTATTAATTAGTAAGATTTGGTATGGTCACAGGAAGACTTTGATTTCCCACTAAAATTATTTCAGTAATACGCTGTAAAATGCAAAGCATCGAGTTAATTTTTAGAATCAAATGTTTCTTAAAATAGGCTGATCAAGGCAAAATGCCAAGATTCTATTAGAGAAAATTTTCTTAGAGCCTTTCAGTATGGTAATCCCTTCAATTAAACTACTTTGCATAGACTTTGTTTTTTATACAGAATTTACCTAAACTTATATGGTTCTTGGCTGCAAACCTCTTAGGGCAGGGTCTTGGAATAAAAGCCTATTGCTTTATATTAATTCCCACTGCTGAACCTCTATGCATCTTGCAGAATAGGTGGAAGAAGAAAATACTTTCTGGAATAGTGTGTATATGCTCACTGTTAAGCCTTCATTTGTATGGTCTTTTCATAATCTGCTGTCTGCTGGAAACAACCTTCCTCCTTCCCAAAATTTAAGGAGAACAGCTTTAAAAAAAAAAAAAAGAAATAATAAAATATCATGATAGATTTACCTGCATAAGATCCACAGCATCTTTTGCATCCCTCTCAAAGAAATCTGGAGGAAAGTCTCGAGATGGAGGAATGGACTTTCCATATCCCCGAGGATCCCAAGCAACAACTGTGAAAAGTTGCTTATTCATAGACTTAAGCTGCGGTCCAAAATCGGTTTGACCACTCCCTGAAACATTATAATTTTTCAATTTCATTAACCACCATAATGCATACATAGTATACACACTTTAAAGGGAAACTGGGGAAAACTTGTAACTTAATTCCAAGTAACAGATTATCCAACAAGTGAAGTACACTTTAATTGTAACTATCTGTTGCAACTCTCAGACAGGAAGTACCAAAACTGAAATCTTTAGAAGCATCTGCAGTATGTTCAGAGCAAACCATTTCTGGTAGGTATGAAAGGTTATCAAGAAGAGCGCTCTCACATGTGATTAAATACAGTACCTTAAGCTGAGTTACCTGAGTAGGGATTTATCTTTAACAGATTTAAAGCACTAGCACGGTCATGGCTGTTTACCTGGGCAATACAGGTGAAACTGAAAGGGCAGGAATATTCTGCTACCAATTTGTAAGTGAAAAACACCATGCCAGACAGTTGATATTTGATAAAGCACCTCTATGAGAATATTGGTGCTTAAAGCTGACCTTTAAATACTTCATTGCCTGAGGAGACTGTGATGACACAGAATCATAAAGTTGTATATTCTGATTTTTCTAATATGTAAAAATGAGGCAAGTACAGCCATTTTTCTGATGCAGAACCATTTCTTTTATTAATGACTCAGACCTTCAAAGGACTTAAAAGTGAAGTACTCCTGTCTATTGCACTAAGCTATCTATGAATGAAGGAAGCCTAGCATGAAGGTAAGACTGCAATTTATGTCTTATATGTGCTGTGGTCATGTAGTAACAGTATCAAATGCTATTTGATTAAAACTTGTTCAGATTTAATGTGCTGAAATATAAAATTGGCTATCTGTTGCTATATTAAAAAGGCCATTTAAAGGCATTTAAGGGGTTTTTTTCTGTTTACTTGGAGAAATCTGTCCTCAGATACCATCAACAGGTCTAAGTTATAAAAGAGGCTGTATACAGCCTATGATGAGCTGATTACAACCTGACATGATCTCTTGTGAAACCATTTAATAGCTAGAATCAAAAGCAAAATATCAGGTTGGTAGAAAAATGCCAACACAAATTGATTAATCTCATATTCTTACAGAGGCTTCGTGTGACCTCTGCACTATCATGAACATGCTTGTTACACTGTATTTTTATCTATTAAAAATTACACAAGACTGAGCATATCTGAATGCTGTGTTTTCTTGGTTTTCTTAGTATTTCAGAACTTAGAAAGAGATACATCTATTTTGTTTTAATGCATCTTACAAATACTCTAGACACTAATTCTGATGACCTAAAAGCACTCACCTTCTTGCCACAACAAACTTACTAGTCTGTTAATACTATAAGTAGTGTAAAATAATATTGAAAACTTGATATCAGTTTTCTGACAAAGGGAAGAAGGATGTGTCAGTCAGAACATGAAGTTCATTCCCACATGTTGTACAAAAGTGCTAAACTATAGACTTTATAAGGCTGAAGATACTAAGCCTAAGTTTTACTATTTGTAATAATGCTAATTGTGCAATAGCAATGTACAAATAATAATAATAACCTTGTTCACAACTGAAGAAATACATTACTTCTGTTTAAAGAGTTTGCATTGGCAACAGGATTGCTAGTTTAAAAAGCTGTTTAAAATCAATAGATTGAAACATATGACAACTTGAAGGGCGACCGGCATTAATTTTTTTCCACCGTCCCATCAAGAATTCTTTGAAAGAAAGAGCCACTTCATGAAGACTTCAAAATGTTCCTGCCGAAAAGAACAAATGTTTCCTGCTCTTCAGTTCTTGACATTTTATCATCTTATCCAGCAATTCAGTTAAGCATTAGCCCAAATCTGAGCACAGTAACAATCCTACTGACAGCCTGCCATGAACTGTTGCTAAGTCTGATGGGTCCTTTAGAACTGCAAGAACCCAGAAAAAATAGGCTGTGTTAATTTTAAAAGGTTGTTATTAAAAACAGTGGTTTTGATGGACAGATACATCTTAGCTGTTGTCCATCTCAAAAAGCCACTGAGAATCTTAATGCTATTGCCCTGAATAAACAAAACGTGACAACACATCTTTAAGCGAAAAATAAGTTTTAGCAGTGACTTTTTCACAATAAACTTGTAAGGATTACATTATGCCTACTAATTCAGTTGGAATCCATCCAGCTTCTAAAAAGGAATGCATAATTCAGTCTGTGTAACAAATATAGCTGACCTGATTTTTCCCCCCTCCTGCTTTTTTGCACCTTGTGTAGCTATTTGCCACCTGTCCTGGATGCCACCTTTGCACAGTTAAATCCAAAAGTGAAAGTGACCACTATGTAAGTCAAGACATTGTATAAAATGTGCCTGGTGAGATAAATGAAATCTTCTAAAAACTGTTAACTGATAGCAACAACCCTGCATTTTCCCTTCTAAGTGTAGCAGGTTTTTTTTAATAACAATGCCCCATAATCAAGTGTTGAATACATTGCAAAATAGTTTTGTGCATTCTTGTTTGAGATCAGATGGATAAAGAGGTGGTTGCTCTACAAAGAAAAGATAAAATCTCCAAACCTAGCATTCCTGGAAGCAGAAGAACCGCATGGCTTCCTTCTCCTGTTTGCTGATAATGCAGATGGACTCCATTCACTTGGATTTTGGCAGATGTTACTGAAGTACTAGGGATAGGAAAAGAGGAGACAAACAGGAAAACATCTAGATAGTTAATTTTCATTACTACATGGTCACTCCAGGAATACAGAATAATTACTTTTCCTAAATATTAATGACAGTATTGTGAGATTTTAATGGATTGCTTGTCTTTCTTGGGTGCGAAGAAGACTAAAAAAAGGTTCTCAGGAGCAGAGAAGTATTCAGTTGTGACCACTGTGTAGCAGTCATACCTGGGCTAAAGGGTTGGGGGGAAAAAAAATCCTGACAGTGCAACCAGGAAAATATAAAGGCAGCTTTATATGGCTACAGAAACATTGAAATAAATACATTAGAAAGGAGAAACCTCATTCTGTCACAGCAGAACTTTCAAAATGCCTGGTGTTCACCTCGCCATTTCTAAACTGAGCCTCTTCATCTGCCAGAGAAACCACAATCTATTGTTGCTGTTCCTCATGAACCACTGAAAATGGTTCCAACGAAAACCACTTTGCACTGAGATGAGAGCGGAGAAGAAGAATGTGATAATAATATTTCTGTCAGTTTAATCTCATCAGGAGGTAACGTTTAATTGGAAAATACCACATGAGCAATAAATCCACCCATTAAAAATTCACCACAGGAACTGACTGCACAGGCCATCTCTCAATCCCAACACTTAAACCCCTACATTAACCTTCAGTACAAAGCAAGACATTGTAAATGCACGTAAGTGACCTGAGAAACCACGTCTAGATACAAATACCTAGTGAGAACGCAGAAGTAGCACAGATTCAAAGTATCTTCTTAACAGTATAAACCATTGCATCTGTTCTCCCAGGAAAATTTGTGCCCTAATGGTTGCAAAACATCTTTTAAGCAGTCTAACTCATTTTACTTAAAGGTAATATGATAAAAATCTTGCCATTTGGTTACCTATTGATTAACCCTCATTTTATCTAGAATAAATATTCTTGCCCTATGAATTCAATCACTGTGAATTTCATGTGCATAGAGATATGTTGTTTTCCAGTCTTAGATGTAACAATAATCTCTATTCCATGCTATGCATTGGGCAATTCATTAAAAATTCAATTTTTATATATAAAGTCTGAACTACTTATAGTATGTATAGAGTTGAAAGTGGTGGATTACAGGTAAAAAAAATCCCACTAATTTAAACCCTTTTCATAAGAAAAATGAACAATAGCTTGTAAACTCAGGTTCCCAATACATAAGTGGCAGTTAAACCATAGAACCTGTTCAACACAAAGCCGGTTTTGATTTTACATAAAATTTTGGGTTTGTGCAACCCATCATGCCAGATGCCTGGATAAAACCTGTGACTGTGCAGAATAGTGTCAACTCCTTCTGTGCAGATCCAATTTGAGAACTGGAGTGCAAATGCAGGTCTGTGGCAAGAGCACAGCTCAAAGAAATTCATTGTGTCATTAGAATTTCAGTGAGTTTTGCTGAATTGCTATGCTAATGTGATCCAAGTGATTAGTTCGAGTGTAATGCTAAACTTCCTTAAAGTCCTCGTATCACAGTTGATGTGGTTTATACACCTCACAACTTGAATTCTGCATGTAGTACTCAGATGGCTGCTTTGCCCCTTTTTGAATATTGACTTTCACTTTTTCTCTTTATAAGGGTTTTTTTATTCTTCATATGCCACTTTTTAGTTTGTCATTAATTTCAACAGGTATATTATTATAGTTCTTACCACAGTCTATCAGCACATCGCTGTTATTAAATTTTAAGAACTATGTGATTTTGATTTTTGTTTTGCTTATGATCAGTAATTGCCAAAACCACTTTCAGTTCCTAACAAAACAGAAATAATCAACATCTTTTTACCTTTTTTTAAAACAGGTTAGCAACGTAGAGTTTAATAGACAGCTATATATTCTGCTTTCCTGATTCAGATTTTTTTCATATAGTTCTATGTTTTTAGGATTAATTATTAACATCAGGGGCTTGAGAATTTTGCTGAGTTTGTGATGCTTTCCCGTTCTTGGATTGTGCCTCAGTGTGAAGTCCACTGAAATCCAGGAGTTTCACACAGAGGGTATTTTCAATACTTTTTGGACTAACAACAAATGAGTTGTTTTTTTTAATGCACAGAGAAACCGTATTGGAACTGGTAACACCTCAGGCAGACTTGGTCTTCCCAATAGCAGATTTCTGTGAGCCTGAAATCACTTCATCAGTGTGCTTGTCAGCAGGATGATTTAATTTATGTTAAGTTTTCATAAAGAATGTTTTTTCCATTGGTTGACAGATTTGGAATCTGTGGCAAAACAAAACAAAACAAAAAACCCACCCTGGTATTTTGAGTTAGTAATTTTAAGGTGTATAACTCCTCGAGAAGCACTGGATCCATACTGCCTGTTGTTTACCAAGGCAGCACAGCTGCAGTGGGCAGATCTTGCACTTCACCTCGTACTCTGTAGGAGTGCAGCTTAATCTGTGCACTACCTCTGTTCCAGCTGTGCAACAATACGACCTAGTCTTTATCTGTGACGGGGAAAAAAAAATATGGTACTTTGTCAGTTCTCCTCAACAGGATCTGCGCAATAAGCAGTAGGATATAGATTAGATATATGTGTTCTCTTTCCGACCTCCAGAGAGCTCCTTTCCCTGCAGCAGGCGGCCGAGCTCGGGGCAGGCGGTCACCAGCTCGTCCTGCCTTGCGGGCACCACCAGAGGGGAGGGTCACAGGCACTGACCAGACGGGGCGGTGGAGCCTTCTTTGTACAGGTCCTTGCAGCGCAGGGAAAGCAGGAGCAGGCTCCTCAGGATACTGCCTGAGTCCCCACCGGGGCACCCCCGCCCTCCCGATGCAGGGCACACCCCTCTGCTAACACACTCTGTCCATCCCGCCGCCCGTCTGACAAATACCCCTTTCCCCAAGCCGCAGGAAGGGAGGAGGGAGCTGGGGAAAGAGGGAAGGAGGCTGCGGTGGATTTTACCCGTAGCAGACGGCCGGTCCCCGGGCCGTGAGCGGCGCTGCCCGGGCGGGCGGCTGCAACTGCAGCAGCACCAGCGCCCGGAGGGCTCGGCCCGCGCTCCGGCAAAACATTTCCCCCAGCGAGGCCGGCCCGGCGGGGAGGGAAGGAGGCGGGGGCGGCCGGCCCGCCT
>VYZT01025860.1:36557-102593 GCA_013400735.1 Pomatostomus ruficeps
CCCCCGCCGGGCGGGACCCTGGGCCGGCCCGCCTGCCTTCCCGGGCTCTGCCCCCGCCGGGCGGGACGCGGGGCCCGCCTGCCCGGCCACCTCCGGGGTGTGCCGGGGCGAGCAGGAAGAGGGGCGGAGCGCTGCCCGCGCTCTGATTGGCGGCCGCCGCTGTCACTCAGGGCAGGGCGGGGAGGGTTCGGCTCCTGGGCTGTGGCCCCGGCCCCCGGGCGCTGATTGGTCACCCGGCGGCGGGAGCTGCGGGGCCGGGCTGAGTCTGTTGGTCCCTCCGCCCGGGTTGTTTTCCCGGTTCCTGGTCACGCCTTGGAGCCCTAGAGGGGATAGTGCTGCCCCCGCTTGAGAGCAGGAGGGGAAGGTTGTGAGCTCTACCTTCTCCAGCCGCCTCCGAGAGTAGGGCGGCGCTCAGGGCCGTGCAGGTGCTCGGCTGCACCGTCGGCCGTGGCGGAGAACGGGGCACTGTGAGCGCCACCGAAACACGGCAGCACCCGGGGTGTCTGCAGGGAGCAGAGATCCCAGCCCTGTCAGATACATGTGTCCTGAAGGCATGAACTGCCTCTCCAGCACTGCCCGTGATGCAGAAGCTCCATGGACTGTGAGGACACGGGGAATCTGTGGCCGGTGGTCATCTGTGGCTCCAGGTCTGCCTGGAGAACGGTTCCCTGGGCAGCTGGGACCGTGAGGGCAGCTCTGGGTAGCGCAGCTCCCCTGTCTCGGTGCCTTCAGCATCCCAGATTCCAGGCAATCCTAGGCCCTTGTCAGGAACCATTAACTCTGCCTCACGAATGTTATTTGTAGGGCCTGCTTGAGGGGAACATCTCCTGACCAAGGGCTTTGGCCTGGCAAGTGCCCAGACTGATCAGGGCCAGCCACCTCTGGAGCAGCCTGACTGCTTTAGTTTACCACAGCACTTGGCCTGGCTTTCCCCTGGACCTTCTCACAGTTTGCTCATAAAACACCGAGGAGATCAACTGCTTTCCTTGGTGTCTCTTTTCCAAGCGTGGAGGAGAATGGATGAGCCTGAGTCACAGCCAGCCAGGGTGATGGTGGAGAAGGTGGTGAGGAAAATAGCAGAAAGCTGCAGAGCTGGTACAAAGCTTGAAACTGACCTAGGGTTAAAGGTCTTCTGCCTTATACCTGGATGAGAGGATTTTCCTCAAGACAGGTCAGTGTTACATATTCCAGCCCACCAGGAGCTCGGTGACTGCTCTGAGAGTGAAAAGTTGTCACCCTTCCCACCCTATTGCCATATGTGTGCATGGGACTAACAAGTGTTAGAGGCGAATGACAGTCATAAAAAGTCCCAGTGCATAAAGAGATTAACTCAACTGTGTAAGCATACTGGTTCAGCTTATCCCCTGAGCAGATCAAACCATTTAAGATTAAGGGCTTTAGTATGGATAATTACAAGCAATCCTTCATCAGGACAAACTGCCTTCGCTCTTGCCTGGTGATATTCAAACCCCTGCAGTTTATTTGGCTCTTAGGCTACTTTCAGAGGCTCATCTTTGTTGTGAGTCTCACTGTCTAAAGCTTCTTTGTGGTGAAAAATGACTGAAGGAGATGGCTTCCTATTCTGTGTTTAGGACAAAGAAGTAGTTTGGTCTGCTGATGCACAAACTTAAGACATTCTGAATTCTGTGAGTTTTCTGTGAATCAAAAGGGTCTCCTATCTCATGTGTCACGATGAGCTTTCAGAGGGAAAGGTCTCCAGCTTGTATCCAATTTCTGGTTAAAATGCCTTTCAATCTATTCTTTCTCTATATCCTCTGCTTACTAAGGCTGAAGGAAATGTAACAAATTCTCAGAATGTGTGCTGAAGGATAAGGTAGAAAGGGTTTGTCATACAGTGTAGGGGTGGTGGAAGAGGGCACAAGAAAGGTAAAACCAAATGCTCTTCCCAGAGAGAAAAGGCAGATGGGGAGATTTATGTACCACCTAGATCTGGGATGAGTTATCTCCATTGTCAGTGTGACAGAAATTGAGAGGTCCCTCTGTAGAAAAGGCTGTCACAGTCGAGCTGTTGCACCGTGTGTCATCTCCAGCTGCAATCACAGCTCTGGAGCATAGGAGGCCTGCAAAGTGGCCATTCCTCTCCCAAGTGCCTGGACCATGCAGCCCCTTCTACAGGCAGTGTCCTGCCTTCTTTGGCCCGAAGAGAGAAAAATAGTGTGCCAGTGGGGCAGAAATGGCATTGGCAAAAGACCCCTTTTTGTGTATGAGTTAAATGAATGGCATTGTGAGGGGTGACTCAAGCAGAGTTGTTGTCTGGGCCCACAGGGCAATGGCCCCAGGTACAGCTGTGGAAGCAGGACTCTGCCAAGGCAGAATGCAGGTGGTAGGTGATCTGAGGACAAACGGAGTGTAAACTCACAGATTCAAACTGTGTTCAACCTCCTCAGTTCAGCAGAACATCCAGTCTTGTTAGTAAAGAAGATTCGCGCATAATGATGGGAACCTGGGAGAATACAGTATTTCAGTTCAACCATTTCCTCAAATATGTTTTCATAAATTACTGGCTGAAAGGAGAGAAAAAGCTTTGAGCAAGTCAGACACAGGCTGCTCAAAGATTTCTGGCTTGCTTTTACACACATGAAAGAGTTGAGAACTGGAGCACTGGTTTTTCTGACCATAAAATGTTTTTATTTGTCTGATTACTGCTGATGGTTGAGGCTGGAAACTACCTGTTTCTGGCCATTGCATGGAAAAGAAAAAATATTTAGAAGAGGTAGCACTGCTCTGCTGGTGACGTGTCCCTGAGGATAGATTTTCCCTTTTAACTGCCCCTGTCATTTTTTTTTTGGCCCCCTTGGTATTGCCCCATCTCTTGACTATGGTCATCTACTATTGGCAGCGTTTCCCTCATATCCAGGTAACGCTCTGGAGGGCATCACTGCTGCACTGTGGGACTTTGTCACCTATGATGAACCATCACAGTCCCTGCAGCCAGGCTGCACTATTGGTGCTGCATGGATTTGTTCCCTATAGAACTGAACACCAGAGGAAAAGTTTCCCAAAACTTCTTGTAAGGGACAAAACTGCAGAACAGTGAGATTTTCAATATGTCTATTGAATTTCAAGGAGGAGTCTTCTGACTCATGGTTGGATAGAAAATATGTTTCTACTGTTTTTGTACTTCTGCAGGTTTTAGAAAATCTAGAAAAGACCTAGTCAATTATTGACATAGTGGATCCCTTGAGATCTGCTAGAACACCAGGCAGCAAGACTAATTCCAGTTCTCAAGAGGCATTATTTTCACCCACACATGGGATTCTCCTATCAGGAGCTGCAATTTCATACAAGATACCGGAATACCGGAATCATTGGGATTATCAGGGATTTAACTCTGGAGTTTTCAAGAATGAACTCATTTGTCAGGGCCATCGGGGCACTAATAGGCTTTAATGGCCATGATCAGCCTCAGCTGGGGTCTCTCCCACACCCTGGCTCAGCACGGTGCCAGCAGTCCCTGCCCCTGCTCCAGCTGTGTTACAGCCATGCCTGTGACTTGTTGGGTTTTTTAGCGATCCAGGTACTGTTGTAGACTTTGCTTCTTGAGTCTGTGAACACACTGACTGATCATCTTTGCCTCATTTATTTTGGCTGCTTCTATGAGGTGAAATATCCTGTGATTTCAGGCCTGTTTTGTTGCTTGTGCTCTTGGGCCTCTTGGATGTTGATACATTTTCACCTTGGGACAAAATTTTGCTGCTTCAGCTCCACAAAGAGGTAAGTGGAGAATTGCCAAATTCAGAACAAAGATGTGAAAATGCTGATATTTCTGTGACTTGGTATTCCAAACAAGACAGACTGAATGAATATGACATGACTTTTGAAGCTGTGAAGTGTGGGGAGTAGCAGCATGTGGGTTTGTAGCAGGAGGCCTATTTAGTTAGAATATTAGTCAAGCTGAGAACAATCACATCACAAAGGAAAGGATGCTTTGTCATAAGCAGAACAGCTCATAGAAAAAGATCCCAGATACCTTGGCTCAAAGAACATTTCAGACAATGAATAAACTAAAACATAGACACATACTTGATTATTTTCTTTGCTTGCCTGCAGGTTTCTTATGCTAGCAAAGGATAGTGTCTGTCACCTTAAGCAGTGTCTGCATATCTTTCATATGGTCATGAATAACTGCATTATAAATCTGACAGACCTGCACTTGGGCACTTCAGTGGGAGGTGGTCTCATAATTTCAAAGTTGAACAGAATCTCCAACTTGTAAATCTAAGCATAGTCTTGGTATAATTTCTGACCATATTTAGGACATTCTAGACACAGAGACTTGAAATTATTCCAAATACTCTGGTATGAAGGAAGAAACAGCTTGTGCCTTGGACAAGGCAAGAGTAACATTTAGAAGATGGTTTTTGATTTGTTTATGGAAGGGGTTGTGTGAATCTGTTTTGATGAACTTGGTGACCAAGACATCCTTTCCAGTGCTGCATTTAGCTTTCTCAACTAATGAGAGTGTGGGGTGCACAGGAGTTGCACGCCATCATTCAAAATCCAGCAGTATTACTGGTTTATTAAGGAAATTAGTGTGAGTTTTTGTTTCAAACAACTCTTATCAAGCATCTCTCTGAGCTCTATAGGCTGCAATGCTTATTATCAGATCACGTCTTAGTTCTGGCAGAAGTTAGTGTTTGTACCGAAGAGACAAGGAAACCGTGCTAAAGAGAAAGGAAGTGACCTACTTAGAGTAGTAGGGGAGGGGGAAACCCAGTGTAAGTCAGAACTCTGGGTCTCCTTTGTTTCACCCAGCACAAAGATTGCTTCTAGTCTCTGCAGCCTAGACCCTGCTCTGATCCTAACTCTCCCCTTCCCTTTTTCTCCGGGGCTGTACTGAGGAGCTGCACTTTCACTAGCTGCTGTTGTGTGTTGAGGAACAAATGAGCATAGGTCGGCTGACTCCTAATGCTAATTGGTATGCTAGAAGGGAAACCTAGCATGCTGCAAGGAGCACTTTCTAGAGACTGCAGAGACTGGGATGAGGAAGGGTTAGGAAAAATTGCCTGGAGGGCACTACGATCCAGTGAAGAAAGCCCTCCCAAGTGCTACTTAGCTCTAATGTGTCCCAGCTTGCACTGAATGATGCTTCCTACTTTGCTTCCCTATAGCTCCTTCTCACTGTGTACATGGCTGAGCATGTTTTAGAGGCTCAGGGATTCTTACTTTATTTTCTGTGTGCCTCCATGCTGAAAGATGGTTTTCGTTTGTTATCAAACAGTAGTGAAAAATTTATCAGAGAAAAATGACATCGTTTACTTAAAGCTGCTCCATCAGTCAGAGGCCAGGTTCTTGAGTGTTGCCTCTCCTTGGAAACCTGCCTTTGAGGAAGAGGAACTGTATGTTGCCAGCTCAGTTCAAAGGTCACATATCAAATCCTTGCAACTATGTCCTCTGTGAGTTTTTAATTCAGCATTATTAACTGGTATTATTTAGTAACTATTTTGGAAGGAGTAAAACTTCCTCACATTCTGTAGCTGCGTGTACACTGTTAGCGGGGGCATGGTAACAAAACTGACCAAATGAATTGCTCTGAATTACATGGACTCAGTCCTCTCTGCTTTTAAGAGTTTCAGCACACTGTGTGTGCCTACTGTGTGATGAGGGTAGCTACTGGGCAGGTGTTGTACTTGAGTAGGATTTGATCTAAAGTCTCCAAGCACTTACCCTCTTAAAATGGGAAAACATCAAGTCCTTGTGCATAAGTGGATGAATTCACCTCCTGTTCTTCAAGGAGAGACCATGAGGAGCAGGTCTGGCCTTTTCCTCCCTGTCTTGCACCTCACCAGTCTTATGAAAAATCTCTATAAGGCTGCTGCATGACTGCTGCCTCTGCCCCTGAGGCTGATAACTTGCCAGTTTAATTTGAAATTTGTCTTCCGTCCTTTTTCTCCTTTGTTTTGCCATGAAAGGTATCAGATCTGTGCCATGATACATCACTCTCTTTTGTCCTTGCCCCCACTATTTTCCTGCATTTTTGATCTCTCATGATAAGATGCTTTCCAAAAATCAGCTCCATCCTTAATTTTTTTGAGCAGGGGGGAGAGGGGTATGGGGTGGTAGATGAAATGAGCAACTCAGTAAGTTAGTATTAGCTGATCTCTCTCTTCCATACTTAATATTTCTGTAAATGTTTACGCCAGGGAGGGCACTAACTCTTTTCTTTGGACCTCTTGTACACCATTTGCTTTTACACTTCACCTAGTTAACCTTGTATTGAGACTTACAGCTTTGATTTCAATTATAGCCATCTTAAGAAACAAGACCAGTCTTAATTACAAGACACCAAGAAGATCCACAGACTCCCTAGGTATTTTATTCCAGTAGTTAATCATTCTTCTTATTAAATATGTATTCTAATTTGGCATGCAGCTTCCAGGCATTGTGTCCTATTATGTGGTTTCCCACAATACGCCAGACTTGTAGTACTTTAGACTTTCTGCCCAGGAAGCTGAATTTTCTCTGTGATGGAGTTCTGCAAGGGCTGTACTGAAGGAGTTTGTCTCTAGCTGAGTTCAGTTGTTTGTTTTCTATACCATCTACAATGTCACATGAACTAAGAGCACTAGTCCAAAACTGGACTTGACAAGCACCAAAGCTAAAATGATCTTCATCTCCCACGTCCTGCTTTAAAGGTCTAGGACTGCCCTATGCCTAAGTCTTGTTCTAAAATGCTTCATATTTGTGCTCTACATCTCTGTTCTTGATGTTTCAGAAAGTAAGGTCCAGGCTTGCTTTAATGAAGAGCAAATGAAGCATTTAATGTGTGCCCATTAAATGATCACCACTCATTCTGTGTACCAAATAACACAGGGGTCTTATGATGGAAAAATTGCATATTCTATAAATAAAGACTGCAGATATGGGAGACTTTATAAAACAATGGAAGCTTGGGAATTGATGTAGAAATACAGTGCAACCAATGTTAACAGAACATAAATGGCCTTCATGATCTCTTCAGGGATCTGTTTCATGAAGTAACACAGTAGCTGCTGGCTGTAACTCTCTGTGGACTGACATAGAGAAGATAGCCCCTACCCTATCTCTCCATCTGCTTAAAGAAGAGTAATTCTTTTTTTCTGGAAAGTGTATGCTTATTATATTAGACAGATAAACCACATCTATTATACTCAAGAGTTTATAGAAAATTTAGCATGTTGCTAAGTCAAAACTTTAAGGCAATGCAATAAATTCTAAGTAGATTTAAAGATGACAAATATGCTGATGCTTGCTTTGATTACAGTTTCATTTTGCTTCCACTAAAATGGTGGGTGCTGTTTGAAGGAGCAGAAATCCATTCTAACTACATTTTCATTATTAACTTTTTTTGACAATTAAAATGGTTAGTTATGAACACTAATGAACACCTGGTGCTCTATGTGCAGCATAAACAACTACCTGCTCCTAAACATCTGCTTGAAATATCTGTAAATCTGATGGAATAGGAGATATTGTCACTCATAGGAAGGGTTTGACATAATTATTCTTTGGGCAAAAAACTTCCAGTAATTCTTCTCTCATAGATACTGCACACTGAGATTATGCCAATATTAGGCAGTCAAGAGTGACAAGGAACATCTCCAGGCACTGGGATGCTATCACCTACACTACAGAGTGTCGTGGTTTGACCCTGGCTAAATGCCAGGCACCCACGGCAGCCGCTCACTCATTCCCTCCCCTGTCAGTTGCAAAGTGAAATTTATTACTACCAGAGTTAGAAGGAGGATATGAGAAGTAAAACTAAACCTTTAAAAGACACCGCTCTTTTCCCTCTCCACCGCTCCCTCCCTCCCACCAACAGTGCAAGGGGGGCAGGGTGTGGGGGTTCAGGTCAGTCCATTTCCAGGATCTTCTTCCCCTGCTTAGGGAGAGGAGTTTTTTCCTCTGCTTTTGCCGTGGGGTCCCTCCCATGAGAGACAGTTCTCTGTGAACTTCTATGGCATGGGGTTTATTTACTTGTCCATGGGGTGCAGTCCTCCAAGGACAAACTGCTCCAGCATGGAAGCAGGGTGCTCCAGCATGGAAGCAGGGGGCCCCNCGCTGGCACCTCACCCATGGACTGCGGGTGGCTCTGCATCCCTCCTGGACCCCATGGACTGCAGGGGGGACACCCCGCCTCACCATGGGCTCACCACGGCCTGCAGAGGAATCGCAGCTCGAGAGCCTGAAACACCTCCTCCCCCTCCTTCTCCACTGACCTTGGTGTCTCCATGTTTTCCCTCACATGTTCTCACATCCTCCTCCAACTAAAGGCAACTGTGTGTCTATTTTGTTTTGATTTTTCCTTAAATATGTAATCACAGACGCGTAACCAACCTTTCTAATTGGCCCAAACATGGCCCGTGGCATGTCCATCATCTTCAGAGCCATCAGAGATTGGTTCTGCTGGAAATGGTGAAGAATTCCAGAAACTTCTCACAGGAGCCATCTTTATGGCCCCCTCCCCGCTACTAAAACCACAACAAGAGCTATTCCAGTGTTCCCCAAAATAACCTGAGTGCTGTGAAATAGTCTTGGCACCACATTTTGGAGGTTTAAAGAATTTGCTATTCTGGCGGCAGGCTGCAGCATGCCAGTTTAGCCTCAGCATCCAGTAACATTCCCAGGTACATTTAATCTACTAATATAAATGCAGCCTAAAAGATTCAGAAGTAGTGACATTGTGAGCCCCCAGAGTGAGTAGGAGAATGGGTCTTCAGTCAAGAGATAATAAGGCACCTTTCCCTTCCCAAAACTCTTGTATTCCTGAGTTTTTACTTGGATTGCATAATGATTGAACTTATTTTTTCACTATTTCATAGAGCAGATGAGACTCTTATCCTGCAAAATCTTTTCTACCAAACAATGTAAAAGTCTAATGCAAAGTTAACCTCTAAAATATCAACTATAGACTTTTAAAGCCAGAAATAGGTTTTGCTTTTATTTATATTGTTGTTCTGCATAATTCTAGACATCTATATTTAATAAAAATTATAAAAAGATTTGAAATATACTATTGACGTAGACCAGTCAAATAATATTGGCAAGGTAAGTATTGGCACTTCTGGCAAAATGTAAGAGTTGATTTTGGTTTCTGTACAAGTTTTTCAAGGAGGAGGTCCATCTTCACATATTAATACTATTTGTTCAGAACTGAACAAGAGTACCAACATGTTTCAAGATTAGGATGTAGAAATTTTGTGTAACACATTCTCCTTGAATTGATATTTGTCTTGCATTTTGTTGTTGTTATCTTTGGACAATCATTCTGTTCAGAAGGAAGATGCTGGGGATTTTTTTATCCTTTGGAAGATCGAATATTGTGACATAAACTTTTTGATTTATTGGAGGTATTCGCTGAGAACTGGTTGGTGGAAAAAATATGTTCAAAAAAGTCTGTGCAAAAAGAAGAACTCCTGAAAGGCTGTTCTCAGTCAACTTATTCTTCTTGGATTTGCATCAAACTAGTAAGGAGATCCAGTCTTTGGCAGCCAAAGAGGGCCTTGGCAAGTTTTCCAACTGTAGCACCTTTGGAGCCTTCCCTCATTACCCACTTGAGCAGCATTTGGTAAACTTTTTCTTTTAGTCCATCTCGTTCATAGTCATGATCAATTTCATCAATCTCAGGATCACTGAAGCCCAGTTTCCGAGCACAATGCTTCCACTGCTTAGCCAGCTTTTCTCTCACTAGATTCAAATGTTTATCTGTCAGGACAGTAGTATTGTCTGCAAAAAGAAGAGGCGTAAGAGAATGGCATCATTCAACAGTTCTTCTGCTCCTTTCACTCTCCCTCCTGTCCTCCCCCAACTATTTATTGGTAATATCTGGGGACAGAATCTTAGTGATGCAAGCAGAAGGATTTCATGGAGGCAGCATAACTCAGTGATGGCAGGCAAGAAACCATGTGTATTCACAGGTCAGTTGCTGAACTTGCTCTTTGATTTGAAGCTATCATAGGTTGTCACTTAAACCTGCAAGATGGAAAAAACCCTTCCTAGAGTTCTTAAAGAGTCGTATATGTTTTATATTCTGAGACAGAAATGATTTGTTTACTTAGGAATACACAGGGATAGTTTAATTCAGTATTGACCAATGAAAATAAATTACATTTCAAAATCTTCTGACTTCTACCTGGATGAAGTTGTCATGGCTCCTGAATATATGGTTTAACTTTTAGTTTTCCCTGTCATGTCAGGCACTGGACTCTATGATCTGCATGGGTCCCTTCCAACTCAGGATATTCTATGATTTGAATTATAAGTCAGGTGAGGATCTCCAATCCTAGCCTTGCTTCCACCAGTTTGAGTGTTTCATACATTCCAAACCAAATGATTCTCAGATAATTATATGGGGTGAATACATGGAAACCAGGGAGATATTTCTCTTACCAAATATGCCCATTGCTTCATACTGTGTATAAATTGCTTCTGTAGCAACTGGACAAGTGCTGATGTGCTGATTTTGTTCTTCAATCTTCATGTGATTGTAGGATCCAATTTGAATTCCAGAGCTGTTACTTATGTTGTACTTGATTGAATCATCTGTATAAGGAACTTTAACACAAATTTACAAACAACAGCATAAGGTTCAAATGTCAAGAAGTAACATAAGGAGGAAGAAGTTCTACTAATAAGGGAAGTGATATTCACTGTACTTGATGCAGAAAGAGCCATTTACTGGCACCTGTGCTGTGAGCGTATTTTCATTGGGGTTTTTTTTGTGTGACACAAATGTACTTTACTGAAAGCCCAGTCAGTTTTCTGAGAGTCCCACAACCAAGCTGACAGTCACTAGACTGTAAATAATGTTCTCTGTGCCTTGGGAATGCATAGTAGCAGTCTTGCTCTCTGCTCCCTAACAGCTTCAGGAGGTCAGCCTCGACTTGAATGCTCTTTTCATTTAAATCTTAAAGCCTCACTTCTGCCTCTCAGCTTTACTTTTCATAGATGTAAGTTCAGGTTTACAGTTATGACTTCTGTGAGACTATAGCAAATAATTTCATGTTGCTCATAAGATATGATTAGTTATACACAGAATTTAATTTTTTGCTTGCAGTTGTCTGATTTATACACCTTGTCTGAAACTAAGTCATTATTCATGTTAGGTGATGTCAGTTTTCTGTTCTCTTGACGGTGTTGTCTGAACTCTGCTTGGATAATCATCCTCTAAACATTCTAACTCTAGTTTAAATGGTGAATCTCACAACCTGGGTCTAAAATTGAAGTACAGATGCTTATAATGATACACCAAGCTCTGTATTTAATCACCTGAAATCATGGTTAGATGTACAAACATCCTTGTTACACACTCAATTGCAACATGAAGTGTGAAAATCTATAGTTATGTATGAAAATCTGACTAAGTGCACTTAATATGTGCTAACCTGAGACTGCAAATCAGAAATATTATATGTATGCATGATTAGATTGTTGAAGTTGCAAAAAAGGAATGCATTTTATCATGTCTCATAACATTTTTACTTGTACTCATAACATTATGATTCCTGTATTTTTTTTTTTCTGGAGAGCCAGAGAACAAAGAAACCTCATGTTTGCTATGTTCTTATCTGGTAACAAAATGAATTTAGCATATGATATGATGTATACAAATACTTTGTCAATATTACAGTATTAACAGTACAATTTACTGTGTTTATAAGTCTCCTTTCCCAAGCCTTTACACTTTGCAACTTGTCATGTTTGGGTTATCATTTAAGGAGTGCAGAGTCAGGAAGATAGACACCTGCTCTTTCAAGTTTTCTTTGTAATGTAGACCACTTAGAAACTGGACAAGCCTTTGAAAGGGTTAATTAAAGAATTCAGAGTGCCCCACGCAACACGACTTGAAAGGAGCATATATTAACAGCTCCTGAAGGACATGATGTGATTTTAGGGGTTCAAGCTAGTAGAACTGTAGAGACCTCTGCCTCAATGAAGGCTGATAAGCATGAAGCCTGCAGCTAGAAATTTGTATTAAAATCCAGAGCGAGATAGGCTGAAGTGTCCCAAATGTGTGTGTGTTTAAGAGCTGGACAGAGTGACAGCAGCTTTAAGTTTAAGGAAGTGACTAGTGTAGGTGTACAGGAGATCTTGCATTGCTCTCCTATTTTTAAAGTTCTTACATAAAAGAATATGTTGTCCTTGATTTATCAAATACACATTTAATGCTGTGCTTAGGTCCTGCTAGAGACAGGAATTAGTTTTACATAGTGGTACTGAAAACTTCAGCTATGATTAGAGGTATTAAGCAATAACATGAATTATTTCAAGTTCCTGAAGTTTTTTGCTTAACTGGTCAGGATGCAATGCACAGCCTGTTGGCAACCAGGGCAGGTGAAGGCCACAGCGCTTACCTGGGCTTACTCTGGGTGCACTAGGATAGTATGCAAATGTTCCCCTTGTGAAAGAAGTGGAATCCCTGTTCCCTGTACAAAGAGAAAAAAATGAATAAATGCCAAAAGCATATGTAAATAGAAAAGTAGATATACTTAACAATGACTGCCATATTTGTAACAGTGTGAGTATACAGTGCTTTTAAATACAGAGATGAGAAGCTTCTCAATTAGCAGGATTGTGTATCCTTGAATAACTCTAGTTTAAGCAATGATCTTATTGTGGTTTTGCTCAGTTAGTAATAGCCTTAACCATCCTTGGATCTCAGTGAGGACAATGGGCTTCCACATGGGTGTAGGAATATCTGGCAGTGTAGGATCACAGGACACTGCAGTTACTGAGCTGCCTTGTATCAGGTATTCAAACCGGCACATTCCAAAACTCCCAAGTGTGAGTTTTTGAATGCTCACAGATGAGCTTTGCAACTCATACTGGGGCAGCAAGAGCAGCTGGGTTACAGTCACCCAACAAGTCAGTGAAGAGCTGCAATGCAGCTCTTGTGCACCTCAGTCTGGTATCTGCTACACTATTTCACGCAGCCCTCCTATAATAACTGTTTTCTTTATTTCTTTCAAACAGAAGGTTTTCCTTTATTAGTAATGTTGACAATTCTAATGCCTGCCTTCTGACATGACAGCCCTCAGATTCATTGCAGTAAATAAACTCACATAAACAACTAATCACAGCCTCTGCATAAATAATTTAACAGAGTAACACTTTTGCGGCATTCTGCTTATAAAAAGCTAGGCATCCTTGATTTTCTTGTGAGATGACCTGGAAAACAACACCATCCTAAAAATACCCAAGAATAGGAGCAAGCATCTCATGCCATCTCTAGTTCCTCAAAGTTATATCTTGTAGGTCTCTAGTTACTGCTTATTTATATGTCTTGCCAATGCCCAATATTCTCTCCCTTTTTTGTCTCCATACATTTCTACTCCATGGCTTACCAGCAAACACCAACACAAGCTCATCTACCCATCTATTTTCTGAAATACTACAAATGTTGTTTCTGCACGAGCAGAACCTACAGTATGAATGTTATGGTTTTGAGAGTCGAAGTTCTCTTCAGCTTTCCTAGAATGGCTGGTAGCATGTCCTGGTTTTGGGACTTGCTGTCTGCTCTTCCCTGGCTGGTAGCTGAAGTCAGGTGCTGGGTCTCATGCTGTTCTATTACACTGATGCTTTAGAAATGGTTCATTTGAAATTGGCAGCCTGATACCAGTGAAGGCAGTGTAATGAAGTCAAAGCTAGAGTGTTTTAACTTACTCAAAGAGAACTTAATGAAATAAATTCACCATTGCTGTATTACAGATCAACCTGGAACAAGCAGGTTGAGCTACAAAATTCTCCTGACCGCTTCCCTGAATAGTGGAAAAGTGTGTTTTCAGAAAGACAGGTGTTGGGGAAGGAGGAATCTCACCTGTATCTGTGTCTGAATTCTTTGAATACCAGTTTACGTTGGTCTGTGACTGCAGGTGTTGTCCAGATTCTGGCACAGGAGGTTTACTTATGCTAAAGTTACTGGCTGAACCCAATCCATAGGCATCCTCTGGGCTTCCTGTTGGAAGACTGCTGGGATTTGGCCCATAAAAAACATCTACATTTCCCCGTTTTGGTGTTGTTGCAGCTGCTTGTGACCAGAAATTTGGATCAATGTTTGCCCAGAAGTATGGATTAGTATTTGATCCTGTTTTTTCAGCTCTTGGATACAATTCACTCCATTGAGGAGATGTCTTTGCAAATGGATCAGAGGAAACTCTCCGTCTCCTTTCCTCCTCTATCCTCTCAGGGCTGTATACTACATGTGGAACTGCTTTATCCATCCGGCTCCCAAATGCGTGGTACTTGTATTCATCCTGAAGTTTTCTCTCCAGGTTATCAGCCGATGCAAATGAGGTCTCACAGCTCTCAACAGGCTGGTTCTCAGAGGAGCCAGCAAACAGGGCTTCATTAACCTGACTGGTCATGGGACCTTGAGAGCTGTGTAGAGAATTAGGCTGATCTGAAAGGGAGCAACATTAAATGTTTGAGAACATTCAAATGCAAGTATTTAACTTGTTGCGATGATACTAAAATCTATTAACCTACTTTATTATTATGGTATATCTAAAAGGTTTAAATAAAACATTACTTCCAGCATAAGACATTCTGTAAAATAAAACACAGCTTTACTGACAAGTAGAACAGATTTTTATCTAGGAAGTACAGGTTTGCTTAAGTTATCAGTGTCAAAATCTCACATACTCAAGTAATGTGAGAAGTCACTGCATACGCTGCTTATATTGGTATCAAGTTTTCAACCATTGAAACAAACACTCCTGGAGGCATTTGCAGGGTCTGATTTACTGGTGTGTCTCCACTGGCATTAACTGGAGTTTAATCAGTGCAAAACTGAAGTATAACAGGATGGAAAGTAAAACCACTGCAATAACAGGTGTAACTTCATACAGCGCAAATTATTTGTCATTAAAATCTTATTAAAAATTATTATGTGAAGTATCCTGTCTGGGTATTTCGTGATGAATACTCTGGTCCCAATGAATACACTTTTACAAGTAATGTCTACCAGATAAAATAGTCTGTGTCATCAACATCTTTCAAACTAATCCTGAGTATCAAAGGAAGCTCTAGTTCAGTATTGAACTAGATGGAGTTATAATCTGTATGATGCTGTAGCATTCCAAGACTAAATAAGAAACATAAAAATTTGCTTGTTACTACTTGTACTTACATTTTTAAGGGTAGGACTACAGATGCTTTCTTAAAAGTTCTGAAAGCTTCCCACTTTTCTAGAAAATGCTGTACATTGCAAGGGACACTTACAGAGCACCGTAAAACTGCAATAAAGGGTATGTATGTGCGTCTATTTAGCTCAGATAATGCCAGTGAACCGGGTTGTTTTTCCCACCAAATTACATTGTTTCAGCCTATATTAGGCAGAACCGAAACTAGTTCCTTTCGATGGCTGTGTATTTGTACACCTTCAGTTGGACTTGCTCTGCTTGTTTTGCTACCAGTGCTAGGGAGGGAGTGGCAGGAATGACTAATACAGAAATAACCCCATCCAAAATGACAGCTCTTAGCAATTCAGTATTAGCATAAACTATTTGGCATCTGTTCTCCAGGGCAAGCTTGAAATGTATGAACAGATCCTGTGGGATGCATTTCACTATCACAATCTGAGTAATGTCCATTGACTAGGAAAAAACCCCTGCCTTTGACTGACAGGCTGTCAAGATGGCATCCTTCTGCCGCGGAGATTCACGACAAAGTCTTTTGTACTTAAAACACGGGAGCCTCTGCAATCATACATGATTCAGTCATACATGATTCTTTCTGCTGGGGAAATGTAACTACACTCGCTTAAAAATAAAGCAGTGGGGCTGCGCTAAGTCCATCAGTTCTACTGAGGAATAGTTATGGCAAACCTGGCTTTGGGGAAGATTTATTAGTTGCATGTTACAGTTTCACATTATTGATTTAATCGTGTCTTTCAAGTGATGTGAGGTAACTCAGCAGAATTTTATTTCTACTGGAGTTTTTATTATTTCTTGTAAATCAGTGTTGCAAATAGGATCCTGCGTGCCTTGACATTAAGGAACTTTGGTAAGATAATTCCAGATACACTACCACAAAACTCTAATTGTATTATCACATATTAGAGAGCCAGCTCTATAAAATCACAAAACTCATGCAACTCATCCAAGATTTGATGAAAGTATGAGAGAAAAGAGAGAAAAAACTATCTACTAGTGTTCCTCAGATTCCTTAGAGAGCAAGGTCATAAACAATGGAATCTTTTGCAATGATGTATCCTGATCATATTCAGAGCATTCATAAGAAAGGATGGAGTGGGGAAAAAGGAAAGTCTTAATGAAATTAAAGCCTACAAACCAAGCAGTTGGCATGACTAAAATGATGAGAAGAAAGATCGAGTATGAAAAGTAATTATCAAAGTGACCATTATAAAGCTTTATGTTGAACAAAATTTTTGGGATGGAAGAGGAAAGCAGAAGAGTGTAAAGGGAGATAGGTTTAAACCATAGATGATGGAAAATTTGAAATAGTAAGTGTGACTTGTGGGAATAAATAAGGTCTTCTCAGTGATTACAACTCTTTCTGAGGTGCTGAATAATTGAGCCTCTTAATAACCCTTAATGGTAAGGTTGCTTGCTTTATATACAACTTTATCTTTGGCAAAATACACAGAATAGTTATGTGCTAGTGACTTACCTACTTGACCATTGCTGGTATCTTCTGGTACAGCATCTATTTGAAGGGATTCCATCCTATTCGGCAGTTCATTTGACTCAGGCCACATTTTCTGCATGTGAGAAAGAACAAATGATCAAGTTATATGCAAAAGCTTAACCAAAGGGGGTACTTGTAGAATAGGACACAGCACAGCTTCACTGTGAAGTGACCTGGATGAACAGATTCTGTGAATCTCTGGGAAAAGATCCCATACTCTTGCAGAGAGCACAGTCTGACAGAAAATACCCTTTGCTTTGCTACAGGTGAGCAAAATCTTTTCTTCAATGAAGGGAAGGAGGACTGCAATGCAACTGCAGTATGTAATACTCTGAGTTGGTCAAACAATACCCTTGCCTATGTGAGTATTAGCTTAATCCAGAGTGGCTCTGGATTGTCTGATTTGTATTTCATTGTCAGACTTTTGGCAAGCAATCTTGGTGAGGGGATGCTGCTGAGGTAAATATAGCAAACATGCATCCTGTTCTGTGGATCTATATTTAATAAGTTCATTAATCAACAGGGAAGAAGAGGTGAGAAATAATTAACATTCAGGTATAGACACATTGACTTTTATGAAGATTATCAGGAACAAGGCGTTTAGAGGAAATTTTCAGAAAGAAGCAGTGCAATTTTCTTTCTATAACCCTCATCCTCACTTCACTAGAGTGAAAGCAAAATCTATTCCTGTTCTATTCTTTTGATGTTCCCATTATTCAGGCTTTGCTGGGAATAATTTTTTTTTTAACTTGGAGGAATTATTTCTCAACTTCCCCAAGTGCTGCTTACTCATAAAATATTTTCCAAAAGTACAGTTTGTGAAAGAATGGAAAGAATGGTTTCACAAGGAAGCTTGGGGTTCTTTTCTCAGTTAAAAATACTGTGTGTATTATCTGTGAATGAAGTCTATATAGCCAAGTGATTAAATTCATAAAATCTATGATAAAAAGATTCCATTATCAGCCCATTGTTGTTCAAGTTGTTCTTATTTTCAGTCAGAAAATTATTCTTTTTATCACAATTTTTAAACTTACAGCCAGAAAAAGAAGAGAAACCAACCTGGACACTCAGAAAAGCTATCTGAATTTAACTTTTACCTGTTGATATTACTGTGGTATAGCTTCCTGGTCTCAAGCAGGCTGAGACTCTTTAGACACTGCCTGAAGGCAGGGCAAAAATTACCAAGAATTTATGAAGTTACTTTAAACCAAATTCTGCCACTTATGAATTGCTAGAAGTAGCATTTTATTTCATGAGTGAGACTTAATGGATATATGAGGAGCTTTTGCAAAGTATCATCACAGAATCAGTGTGTCCCTCAGGTGGAAATAGACCTTGAGGGACCTCGGGTCCACCTCCTGCTCAAAACAGGATTAGAGTTGGTAGCTTAGAGCTTCGCACAGTTGGGTGTAGAAACCTCCAATGAGGTGACCAGACAACGTCTTTAGGTAACTTGTGCCGCTGCTCTGCTGCCCTCAGAGGGAAAAGTTTTGGGGTTTTTTGTTTCCTTCTTATATCCAGTTTTGAGTCTCTCTTGTTTCTGTATTTGTCTTTTGTCTCTAGTCCTCACACAATGCGCTGCTGTGAAGAGCTTGGCTTTATTTTCTCAAAAAACTCCTCACACTTAGGGGCAGGTTGCAATTTCTTTGCCCTTCAAAGCCACTGCATGTCTGGGCTTAAACAGGCCCATCTCCTGGGCAGGACTAACAAGGTCTGAGCAGATCTGTTGCCTGTGCAACTGCTGGTGCCAGGCAGGCTGTGGCTGCTGCCCAGGTCGCTGCTCACCACCGCCCTGAGGCTCTTCTCAGCAGTGCTGCTCCCTGGCTGGCACTGAAGCCAGGGGTTATTTTACTCCAGGTGCAACACGTTGCATTTGTCTTTTCTGAATTTCACATGGTTCCTGTTGCCACATTCCTCCAGCCTGCAGCTACAAGCCTTGTCCTTGTAACTGTATTGACTGGTCCTCCTAGTTTGGTGCCAACTGCATGCCTTATGTGTGTCCATCGCTTCTGTCGGGTCACTGACAGAGGAGTAAACCAGGGAAGGTCCCAGACCCCTGCACTACTGCAGCTGCTCCTGGCCTGCAGGCAATGCAGGACCCATCAACTGCTCCCCTCTGGGACTCACCATCCAACCTGTTTCCATCTGCTCATCCAGACAGTAACATCTGAACTTGGATACAAGAGTAGTTTGGGAGAGAGTGCTGAAAACCTTCCTAAGGTTGAGATAAATGATATTCACTGCTCTCCTCTCCTTCACAAATCCAGCCATTTTATCACAGAAGGAAATCACATCAGTCAAGCATGATCAGTCTTGAAGTGGCATAATCTGGCCATAATTGGGGTTGGGAAGAAGCAATGTGGGGAATTGACACCTTAAAATGTTTAGAAAGCTACTCACTTTTAACTTCTTCAGATCTTCTTCAATATTTTTTTCTAGATTTTGATAGTAAAACGGCTTGTATCTTTCACTGATTTCTGCAAAAAGAAAAGAACTAAGTGAAAGTGGTTTTCAATGGAAAGTAAAAGTGACTTGTTAACAATCTTGATGGAAAAGGATTGAATGAGGACTTCTGTGATGTCAGAAACAAGAAAATTATACATACATTTGGAATTTGTTCACATGGTACATTTAGTCTTAAAGCTGTAATAAGAACAGGATGACTTCTAAGGATTTTTGTTGTTGCTGTATTGCTTTTTAGGGTGAAATCTGCGTATGATCTGTAGCTGAGAGCATCTTTCCTTTACTTGCATATGGGAAAACTAGAACCTAAGACCCAATACAAGCATAAGATTAATCTATTAGCAGTAGATTATGTATGTTAAACATGCAGATAGTAGGTGGGTTCCTCCTGGTATACAAATTTCCTCTGAGTATTTAAGTACATGCCTGCTATATATGAAGCTGTTGGTGCCTCTGTCTAAATACAAACCTCAGTTTCCTGTTATATGTTGGGGTCTTTTTTGTGGGTTGGGTTTTTTCCCCTTGTTGTTTTGGGTTTTTTTGTGGTTGGCTTTTTTTTTCTTGGCACTCTGTATTGAGGCAGAAACAAGAGACAATAAGATACAGAATTTTGATTTATTTGCTGAATGCACTTAGTCTCTTTCCGAGACCATTCAGCCAAGACTTCTACTGATTGGAAGTGTTTTGGCATCTGACCATATGAAAGGATGATTAGCTAGTCAAAAACAGCTGGATTGCTTATGGAAGAATAACTAGGACAGCTTTTGAATCTAGAATATTTTGAATAAGATATTTTCTCACTCATGGTCACGATATACTATATCCCTTGATGTTAGTTTTTCTGTAAATTTCAGCAATAAGATTATACTGTGCTGAAGAGAAATCATCAGGTATAAAATGTCTTAGTTAGCTCCATCCACTTACTAGGATTTCTCCAATCTGTAAATGTTGGATCAGATCCTATTTTTGGTCATGGTACAGAGAGCATGCTTTACGGAACATGTGAATTGCTATTTCACTTTTCAAAGGAAAAAAATATTATTTCAAGAAGAAAATACTCAGGTTTGTTTTGCTGCATTATAAACTATCAATGGACACAAACAAAAACGAATCCTAAAGTAATGCCTTACCTGCAAAGGTTGGACGTTTCTCTGACTCTTCATGCCAGCATTCCTTCATTAAGTCAATAATTTCCACTGGACATTTATCAGTGATCTCCTTTATGTCTGGTCTGTTTCCATTCATGATGCCAAAGCAAATCTGGGCTTCATTTATACCATCTGAAAAACAGAATTTCCTATCGGGTTCGGATCATGGGTTTTGCTATCTTTGCACAAGTGAAAGAAACAATGAAGAGGCTCCCAGCATGTTTGTGGATATGTAAAATATTATTTGAAAGATGTCCAGCTACAAATCTTCCATAATAGTGAATTTGAATCCACTGCCCTGACTTCCATGGATTAGAGAATTATTTTAAGATTAATGGATTTACTTTTATATGTAAGACATGCGCAGTGTGAGTAAGGGTGAAAGATACAGCTCTATAGAACCTGCATCTCAGGTGCATCAGCTCTGCACTAGATGTGAACACAAAGATGGCCACACAGGCAACATTTAGCCATTTAATTAGCAAAAACTCCATTCAAAATTATAAACATCTTACTCTGGAATGCCACAGTTGGTTCTTATTTTTCTACATACGCCCATTAGTGCATGTTGAGAAATCAGCACCACACAGCTGAGAATTGGTAACTGACTGTGGGATCATTCCTGTTTCCACACATAACTAACACCTCAGGAAACAGTGTCGACCAGAGTTTCCATCCTGGCTCACCTGAGGTTTGCCTGATTTCTGCCACTAAGTCTGGTGTGTGCCCACACAATGTAGATGTGAGAAGATTCAGCTCATGGCTGCATTTCATTCAAATGTTCTTGTCCATACTCAGAAGTCAGAAATGATGCAACTAATTCCTCTCACTGGACATGAGGTGCCAAACTAGTGCTGTTCTAGGCCATGAGTGATTCAATCTACTAATCTTAATTTTATAACGTTAAATGCTTAATATTTGTAACTTATTTTTCTGATAGCATCCTTTGGGAAGTAACGTACTTTCGTATGGCTCTTTGTTAGCAAAAATTGCCCAGATCACAATGCCAAAGCTGTAAACATCTGATTTCTCCACTGGTTTTGCGTTAACACAGCGTAAATGCTCTGGGGCCATATAGAAAAGAGTCCCAGCATTGTTCTGGCAAGCGCTCTTGATTTGCTTCTGTCGGACAGTTTCTTCTTGGGTCAGCCTACTCCAGCTCTTAAAGGAGGCGACACCGAGATCTGCAATCTGAAAAATGAGACACATCAGAGCTAGTGCTGTAATGAAGAGGAGATAAACAGGTATTGCATGCAGCACTCAATCTTATCAAGACTCAATACTAATCTAATAACTTACCTAAAAATTAAATACTGAAAAAATACAACTAAAGAAAGAAAAACAAACTATTTGGGGTTTTTTCTTGTTTTTCTTTGTTCATTTGTCTGTTTGATTTGGTTTTTGTCCTAAATAAAGTATCCCTACCAATTGAGAGCCACTAAGCTGAACCTCTATTATTAATTGTGGAACACTTGCACAATGTGAGGATAGAAGAAATTTGGTTTCACTCATATTGACAATCATATTTGAGGTCTGCTTGCAGCGCTCATGGGAGAACAGAAGATTCATATAAGAATCTAAGATTCAAATCTAGAATCAATCTATGAGATGTGCAGATATGCCTCCTCCCTCACTACCCTTTCCATTTAGATTCCATTTAACCTCCTTAATCTTCCTTCAGAAAAGGGGAAGAAGAGGATCTAAAATGATGTGATATGTATGACAAAGAGAAAGGGAAAAGAATAGCATGGAGTAAGTTAAGGCAGAGGTACCTGGGTATAGCGTGCTTGACAATGAGACATTACTGAAACTTTAGGGTGCAGTTTTGCAACTTGACTAATGGACGGTGGTGAAGAAAGTAATCCTTCCCTCCTTTCCCCCAGTCTCCTTTTATGTGCTCCCTCTGCTCCTCTTGTTCCAGCACTGACACTCACCTGGGAAGACCTAGTGCAAGGCAGTCAAGCAGCTTGCTGAACCAAATGCTCCCCAACAGAAGGGTAGCACTGCCAACAAGGTAAATCGTAATCCACCAGTTTGGCTTCCTAAATCGAGGCAGGGTGTTTAGATTAGCACCAGTACTAACACAAGGGAACAGGAGGTCAAGAGAAAAGGAAAGCTGCAGGAAAATGGGCCTGTCTCTCTTGGCCACAGGCAGCTGTCAAACAGAGTTGTGTAACCCAATTACTTCAGATAGAAGTGAGGTGACACCTTGCTTTTAACTCACTTTTCTCTCTTATTGTCTCTAACTAGCTTATTGTTCCTCTTGAGTTTCTGAAGCCTTGGGCTATGTTCAGAGGTCATATATTCAGAGGAAAATGTAGGCGACATTCTGCTGAGGAAGGAGAAGTCCAGGTTCAAGTCTACAAGTTAGAGGGGGTCTAGTGATAGAGAAGGATATGACATAAATCTTTCTACATTTACAGTTTCCTGGAACAACTATTTCCCTTTCTAATTATCAACAATGTTAGACACATTCAAGCAGATAGAACATACAACAGCTGCCTTAAATTACGCTTTTGATCAAGCTACTTAAGGAAGTCTCATCTGATTCTGAATTTGATCCTGAGTTCCAGATCAGTTTGTCATGAAATGTGATCGTAGCCTAGTTTGGTCCTGTCCATATAAGCGAGCTGAGACCCAACCCCCCATACAATTTACAATTAAAGCAGATCATGATGGGGTTTTTATTTTTGGAAAAGAAATAAATTCATAATTGTTATCTGCTTATCTTATGTAAGCTGCTCATACAGCACTTGCTACTACATTAACCTTGTCAAAGAACTTCTCACTAATTTATGTGTGAGAAATAGAAAATGACAGAGCTCTCTTTACAGAAATTTATTCTGCAGTTTCAAACTGTAATGGGGTGATTATTTCAAAAACTCACCTTGATCAGAGACAGGATATTTGATGAGGACTGCTGCAAATTCTCCTCAGGTTTATTCTGCAGTAGCCTCTGTATCTATTTGTCTTGATCCAAAACCCACTGAAGTTAATAAAAGGGCTTTGGAACAGGCTTATAAACCATTCTTTGAAGTAGTGTCCTGATGGGGTTTTTTGTAGCTCCTGGATGTCATTTTAAAATGATGACTAAGGGAACAGAGGGATACAAAAGAGGAACGGATAATAGGCAAAAGAAAGAAAGGACTAAAAAGAAAAAGATGAAGACAGGAGGAGAAATTACAGCAGTAAAGGACTAAAGACATTATCCATAATACATTCTATTTGGTTTCAAACTCTGTATTACCATTTGTTTTATTTTTCTAGTTCTTTTGTTATTTATAACTCATTAATTCTCAACAATATTATTTTTTAATGCCCTTAGTGACTTTTTTCTCAGTTGGGGAATACTGTGCAAATCTCAGACTGAGAGGTTGTATAGGCCACCATAACTCAGCGATCCAGGGCTAACACTCTCTTAGTGATAGCTCACTGAACTACAAAGGCATTCATCTACCAATCCTACCAAGTTAGGAACTCTAACCAGCATGGCTGAAATGGGTTCTTCAACCCGAATCACCAGCCTTCTCCACTCACATTCAAACAAGTACCTTAATATGGAAGTCTCTGTCCACAAGGATGTTTTCTGGCTTTAGGTCTTTGTGTACAAAGCCTTGCTCATGCAAATAAAGCATTCCTTCTGTGATTTCCAGCACAAAACGCCCTCTCACTGACAAAGGTAGTGAAACCTAAAAGAAAGAACAGAAAGTGCCATCTATTAAAAAAATGCAACTACAACAATCAAATTAAAACTCAGTCTTTGAAAAACATTCCTCAGTCCCAAGAATGCCTCTGCTTAAGCTATGGTAAGATAAACCTGCATCACCAGCGGGTTGAGGGAGGTGATTTTCCTGCTCTACTCTACACTGGTGTGGCCTCACCTTGAATACTGTGTGCAGTTTTGGCCACAATTTAAGAAGGATATAAAGCCATTAGAGAGTGTCCACAGGAAGGCACAAAGATGGTGAAGAATCTGAGGGGAAGCCATATGAGGACGAACTGAGGTCACTTGGTCTGTTCAGCCTGGAGGAGACTGAGGGAAGACCTCATCATGGTCTACAGCTTCCTCACAATGGGAAGCACAGGGACTGGCACTGATCTCTTCTCTCTGGTGGTCAGTGACAGGGCCTCTCAGAATGGCATTGAAGCTGGATTAGGCAACGTTTAGGCTGGATATTAGGAGAAGATTCTTCACTCAGAGTGCGGTTGTGATTTTTGGGGTTGTCCTGTGCAAGCTGGACTTGATCTTTCAAGGTCCCTTCCAGTTAGGGATAGTCTATAGTTCTGAGGTCCTTTTGGCATTAAAGTAATTCTGGAGTCATTCCATATTTACAAATATTTGCTACATATTTAGCTAATTCTCCATGTATCTCTACAGACAATTCTATAACTTTTTAAACTGTAACTGGTCTGCTCCTCTGTGATGTACAGGAAAGCCACTGTCATTGTCTGCTGTCTCTAGAGAAGGCAGTGCTGCCATTTGGCTTTTTAATACAAAAAGAAGAATAAGAAACTAAAGACTCCATTCTCTGGATATGGCAGTAACATCCTGTCCCTTTCAAGCAGCTCATCAACCCTAAGGGATGAAGGAATGGACTGCTCACGTTCTGTAGCACTTTCATCATGTTCCCCCGGTCCACATACTCCATCACAAGTGAGTAGTTTCCGTCTTCCAAAATGACACCCAGGAGTTTTACCACACGGTCATGCTGCAGTCTGCGCATAATCCTACCTTCTTCCAGAAGGGAAACATTGTACCTGTAAAACAGAAATTGCACTGAATTTAGGTGCCAGCCTAGAAAGAACAAAGGGATAAAAATCACACTGATTCATGATGAAAACCATGGCCAAAAATGTCAACATGCCTAGAACCCCTGCAAGATTAACCATTCCTTCAGCTGATTTTGAATTGATACAGCTTTGTTTGTGCCAGGTTATATTCTCTAAGATTCTGCTCAAATGCCTTACACAGAGACTGTCGGCTCAGCCTGATTTGACGGCCTACTTTTCAGAAATTGTACAAGCATTCTTCTTGTAGGTAGCTGTGGATGTCCAAATCTTTGAACTGGGGTGAGATCTGGGCAGGGCTGATGAGCCTTGAAACAAGGAGGATCAAGACCCACTCTACTACTTCTTGTACTTACAGAGGTCTTGTTTCCAAAGGGCTTCATGTTCAATATGGATTTATTACAAGGCAACCACATCCACACTAAATGATGACAACATTTGCTAACAATTACCAGTTTAGAATGAACTCAAAACCTAACTCTTTACCTGGGCCTCAGTACAACCCATCAATAATGACAGGTACGTACCTGGGAGCTCACTAAGGGTCTTAAAAAAGGATAGTATCCATTAGATAATGAATAGACGGGGTGGTATTTTAATTACTATTCCTGTTCTAGTCATCAGACAAAAGGATGTAAGAAAATCTTGAAACTATACTGCTTGCTAAAGCTTTCCTATTCTCTGACTTGCAACTGCTTTCTCCATCTGTGTTCTTCCATATTACTAAAAAAGAAACTGGTTGTTTTGTTTGCACTAGGCTCAGTTAAAAAATTTGCTAAAGACTTTTGGTTCAATATTTTAAGAAATAACAAAATTATGAGCCTGTGTAGTGAGAAAATAAAAACACAAACCCAAAAATACACTTGGCAGGCTTGTCCATTTTAACTGTGGTCATTCCAAACTGATATTACAGTCTACAAACTACTAGAATCTCTTAACTTGCTTTCCACCAGCAAAATAAAAACTCAGTTAATTTATTTATCATAACCCAAAGGAGAAAAAACATGGAATTTTGTCTCTCTCCAGTGAATAACTCATGGGAGAATTTTAGGATTGTTATGGCTGTGAGGTAGTAGAGCTGCAATGTGACCTGAATCCACTGAAAGCAACATGAATTCAATCTTAGAGTTAAATCAGTGGGCTTGGCTCACTCTGCTCTTTCTCAAGGGAGAGAAGGTTCAGTCCTTGAATTAAATCAGTGGGCTTGACTCTGCTCTTTCTCAAGGGAGAGAAGGTTACATTTCTGGTACTATACACATGGGGTTGGAGCCTTGCTGATAGTTCATGTGCGTTTGGTTCCTAGTGGACATCTACAATTGGATAATTTAAATGAAAACATATCTGCAAGTTTGAAAATATCATGTGGCCACTGAGTTCCTGCATTTCCTAAAATGTGCAAGAGTCCTCTTGAGTCTTAAGGATTCATGATAGAGTTCACCATGTAACAACAACCAACAACCTAATTGGAATAATGCGTTAAAATGAAAAAAGTTGTCTCGAGAGGGGAAAAAAGGAGAATTTGCAGGACAGCTGTTAGCATTGTCTTATTTTCCCCACATACAGTATCTCCAGAACCAACGACCTGAAATTATTACACTCTATTTAGGTTCATCTTAATTTAATTTAGAGGACTTAGACTAACTGCAATAAAAATCAGAACTGAGATCTGTAACTTACTCAGCGCGCTGTGGTCCTGTATACACTTTTTTTAATACTACATATCCATGTTTCTTGTGAAAGCATAAAGAAATTGTTCCAAATCCTCCAGCATCTAATTGTTTTTGTTCACACAAATCCTTGGTGTTCATGTGGATGTCTTCAAGAGACATGACTGCAGTCTTTGTGGCTTAGCAATTAAAACAAAATCAAGCACCCTTGTGCTTCTGGACCTGTAGTATAAAGGAGGAAAAAGAAGTGTCACTAAAAGCATTTAGCGGTTCCACTGAATTAGTGTACATTGAAGGAGTGGGACAGAAACATAAACACTCTTATGAACAAAGGGGCTCAGCTGGAAACCCAAGACGCTGTGGTTCTTGAAGAATCAGACCCAAAGATCCCAATGATTTATCCTGTCAACCCACTACAGTTATAGTCAGTTGATGTAAAACCATTTCTTCACCTGAGGATCTCAAAGTGCTGTTGATAAATAGTTTTTATCCATACAATGTTCAGTAGATCAGTACTGTCCCTACACTTCATATGGGCAAAACCCAAACCCCAGAAAAATCAAGAGCCACAGTCCCAAAGGCAGGTAGTGCCTAATGATTTTGAGAGGTATCTTGTTTTCTGAATTGCCTGAACATGGGCCTGGCACGTGCCAGATTCTTATATAAGACTAAGCTACCATTTAGGCATCTCTGCAAACCTAGCTCTAAAGGGTTTGCTTAAAGCTTAAACCAAACAACCAAATAGAAGGTTCCTCTGGAGGGTGAAATGAAGGACTCAGCTTCTATGGGAAACTGATTTGCACATGAACTCAAGGAGACAAGTACTAGGAAGGAATATGTATGACAACTTCTCCTCCGTCCATTAAAAAGAAGAGGAACAAAGAAACTGTGAAGGCTTGTAGTAACTCTGAAGTGCATCAAGACAAAAAGAGTTTGGGGGATCCTATGAAATGGGTAAGTAATAGATAAGTAAATGCCAGTGGATGCCAGTGAATAATTTTAATCATTTGATAAAGCTGTGGTACCCTCTTGCCCAATGTGTTTTCCAGGCTAGACAGCCCCTGCCTGAAGCCCATGCCAGCAAACTGCTTTGCTAGCACTGGTGCAAGCCAAAAAGCTCTGCTTTTTTTTCTCACTAAGTTTTTAACTTAAGCACCTTACATTAGGTAAAGGAGTTTGCTGAGAAAAGACAAAGTCCAAGAGACTGGCAAGGCTGTTCATTTTGCACTCATCTTGGGTAACTATGACGAAAGACAGCGAGCTGGGAGAAAGGCACTCCCTCTGAGTGCCACTACCAGCAGCAGCAGATTGGCTCGTTTGGATAACTAAGAGCTCTAAATAGTGTAGCAAACGGAGCCCCAAGTTTATCCAGACCAACAAATGACTGCTAACTCCTGCAAACCACTGTGCACCTGTATCATCAAATCTCTAATTGAAGAGATTGCTTAATGTTGTTGTGAACATCAGCTGCAGCCTAATTTTGACTGCCTCATTACCACAGCCTCTTTGGGGAGCCTGGGAACTGAAGGAGTTAGTGATAGTGACAGTGTGTGTGCAAAGTAGGTATTTGAGGGAAGAGAGACATTTCAGTGCTGAGTTGGAAATGGTCTGATCAGTTTGATTCTGACAAGCCAAAACAGGGAAGAGTAAACTTAATTTAAAAAAAAAATTGTGCCTGTAGAAGAGTTAGAGCAAGAGCTTCCTCTTCGAAGTACATATAAAGACTCTATGGGTTATTGTAGTATAGGTAGGGAACAACCTCTCTACACCCAGAGCAGTGTCCTCTCCTCAGAGTTTTCTGCTTTGGCTTTCCTGACTTCAGAAAGATGCAGACTTTGTTTTGCTGCAGTGCTAGCCTGCATTAGGAGCACAGGACTGAGGATATGGCTGCAGTCATTTATTAAGAAGGTAAGTCCTACTATACCTAATAATGATTAGAGGAAATTTTTCTTGTGTTTTGTTTGTTGTGGTGGGCTTTTTTGGTTGGTGTTTGCTTTGTTTTTAAATTCCTTTACAGCAAATCAAATAGCTGATAACAAATGACTCATAGCAGTGTCATTGTTGCTTTCATACCTGAGTTTTCATCTCCCTGGAAGTTTCTGGTGATGCTTTTCTGGGTTTCTTGGGGTGGTGCTACTGACTTTTGTGCAGATAGCGTGGCTGTCACATGTACAAGGGCCTAAATGAAGTAATGAGAGTCAAATGTGGCATAAACTAACATCTTCCTTCTTTATCTGGGTCTCCCTTTCAAAAATTGGTTTGCAGTCTCTTATGTATGTTAATTTTTCCATACTAACAGCAATTATGCATCTAGGTAGTAGTTATAAGATCTGCACGTGCTTTTCTTGTGAATGCAAATAGATGTGTATTTTTGAATAGTGAATCTCTAAAGTTGCATTAATACCACTGATAGCTTGGGACTGGCACTCAATACCACATAACCTGGCAAAAAACAGCTCTGCCTCAAACTGCAACAATGCAGAACCTTGTTCCTGTTTACATTGTTAATTACCAGTTCCTACCAAGCTGCATGTAGTCACTATAACCAGAAGCCTTGGAAATTCAAAAGAACTTCTAAAATCATGTACTGCTGAAGTGAGCTGGGTAACATTCAAGAAGAGGGAATTTTCTTATGAGGTGGGAAGGAACCTTCCTCCTTGGGCATAGTAGGATGCTACTACTTTTTCTGCTGTTCTTATTAAGTAATGAGGTACTCTGAATAGAAGCTCTCTGATTGAACAACTTATTTCAAACCCAAAGGTTTTGGGTTTTTTTGTTCTTTTAAAAATGAATATCACAGGAAAACAATCTCTAGCCAGGCTTTAAAGTAAAGGCTACTTATTCTGGTATGCTATTTAACATGAGATACCTTTTGGTACCTTGAAATGTCAGATGATAAAAAAATCAAGGACTGAAGCTCAAAGACTCAGGTTCATTCCAAACTTACTGCTTCTGATTGAGATACAGGGTAATTTATGTGCATCCTCAGTACTTAGGACACGCCAATTCATACATTATATATCCGTGGTTAAGAGAACAGAAGTTTTCTAGTTAGATTTAGTCTACCATTATAGAAGCTAGGCATACGTCTAGTGGTTAATTTATGTTCTGTGAGGTAGCTCTCATCTGTATACTTGATTAATTATAAAGCAGTTTTTTCATATACTATTCTGAACATTTGTATTAGGGTGGGTTCATATTTACCAAGTGCCAACATGTATTACGAAGATTTTGAATATTGGTTGCTAGAAGAGAGGAATTTTTGTCCACCAGTATGACTGGTGTTCTTTAGAGAAGGACAGAAGTACAATAAGTGGGTTTGTGGCATTTTTCTTTTTAACACCACAGTTATGTCCTCTCCTCTAACGCCTAAAGAGCACATAAATTCACAAGAATAATAACCTGGACATTAGGTCATCGGGTCATATCCCTAATCACTGTTCAAAAGTGCTTTGCTCAGTTCCAACAATTTGTAACTGATCTGATGCAGATCTGATGGGACCTGCATGGTTAAGGAGGAGTGCTGAGCGCATTAGCACGGTAACATGAAAAAACATTGATTGCAGCCTTTGTAGTCTAATGATGCTCCTAGCATATAAATTCTTGAGAGGTGCTATATACTTTAATTGGAGAAAATTAGCATGTTAACAAATGCCAAACCTCGTGGCAGCTGAGTCGTCAGTCAGTAACAGAAAGGAACAAAGAACGGAAGCCAAAGTTGGTATTCCCAAATAAGTAACATGAGACAAACACAAGGGTTGCTACAGCTGATGACAAAAAAGCTGCATGTGTGAATGATGTTTCAAAAGCTGCCAGGGCATTTTAGATCTGTTGCTGTAACTGTCATAACCCACTCCATCGAAACCTATCCCTTCTGCTCAGGTTTTTCAGCTGATGCATCTTTTCACTAAAGAATTCTTTTTTTCTCTTTGGAAATAGCAAAGAAAATACCTGTATCAGATCATCAGCAGGTTACAGAAAGGATCCCGTGGGAAGGGGAGGAGAAGCCAATACAAGGGAAACAAAGATGTTATGCAACACAAGTTTTCATAGGAGCAGAGGCAGCGTGGGAAGAGGAAAGGATGGGGTCTGTGCAGTGGCCTGTACCCGTGCACAGGTGTCACAGTGGGTTCTGGTCACAGAAGTTCCGAATGGGAACGGGGACAGGCTGTCTCGGCTGTGGCTGCCGGAGACGGGCGCCTGCAGCCGCTGCCGGGCGCTCCCGCGGCGCCCAGGGCGGGCAGCGCCAGAGGCGTCCGCTCGCCGCGGGAAGCCCTAACCAGGGGCTTCTCTGGCCTAGTTCCTCGTTGGCCAACTTGCCGTGTCGCCCTTCTCCTCCCCTCCCCGGCTTCCTGCCGCCGCGGCCGCCTCTTCTCGCATGCACCGCTTCCCGTTTCCCCGTGCCCAGGACACCCTCCTCGGTGGGGCCGGATGGGATGGGCGGAATGTAGCGCCGCACCTCCGCCGGGCCATCTCACCTCGGAGCCCGTGACCCCGGCTGCCCCCCGGGCATCGCCACTCGGGCTCCGCAGCGGCGGCGGCGCCTTCGCACGGCGGGGTCGCCGCGGCGCTTTCGCTTTCGGCGCGGCCCCTCCCGGCGCTCCCGAACTTACCGCGCTGCGGCCGCTCTCCGTCCCGCCGCCTCCCCGGGCGACCCCGAAACTGGGGTCCGCCCTCTCCACCCCTTCAGGGAGCGCCTCCGTCCCGCGGCCGCGGAAGGCGGAGCGGAGGGGGCGGCTGGGCAGGTCCGAGGGAGGTGCGGGTGCCGCGCAGCGCCTGGAGCGGCGCCGCGCAGTGACTCAGCGCCGGGCTGAGCGCTCTGCGCGCTGTGAATCGTGAAAACCTGGCGACGTTATCGAGACTGACAGCAGCTGAGAGTGCGAGACGTGTTGGAGATGCCCTTCTCTATGGAAGATTTGGCGCTGGAGATGTGGGGTTTTTGGTTCAGGAAGGGCGGAGGCAGGAGTTTCTGTTTACCAACAGAGTCACTGTCACAGATAATAGTCCTGGCGATAGCTGCAGAAATACATAACCAAAAGGATCTCTGTAAACCACCTAGTTAATCCTCCTCTGGATGTGTATTTAATACAGCTTCTTTACATAAGGGCGATCCTTATGACATTGTTCCGTGGAAAGGATGCTGATAATGAGTGTCTAACGTCTTTACCATGATCTTTCCCATTCTGGGGAACAGTTGTATTCCCCACGGTGCTTTAAAGTGGCACTAATGATACGCGGAAAAGACTATAACCAGTTTAGTTTATAGAGTAGGTATGTTTATTCAACGCTGGATGCATGGGGGATCACTCCTCCAAAGGCATGCGTGCTGTCAGTGGCATTCGGCTACGTATATATGTAGTTAGAAGTTACATATGCATTGCATCACACAATGTGCCTATACATATTCATTGTCTGTCCCCGCTTCGTATGGTAATTAGCCCAAAAGTTATTAGCATTCCAATACGCCTGCGCATTGCCACTTAGTGATGAAGTAAGTGGTCTTCCTCAGATGAACTTTTTAGCTTTCTTCCCAGTGCATGCTCTCTAAGTTCCTAGTTCAAGCCCGAAGCCCAGAGCTGGTTTCAGGACTCGAAAACAGGATCTTTGGTCCCGGTTTCCCTTCCTTATCAATGGCCATACATCCTTTCCCTTCTACTTGGCAAGGATAATAAGTGTTAAGCAAGCGATATACATTGTCTAGTAAGCAGTTGCAAAATTCTAACAGTACCACAATTAGCAATTAACCCTTTAGACCTAAACTTTCTGTATCGCTAATAGAAGAGCAGCAGCAGATCAACATGCAATAGCAGCCCGCAAATTATGTCTTTCATTTCTCCCTGTGATGGTCAGCAATGCAGTGTATGAACTAAGCCATCCATCTACCCTTATCGACTCTTCCAAGGGTGGCACGGTGTGCTTTGTGCCTTGTGCTGGCCCGCACGTGCATCTGCCGGGAGCGGAGGGCTCCTTCCTTCCAGCTTTCTGAAAGGTGTCTCATGGGAAAGACAGGCGGGACATAGAAGGATGCGGGCAGCTGTGGGTTTGGAGAGCTAGAACAGCCTTGGTATGACCAATACATTCCTGATTCTGGATCAGCTGGTATTGGGACAGAACAGGAGTTTAATGCTCTGACAGCTCCTGATGCAAGGGCTGATCACACCTAGTGTAAAGAGGAGACTCAGGACAAAATGCTGAATTGCCAAACTAAGCTCATTGTAGTTTGAATGCAGCAATTTTGTGTCCATCCACCCTGTGAGGTATCACAAGGAGAGTGTTATTGAACCTGCAGAGAGTCTGGGACATTTGTCCCCTAAGTAAAGCAAATGCAAATACAGATGTGGTGCCTCTGGTGGGCCAATTGTGCAGTTTTGGTCTTCTCCTGCAATCCCAATCATTACAGAAATCTTTTGATAACATTTGCCTTCTGAAGGTTTTTTTTCTTTCTTTCTTTGGTTAGTTGGTTTGGTTTGGTTCGGGTCTTCTGCTGTTGAGCTTTGCATTGTGTATGGGGCTGAAGGTGTGGTCTGAAGGCAGGAAGAGAAATGGCTGAATTGATAAGAATTGCTTGGTTAAAAAGGTGTCAGTCTCATTCAGTGGTGATTTGCCAACAAGTGCTAGGCACAGAAAGAAATTGGCATTTATTTATATGTGCTTAGAGGTCGGTGTTGCCAATTATGACCTTTCTTCATTACATGAATCAGGAAAATAAACCGATCCAGAAATGCAATCTGAATTTACAGAGAAATGTCTTGATTCTGATAGAGAAGAAGGAAAGGTTGTCTTGAAATGGACAAAAAGATTTGTGCATTTTTGGTGCTTTTCTCAATAGTGAATTTATTTGAGCAGAAGTCTTCAATTACAGTATTAATAAAAATTTAATAAGCCTATTAATTTTCTTCTAACTTTAACTGAACTTGCATTAATCTCAACCATTCACATACTTGGTACTAAAAATCTCAGCCACCTTATTAAAGCTTAGTGCTATCATGTGTGTGGGAGCTGGCATGTGTCTGCTAGATAGTGTCAAGTACAGCATCCTCAACACACAGTTCAGTCTGGCATTCTTCATCTAATAGTTAACCCCCCTAAGCTCTGCCATTGACTCAAAGCAGTGACGTTGGTTTGACACCTGCAAATTCTGCTTTCAGTTCAATTTCCTGCTTTCCTGAATAGTCTGCACAGTGAAACAGAGTGAATAGAAGGGTGATTTCTCTTTTGTGCAATTTTAAAATTTGTCCTCAAATTTCTCTTGGTAACTTTAAGTTGTTCTCTGTAAGTCTTTTAGGCATGAATCTGCTTTCTCCACAACTTAGATGTATAACACTTTCTTCCTTATTCCCTTTCACTTTCGTTTTCCTGTTACAGAGGCATTGAGCCAAGGCAAATTTCCTGCCTCTGTAACGAAACACTTTGGCTCACATCACCTGCAGCAGACATCCGCAACAGCTTGGGGCAGCTCTGCGTCCTGGGGAATGTCTCTGCTAGAGGTGGCCCTTCACTTCATAGGGCAGCAAACTGGAACACGTGACCCTTTCCCTGCCGTGGCAATTCCCAGTCTGGTGTGTCAGCTTACACAGTGCTTCCAGAGTCCGGGCTCAGCACGTTTATTATCCAAATAGCCCCTAAGGAACGATAAGGCTGGGGTGTGACAAGACTGGCACAAAGCAGGTGTGGCAGATGCACAGAGGCCTAGGTGTCGTTTGACAGTGACTCAGGAGACAAGTTCTTATTGAGGCCACATTCTTTTAATATCAAGTGCAAAGGCAGCAGTTAGGTGACCTTGTCAAAGCAAGAAATTCAGTAGCTGAGTGAGAAACCCACCCCTTGCCATATGCACAAACAGGGTTAACAAGTCTAAAGCACAAAAATAATCCTGCTACAGTTCCAGGTAAAAAACCTGGATATTAAGAGCCAGACAATTCATTTGTCCCATAGACCTTGACCCATAGACAGACAGTGCACCTGCAGGTTTTTGGGTTGGTGCTCACCAACTGTTGGTGCTGGAGATACCCAAGGAATCCCATTGATGCTGATGCTGCAGAGGAAGCAAATGCCCTCCAGACTCAAACACCAATGCTGTCTGGTGTGAGGGAGCAGACAACAGACAGGATTCCTTTTTCTCTCTACTCTGATTATGGGAAGCTGCATACTTTACAAATGGGAGCTGTAGTCTTCAAAAGAAGGCAATTCATGCACATACCACTACATTAGTATTTACTTTTTTCCTTTTCTGATATCTGTCATGACTTTAATATTGCTTTGTAAATATCTGGACAAGCCTAGGACTGCCCACAAGGATTTCCAGGTGTTTAAGACACTTTGCAATGGTACATCCCTTCACAGCACTACTCATGATCCAAGGCACAAGTGTGGAGCTCTCACAACCAATGACAAGTGGCTTATAAATGACAAGTTGGGTATGGGCACCATATTCCCTGGTAAAGGAAAAAAGTGGCAACTGGTACAAAAAGTGTTAAAATAAACTTGGCCACGTACTTTACTGTTTGACAAGCAGCAATGGAATAATCTGCCATGAAGTACCACGTATGTTATCAACCACAAGTAGGCAGGATGACACTGTTTATGTGAGCAAGGAGAACTTCACAAAGACTTCTGCACCCATGCTTGAAGGGAACCCCTTGGGAATCAGTGAAGCTAAATGCTATGTTGTCAGTTAAACTGCTAGCTGGAGTATTCAAAATTCTTAAAATACATTTGAATTAGGAGATTAGTGTTCAGGTATTTAGATAGAACATCAAAAAGAATGGAGGAAAAAACATTCTCTCTGTAGTCCTGCAGCTGAACACTACTTGAAATACCACTCAGGAGAGCAGTCTATGGGTTCTTCCTTCCAAAGAGTCTTCAGACGCTGGGTCCAGGCTGCCAGCATCTCCTTCCTGTTCTCCTCAGAGACATGCTCTGGAGCATAACAGATGTGAGGTTCAAGGACTTTGACACCACAGAAGTGCATGATTCCATGCTGGATGCAAAACAAAGAAAGAAATGCCTCAGGAAATAGTTACTCTTTGACTTTCCATTGAAGAACATGAAAGATACAAATCTGAAACTGTTTCTTTGGCCCGGTATCGGTCAGGTTCTCTAAACCTGTGCATTTATCAGAAGAAGGAAAATAAACTGCACAAATTCATTCCTTATCCAGGCAGTCACTATTGAAGGCATTCAGCAGAATGACATACAAGACACTAAATGATAAGGGCATCTTCATTTATTCTGCTCTGTGGAATTTATTTTTAACTGCCGTTAAACCCATAGAACTGTCCTCTTTGGCAGCTGTACATTGTTCAATTTGCAAGGATCAGAGATGACCTAAGTTCACTGTCCAGTTTGAAACTCCTCAGATTGTTCTTTAACCACAGTGTGTTTCACATCTACTTCTAAGATGGGGGGTTTTTTTTAACCTTTTGCCTCTGGCTTAGCCAAATGATCCCATAGGAAGGCTAGTGCATCAGCTCAACTTGCCGTTCTCCCTCTGTGTATTTCTGAATTCAGAGTTGTATTTCATCTTTTTGCCATGTTGACCTGCGAGCTCTGCAGCTGGACAGCTCCTCAGAAGGAGGCCGCTGGTAATTGCAGTGCGGAGGAGACCATGGGATTTTAGCTCATCTCTTGTATTGTATCAGGAAGCAGCTGGCAAAACTTGTCTTACCACCTGTACTTCCTAAACCATACTTGGTACTTCTGATAAAAGAGTAGCAATTAGAAGAGGCATGCTAACTTTTGTGTGCTAATTGTTAATGCCAGGGTAATGTGTGGCTCCACTCCTGCCCTGCATCCTACATGAACTGAGTAACCACGGGGAACAAAAATCCTGCATGCTAGAGCTTAAGGAACTCCTGTAACAGCAGGGAAACTGAAAAGACTGACAGCATAAGCTTTCTCTAGATTCTGATCTGGAGGAAGGGAGACAAAACTACTTTAAAACTCAGTAGACTTTTTAAAGTAGTCCCAGGATTTTAGGTAACAGTTTACAACCTGCAGATTCTTGGAACTGACAACTTGATGATTTCTTATTATATTTCATATAAAACAAATAATAAAACAACTGTTAAAAATAATCGGAATAATACAAATTGAGGTAAACAACAACCAAGTGTTCATATATTATACCTGCATGGGCCACAGGACATAGCGAATATCACCACTGATACCTTCGTTTGAATACATCTCTTGGCTTCCTCCCGTGGTGAAAGAAAACAGGGATAATTTGTCCTAGAATTAGGAAACTGTGGTTGATTAAGACACATTTAAAGAAGAGTGGCTGAGTGCAAGAGATATTCAGGGGAACCTGGACAGCATGGATTTCTATGGGAGCAGGTGACCTCTTCTTTTCCAGACCTTACATGAAGTGGTAGTTCCGAGGCAAAGATTGATGTCATACAATTAGGCAGTGGACTGTGTGTCTCTGGGAAGAGACAGGTTAAAGAAAAGGAATTATATGGCTGAAACCCTTCTGTGAAGCAGGGCTCATACATTACTTCAACATAGTGTAAAGTGAGAGCTTTAAACAGCTACAATGGAAAAGAAGGACCAAGGCCCCAAAGAACATAGAGAAAACTTTGACCTTAACAAAACAATTCCAAAAACATACCTGGAGCAATCCACCATCATAAACCTTTGACAAATCATAAGCAAAGCCTTGGACCAAGACTCTGTCCATCCAGCCCTTCAGGATCGCAGGCATGCTGAACCAAAACAAGGGAAACTAGACAAAGAACAAATTCCCTGGTTAGTACAGAGAGTCTGGGCCACCCTTAGTCCTGGTCTATGGGATAAATCCTGTCCTCTGAACCTGCTCAGATCCTGCATGTGCCTTCTTCCAGCTCTCTGTCAGGAGAGGCAGTAACTCTGCTTGGCAAAAGGAACTGAAGTGCTTTCTGTTTGTAGTAACCTCAGGGCCAGACCTGACCACCTACAGCACACCAACACCGTGGTGCATGTGAGGGCTTCCTCCAGACTAAAGCTGGAATATGATGAAGTAGGAGGGTGCCATTTAATTCAGACTTAAGACTGTACAGAATCATGTCTCCTATGGCTGAAATGCAAAAGAATCTAATACCTTCTTAGCAAGATTGATATCTGGAGATCAGTTCTGATCTGACAGCCTGCTGATAAATGCCAGGTGATCTTAGGAAAGACTTATTTTCAAACCCTGCTGACATCGTGACCCCAAATGCCTTTACTGAGAAGAAAAAGACTTCTTTAACAGTTGGACCCTTGGTTTCTAGATCTTCCAGTCAGCCCGTGGGACTGTATCCCAAAGCTATGATGTCCTCATGGCATTATCTTGACTTTATGGGCTCTTATATTAGGCTGCATCACTACCTCTAAACCTTTGTACACATTGCACACGGAGCAAGAAATTCTATAAACATGTGGCTTAATTCAAGGTGGAAACAATGTGGAAAGTGGGCAACCACCACAGTCACTACAATTGGTGAATTTAGTCTGTAGCAAATTTTGAATTCCTTTATGATGTCCCTTAGAGGCTTTTTAAATTTCTTTTTGTTTTTTTCTGCACCAGAACACACTCAACTCTCCACAGCATTCTACATACGGAAAGTGGAAAGCAACCACTTCCTTCAGGGCATGTCTAACTGTCCTTATCTGGGAAGCAATAGTGTGAAAATGACTATGACTTACAGTGAAATGCTTAATTGAGATATGGCCCCATCCTAAATTTAATCTAACATTGGACAGAGGAATATATATAGATGTCTAAGGCCAACAGGTCCTTAGAAGAAATGTAAGGCTACTATTCACCTTCGCAGTACTTCGGGATTTGTAGACATTGGGGACAGAGCTGGCACAGTGGGCAATAGAGATGGGCTGTAAAGACCCATTAGCAATTCCCAGTAGTACTTCTGCAACTCAGCAACAAATGAGAACAGTCTGCTTGGCAAAGCCCAATTCCCTGACCTTACTGGCTGCCCCCAGCTCCTTGCCCAGAAAATAATCCTTGCTCTGCTTTCTGCCAGCCTGCCTGACATCCATGGTCACAAATGACATTGTGCATCCAGACAGGAAGTTTGGCCCAGTGTTGGGGAGTTCCTGGAGCTGCTGATGTTTCAACCTGCATCATTGTGCTACTCAGTTACTGGATCTGCTGTAGTAATGACCCAGATAATTGTACTACTGGTCTGTAACTCTTACTGTACCTCTACCAAGAGATAAAGTGAACATCACAACTGAATTCTGTTTAAAATAATGACCTGAAAAATCAGCAGGTCTGCTTCCTGCACCTTCTTCTGCTCTTCAACCAGGTCTTTGGACAAACCTCCTCTCTTGTAAGCTTCCCAGGTCTCCACAGCATAATTGAATGCTTCCGAGTTGTGCAGGTGACCTGTGGGTAGAAGTGAACAGTCATTCCTTGCCCCGTGTCTATTATCAGAGACAGATAAGAGTTAAATACAGGTTGCATTCTACAGTTCATATTCAGGAGGGGACTTTTAGAAATGCTGATGTCAGGTCAATAAGTTTCTTATTAATCTCTTGATGATCCAAGGGCTGGAGCACCTCTCCTACCAAGACAGACTGAGAGTTGGAGTTGTACAGCATGGGAAGATTTCAGGGAGACTTTTTTCAGCCTTCTCATACCTGAAGGGGGGCTTACAAGTCACCTTTTTGAAAAAAGGTGTATTTTGGCTGATCTCACCAACAATGTCATTTCTTGTTGCTCTGGGCTCAAACTGCATGGCATATAAATCTGACACCATGACACTGCAGCCCTGCTTGGTCAGTTCCTCCACAGCAATCTTCAACAAGGATCCATTGAAGGACTTGGGCTCTTGATGTGCATAGACTATCAGGACCTTCTTCCCTGGAGGCAGAAAGAAAACCAGGAGACCATTTGCAATCTAGGAGGCAGATGCAGAACAGTTTGTAGAGCTGGGGCTTGTTTCTTGCTCTTTCTGCAGTGTCTTTCCCAGGGGCACAAACCCAGCGAAAGCAGAGAGACAGTGGCAGCATTTGACTCCTGCTCAGCAGCAGTGAGTGACTCCTGAGGCACCAACTGCTGGATGTGCCCAGCCCAGCAATTTTGTGCCACACTGAGCTTTCCTAGGTGGAGCTCAATGGACAGAGGGGGTGTTCCATAGTAGGTCACACTGCCCTACATCAGCACAACCCAGCCCCTTCTCTTGAGACAACATTTCTGTTGGTCTGATTCCACTACTGCCCAAAAAGAAGTACCAGCTTAGATTGCCTCAAAGCGCCATGGAAACAACTTTTGAGAGGTCAGAACACCTTCCTACTGCAGTGGGGGATCTCCTCATCTTTCAGTTTAGTGTGTGGATGTGAGAGCATCGGGGTAAATGTTTAAGATGCCTCTGTCCCGCTTTAGCACCATCACAGCGACCTCTATAGACAGCAAAGGGATTTTTTTCTCAGAGATTAGAGTGTCATGTGTATCTTGAACTGCTGTCAAAGTGGAATCAAGGTAAGCTGAGTGGCCAAGCAGGTGTGTTGGGATGGAACTTCTTACAGGCATGTAACAAGGCTCTGTTCAAAGTGCTACACGGTGTGCTCGAAGAGTTATTGAGCATAGGCCCTACAATTTTAATAAATCTCTTAAAACCCATTTATGAGTGAAAACAAAGGAAAGATTTTGTATGGGGTTGTAACTGTTTATAGATAACCAGAGAGAGAAATTTTCAGAGACTATTGAAAATTACAGGGTCTGCAAAACACACAGCTCTTGCTTCCTGAGTGCCAACACAAAAACTCAGGCGTCTCCTGAACTGTTTCTCTGCAGCACAGCTTCTGGATGTGGGTGCATAGTGTCCATGAAACAGGAGCTATGCAAAAAAGGCATTTAAAACTTGCAGGTCAAACGCTATCAAAATTTAACGTGTGTATAAACTCTTTAAACCCCCGCTTCATACCTTACTCTGGAATTACAAAAGCAGTTAGAACTCTGTTGCTCCTGCCTGATCTCAACAAATGGAACTCAGTGACTGGACGTGTCTCATGCTCCAAAAGGTGCTAAGTTTGAGTCTGCAAAAATGCTGATTTGTTTCCATCTCGGTGGAGCTGAGGGCACTTGGATACACAGTGTTTGGAGAGACCGGAGTTCCCCAAGGTATGGCTTACTGAGGGAATTTCAGTCGTTTGGAAAGCTAAGACCTCGGTGTCCCAACTAAACACTGCAGAGAGGTCCCATCCCTGAGGTGCCCAGCGCCCAGGCCTGGAGCGAGGAACATTTTCATTCGCGTTTGCTCTTACCTGCCATTGCTGGGGAGCGCCGGGGAGCTTCTCTCCTGATAATCTGGTGCTGCCTGAGAACTCAAGTGAGAGATTTTCTGGTGAGAAGCATCAGGAACAGGAGCGAGGAGAATCGCTGATTCAGTGGGAAATGTGCTATAGTGTGAGTACGGGCACTGGCCGCCCGCCGGGCTGGCCCGGGCCGTCGGCATTCCCGGGGAGCGGGAGGGAAGCCCCAGGCTCTCGGCTCGGGCCCTGGAGCAGGAATTCTCCTCCGGCCGCCGGACAGGCGCGCGGCGGCGGCGGCACGGCCGCCTCGGCCCGGGGCTGAGCCGGGGGCACCGCGCCGATCCCGGTCCCGTGCCGCCCTCTGGAAAGCGGCTCCGGACCGGGCCCCGCGCAATCCCGGCCCCAGCGCAATCCCGGCTGCCCTTACCTGCTCCTGGGGTTCCGGCGCACCCGCGGCGGGCTCCGGAGCGGCCCTTCCTGGCGGCCCCGCTGCCCGCCCGCTCCGGGCCCTGGGGCAGCGCCAGCGCGGGGCGGGATCGGGATCGGCACCGCCCGCGCCTCTGGCTCCGCTCGAGGCCGTGCTCGGTAGGTGCCACTGGGACCGCATGTGACACCTACATAATCTCTGGGTTATTTTCTTATTCTGGGTCGCGGCCCTTCTCCAAGTACAACGCTCGTCCTTCATCCCTCCCAGCAACGCAGGATGTGAACTCCTAAGCCATCCATCTACCCTTATCGGCTCTTCCAAGGGTGGCACGGTGTGCTTTGTGCCTTGTGCTGGCCCGCACGTGCATCTGCCGGGAGCGGAGGGCTCCTTCCTTCCAGCTTTCTGAAAGGTGTCTCATGGGAAAGACAGGCGGGACATAGAAGGATGCGGGCAGCTGTGGGTTTGGAGAGCTAGAACAGCCTTGGTATGACCAATACATTCCTGATTCTGGATCAGCTGGTATTGGGACAGAACAGGAGTTTAATGCTCTGACAGCTCCTGATGCAAGGGCTGATCACACCTAGTGTAAAGAGGAGACTCAGGACAAAATGCTGAATTGCCAAACTAAGCTCATTGTAGTTTGAATGCAGCAATTTTGTGTCCATCCACCCTGTGAGGTATCACAAGGAGAGTGTTATTGAACCTGCAGAGAGTCTGGGACATTTGTCCCCTAAGTAAAGCAAATGCAAATACAGATGTGGTGCCTCTGGTGGGCCAATTGTGCAGTTTTGGTCTTCTCCTGCAATCCCAATCATTACAGAAATCTTTTGATAACATTTGCCTTCTGAGCTTTTGTTTGTTTGTTTGTTTTTTCTACTTTTGAGCTTTGTATTATTTATGGGGACAAAGGCAGGAAAAGAGATACCTGACTTTATATGAATTGCATGGTTCAAAAGGTTTAAGTCTCATTCAGTGAGGTTTTTCCAGCATACACTAGGCAAAGAAAGGGAGAAATTGGCATCTATTTGCATGAGCTTAAAGGTCACACTTTTGACATGTAGCTAGTTTTTTTGCCAGCAGGATGAAAATTGCTGTGTGTGAAATTTGCATGTTTCATTGCACCATTGGAAAAACTGTAGGGACTGATGAATAAAAAGCATCAAATTTCCATGGTGCTAGACCACAGCTACATGGAATGGTTACCTAGCCCCTTAATCTTAACTAAAAATCCAGTCACAATCAGCTTGTGACATAATGTGAAGGTGACTTGGAGTCTGTTTTCCTGGTATTAACTTTAAGGACTGTATTGTAGTAGTAAGCTTTGCCAACAAAGGTTTAATTTTTAACTCTCCTTCCTCTTCTTCTGTAGTTTGCTGTCAGGTATCTCTGTAGACACTTTTCGCTCTCCATTTCTCTGATGAATTGCAAGTTCTGTAGGGACCTGAGCATAATCATTCTATGGCTGTCCCTGGCTCAACACTCTGCCTGGCCCAGCAAGGATGAGTGTTCCCTCACACAGGAGGTTTCCAGAGCTGGAGATGACTCAATGCTGGAATGTTAATTCTGAGCTTTGTACCTTTTCCAGAACTCTGGGGAGAGGGATTATCCGTGGGCAAAACTCTAAGGAGATACTTGTCTATAATCTTTCTGCAGTCTACCTTTTAATCTAAAAGTAAAGCATTATCTGGTCTGATTGATCTTCCTGCTGTCCAACAGCCATCAAGATATTATGCTGTAGAGCTGATTTTACAGAAAGAAGCCATGATCTTACCTAGCTTTGGATCATCCATGCACCAAAACTCATTTTGTATTTCTCTGAGCCCTCAGAGGGCTGAGGTGGGAGAAACTGCAGCACTGTGCAACCAAAATATTTAATGCTTGTAAGGAAAGCCTGCATCCCCCTGGGGAGCGTGAACACAGAATGGGAGGCCCCAAGGGCCTTGGGAACCACTGTGGTTAGTGACTGACTGCAGCCACAAATTGTCAATGCAGTTAAGTTCAGAAGAAAACTAGCTGAGGTCTCCCACAGATGCTGAGCCTAGCAACAGATGGCAGAAATACAAGCATGTGTATGTGTAGAGTACATCGAGAGAATTTAATTTTCTCTTGGATTCATATTGAATTCCAGGGAAGAACCACCTTTGCTCTGCATGTCTCACTGGGGTACAAGAGTATTTGCAGTTTTTACAATCTGTTTTGTGCACAAGCTGCTTAGGTCTTGGTTTATTCTCTCTGTTAGATGTCAACAAAATGTTTTCTTGTTTCATCAAGGGCAATTCAGGAACAGCTATGGGGTATTTTGGCTCCACAGTCCTAGGGACAAAGCTGGTCTTTTGTCTCCTTCCCGAGTTTTTCAAACAGATCGGAAATCCTGTGCATGCAAGCTGCATGAAACTGAACATGTTAATACTCTTAAAATGATGAGACAATTATCCAGCACTGATTTGAGTGTAGCCTCAGCTTAAATTCTTTGCATCTGTTCTGTAGAATATATGCTCTTTAGGCTTTAGGACATCTAATAACACAGTAGGATTTTTCTTAAGAAGAAAAGAAAAGAAGTAGTACTTGCATTATGCATGTTATTAGTTATTGGCTGTTTCTCTCTTCATCCCAACCTTTTGATAATAAGTCTATTACAAAGTATATTCCTCTGCAAGCAGGCAGCGCACCTCAGTGATGTTTCAGGAACCAAACATGAAACCACAGAATGAACTACACCTAGTTTTAAATGTTAGGTTTTTTTAAACTTGGATTAAAGGCACCTTAGCACAAGGTATCAGTCTTGGTTTCTCTAGGCTACAAGGCTTCTTGGTAACATAGTTCAGATGGGCATCTGTTTGTTTTCCTCTATTGTTCTGAAGCTGCAATCATGTTTGACCTGCTACTTCAGAATATCAAATAAAAGAAATACAGTCATGATTTTGAAAAAATGTCAGAGAAAAAGACCAGAGCATTGCCTAGACATCTGTGGGAGAGGAGGACCACCAGCAACAAAAACCAAATCCCCAGACTAAATGGAAGGGGAAAGCATGTTCCTTTATACCCTTCTCCCCAGCCTAAAATGCAGCTATGAATTGCGCACCTAATTCTAGTTTCATTCTCATGAAATCAATGCTGGTTTAGCAGGGTGACATTTGACTTTTAGCATAATGTGATTTAGAAGGGCAATCATTCTTTAGCTCAAAATGGCTGTAACATTTCCAGTGCTACTAAGAAAGTAATACTGCCACTTCATTTCTCTATCCTTATTAAGCATAGACCATTCTCTGTTGGTTTTCTACGTGGTAAAATTCTCCTGATAGTTGGAAGGGCATGTGCCAGAACACATATGCAGCCCAGCACGGTGCTCTGCATAGCAGGCACTGAAAGCATGTCAGGACAAGGAGTGTAACTCTTGGCTCAGCACCCATTGTCACTGCACAGTTGGTGGTTTACAAAGCATTACAAGAGCAGCACTCTTGTGTAAACTTAAAACTTTGACTGACATGCCCTGCAGCAGAAAACAGCAGCAGCTTGGGGCAGCTTTGCTTCCTGGGAAATGTCTCTGCTAGTGGTGGCCCTTCACTTCATACAGGAGCAAACAGGAACATGTGACTGGTATGAGAGGGCAGGGAAAAAACTGGATTCCATTTCGTCTCTACTAAGGGTAATCAAAATAAAGAAGGCTCTTTGATTTTAGGAACCTGCATACTTTACAAATGGGAGCTGTAGTCTACAAAGGAAAGCAATTCATGCACATACCACTATATGAAATTTGCATTTATTTTTTTCCTTTTCTGATATCTATCTTTTAATATTGCTTTGTAAATATCTGGAGAAGCCTAGGACTGCCCACAAGGATTTCCAGGTGTTTAAGACACTTTGCAATGGTACATCCCTTCACAGCACTACTCATGATCCAAGGCACAAGTGTGGAGCTCTCACAACCAATGACAAGTGGCTTATAAATGACAAGTTGGGTATGGGCACCATATTCCCTGGTAAAGGAAAAAAGTGGCAACTGGTACAAAAAGTGTTAAAATAAACTTGGCCACGTACTTTACTGTTTGACAAGCAGCAATGGAATAATCTGCCATGAAGTACCACGTATGTTATCAACCACAAGTAGGCAGGATGACACTGTTTATGTGAGCAAGGAGAACTTCACAAAGACTTCTGCACCCATGCTTGAAGGGAACCCCTTGGGAATCAGTGAAGCTAAATGCTATGTTGTCAGTTAAACTGCTAGCTGGAATATTCAAGATTCTTAAAATACATTTGAATTAGGAGATTAGTGTTCAGGTATTTAGATAGAACATCAAAAAGAATGGAGGAAAAAACATCTTCTCTCTGTAGTCCTGCAGCTGAACACTACTTGAAATACCACTCAGGAGAGCAGTCTATGGGTTCTTCCTTCCAAAGAGTCTTCAGACGCTGGGTCCAGGCTGCCAGCATCTCCTTCCTGTTCTCCTCAGAGACATGCTCTGGAGCATAACAGATGTGAGGTTCAAGGACTTTGACACCACAGAAGTGCATGATTCCATGCTGGATGCAAAACAAAGAAAGAAATGCCTCAGGAAATAGTTACTCTTTGACTTTCCATTGAAGAACATGAAAGATACAAATCTGAAACTGTTTCTTTGGCCCGGTATCGGTCAGGTTCTCTAAACCTGTGCATTTATCAGGAGAAGAGAAGTAAATTGCTGGTAAACACACGGAACTGTTCTCTTCGGATGCTGTATGCTGTTCAATTTGCAAGGATAAGGGACAGTCTAAAGTTCATTGTTCAGTTTGAACCTCCCCAGATTGTTCCTGAACTTCAGTATATTTCACATCTGCTTCCGTGTTGGTGTCTTGGATTTTTTGATGGTGGGGGTTTTTTTTAATCTTTTTTAAGCTTTTTCCTCTGGCTTATGGAGGCTGTATGAAGGCTAGTCCCTGTGGAAGTTCAGCTTGCCATTCTCTGTCTGTGTATTCCTGAATTCAGAACTGTGTTTCACGGTTTTCTCACATTTCCTCGTGAGCTCTGCAGCTGGACAGCTTCTCAGGGATAGGGAGCTGGTAACTGCAGCGAGGAGGAGACCATGTGTGACTGTCCTCCTGCCCTGCATCCTACATGAACTGGGTGACCACGGAGAACAGAAATCCTGCACGCTAAAGCTAAAGGAAATCCTGTAACACTAGAGACACCGGAAAGGCTGACAGCAGAATCTTTCCCCAGATTCTAAGCTGGAGGAAGGGGGACAAAACCGCTTTAAAACTCTGTAAACTTTTGAAGTAGTCTCAGGATTTTAGAACCCAGTTTCTAACCTGCAGATGCTTGAAGCAGGCAACTTAATTATTTCTTACTATGTTTCATATAAAATAATCAATAAAACAATTGTTTATAAATAGCTGAAATAGTAAAAGTTAAGGCAAACAGTAACCAAATATTCATATATTATACCTGCATGGGCCATAGGAGATAGCGGATATCACCTCTGATTGCATACTTCTCTTTGCTTCCTCCCGTGGTGAAAGAAAACAGGGATAATTTGTCCTAGAATTAGGAAAGTAGTGCTTGAGTCAGACATGTTTAAAGAAAAGTGGCTGAACCGTTCAAGAGATATTATGCAGAACCTGGACAGCATGAATTTCTAGAGGAGGGGGTGTCCTCTTTCTTCCCAGATGTTACAAAGGTTGGCAGTTCTGAGGCAAAGATTGATGTCATGCAATTACATCAATGGACTGACTGTCCAGGCTTTGGGCAGAGATGGGTTAAAAAGAAAAGGAATTATGTGTCTCACACCCTTGTGTGAAGGAGGGCTGATCCTCATTCTTCCTTATGCAGTGTTTGAAAAACTGTGGCTGGAAAGCCCTCTGCTACTGTGAAAATCCTGATTCCTGTCCTCTCTGACTGCAGAAATCAATTGGTAAAGTCTCCCTTCAAACTTGGGCTTGCTTAACCACCATGTTTCTTCTGTTTCTGTAACTACAGTATTAACCATGTGCTCAGCTTCTCTCATCTCAGTTTTAGCTTCTGTTGTCAAACTAACATTTCCCAGTGCGGTATCCCAAGTCTCTTGAGCCTGTACTCCGTATGCAGCTGTGATTATTGGGGATCATGCTGATTTATGTCAGTGAGGCAGCCATTTCTGAAATTTAAAGAAACTGAAATGTTTGGAACTGTTTAGCAGATCAGAAGTAACAGAGATTAATCATGCAGCAAACAGAAATGTGAAACTAATAATCATTGGTTTTTGATACTGCAGTTGTCACTAAATGAGATCCATCAGACGCCGGACTAGAATTTTCCAGGGATATTCCCACTGCTGTGGTGAATTAAAAATGTATGGATTGATATCGAGAGATACTGCTCTTCCCTAATTAGAAGCTACAAAGAACAAAAGGTGCAAAATAGATGGCTGTGACAGAGGCTCATACTCTTGGTATTTCAGATTTCTGATTAACTTTTATAGTTCACCTTCAGCCTTTGACATCTAATTGCAGAACAGGACTTTGACACCTATTCTAGTGTGTCAGTCATTACAGATAAGAGCAGTCCTGTGGTGGTGGGAAGAATGGCAGACTGTGGTTACAGGAAATGGATCGATTTATGCTGTTGGCACTCCGTGTGCTATCCCAGTGCACTCTCATACTCCTAATAAATTATAAAGCCCATATAGTAGGCTAATAAAGATCTGTAGGAGATCACTTAAATCTTTAGGAAATGCTGCAGTCTACTTATTTTCCTACTCACCGGACACTGTGAACAATCCAGAGGGTCACTCAACATGTTACCAAAGCCTTATTTCAGAGCAGTGTAAAGTAAGAGCTTTAAACAACTACAATGGAAAAGAAGGACCAAGGCCCCAAAGAACATAGAGAAAACTTTGACCTTAACAAAACAATTCCAAAAACATACCTGGAGCAATCCACCATCATAAACCTTTGACAAATCATAAGCAAAGCCTTGGACCAAGACTCTGTCCATCCAGCCCTTCAGGATCGCAGGCATGCTGAACCAAAACAAGGGAAACTAGACAAAGAACAAATTCCCTGGTTAGTACAGAGAGTCTGGGCCACCCTTAGTCCTGGTCTATGGGATAAATCCTGTCCTCTGAACCTGCTCAGATCCTGCATGTGCCTTCTTCCAGCTCTCTGTCAGGAGAGGCAGTAACTCTGCTTGGCAAAAGGAACTGAAGTGCTTTCTGTTTGTAGTAACCTCAGGGCCAGACCTGACCACCTACAGCACACCAACACCGTGGTGCATGTGAGGGCTTCCTCCAGACTAAAGCTGGAATATGATGAAGTAGGAGGGNCTTAGAAGAAATGTAAGGCTACTATTCACCTTCGCAGTACTTCGGGATTTGTAGACATTGGGGACAGAGCTGGCACAGTGGGCAATAGAGATGGGCTGTAAAGACCCATTAGCAATTCCCAGTAGTACTTCTGCAACTCAGCAACAAATGAGAACAGTCTGCTTGGCAAAGCCCAATTCCCTGACCTTACTGGCTGCCCCCAGCTCCTTGCCCAGAAAATAATCCTTGCTCTGCTTTCTGCCAGCCTGCCTGACATCCATGGTCACATATGACATTGTGCATCCAGACAGGAAGTTTGGCCCAGTGTTGGGGAGTTCCTGGAGCTGCTGATGTTTCAACCTGCATCATTGTGCTACTCAGTTACTGGATCTGCTGTAGTAATGACCCAGATAATTGTACTACTGGTCTGTAACTCTTACTGTACCTCTACCAAGAGATAAAGTGAACATCACAACTGAATTCTGTTTAAAATAATGACCTGAAAAATCAGCAGGTCTGCTTCCTGCACCTTCTTCTGCTCTTCAACCAGGTCTTTGGACAAACCTCCTCTCTTGTAAGCTTCCCAGGTCTCCACAGCATAATTGAATGCTTCCGAGTTGTGCAGGTGACCTGTGGGTAGAAGTGAACAGTCATTCCTTACCCTATGTCAAGTATCAGAGCTACATATGTGTTAAATACAGGTTGCCATTTATAGTTCTAAACTGAGTTACTGCTTTCCATTTTTCCCACCTTCTTGTCTTTGTTGGATATTCAGCATCATCACAGCTGATGATGACTTGATTTTAAAATGGAGAGGAATGTAAGATCTCAGAGTTCCAGACCTTCACCTTCCTGTAGCAACACAAGAAGTGCAATACAAGGACCTAAGCTTGCCTCAGGACTCCGGTGATGCAAGTAGAAGATTTAAGAGAATGCTGTTAATTGTTCTGCCTCAGGGTTTACTGAGGTCATTATGCACTTGTAAGCACTATGGAGCTGCTTTCCTGCCTCTATAACTGGGAAATTCACCAAGGGATAGGGAACCATTCTTGGCCAGCTCTAGTGATTCAACCAGCAGATCATCAGTCTCTAGCAGAAAATGGGCTGTAGTAGCCCCATGAACTAAACTGTAGCAAGTCCCAGAATGGTATCTGAAGGCATTTCCTCCCCATGAGAAATGGACTTTAGAGACTGATTATGGACATGTGCTAATGTGTTTTTTCCTCTCAGTATCTCACCGTGATACAAAGTTCATGTTCAGGAGCGGACTTTTAGGAATGTAGATGTCTGGTCATGAATAAGTTTCTTATTAATGAAATAAGTTTCTTATTAATCTCTTGATGATCCAAGGGCTGGAGCACCTCTCCTACCAAGACAGACTGAGAGTTGGAGTTGTACAGCATGGGAAGATTTCAGGGAGACTTTTTTCAGCCTTCTCATACCTGAAGGGGGGCTTACAAGTCACCTTTTTGAAAAAAGGTGTATTTTGGCTGATCTCACCAACAATGTCATTTCTTGTTGCTCTGGGCTCAAACTGCATGGCATATAAATCTGACACCATGACACTGCAGCCCTGCTTGGTCAGTTCCTCCACAGCAATCTTCAACAAGGATCCATTGAAGGACTTGGGCTCTTGATGTGCGTAGACTATCAGGACCTTCTTCCCTGGAGGCAGAAAGAAAACCAGGAGACCATTTGCAATCTAGGAGGCAGATGCAGAACAGTTTGTAGAGCTGGGGCTTGTTTCTTGCTCTTTCTGCAGTGTCTTTCCCAGGGGCACAAACCCAGCGAAAGCAGAGAGACAGTGGCAGCATTTGACTCCTGCTCAGCAGCAGTGAGTGACTCCTGAGGCACCAACTGCTGGATGTGCCCAGCCCAGCAATTTTGTGCCACACTGAGCTTTCCTAGGTGGAGCTCAATGGACAGAGGGGGTGTTCCATAGTAGGTCACACTGCCCTACATCAGCAGAACACTGCCCCTCCTATTGAGGCAACAAGGAAAGATTAAGTATTTTGTATGGGGTAGCAGTTGTTTATAGATAACCAGAGAGCAAAATTTATAGGGACTATTGAAAATTACAGGGTCTGCAAAATATGTAGCTCCTGCTTCCTGACTGCCAAAATCAAAACTCTGGCATCTCCTGAGCTCAGTTTCTCTGGGACACAGCTTCTGGATGCACAGCCCAGAGCAACACCTGCCAAGTGACAGGCAAGTTTAAGGTGTCAGGGATAATGAGTAGAAGCCGAGCTGAATATTTGAAGAAACAACAGCTCATTTTTAACCTAAATGACAAGGGGGAATTATTTCTCCAGTGTGCACTGTATCCATGAAACAAGAGCTATGCAAAAAAGACTATTTAAACTTGTGGGTCAAATGCTATCATAAATTCAACATGTGTACAAGCTTTTTAAACCCCTGTATGTTTCTTATTCTGGAATATCAGGAGCAGTTACCACTTTGCTGTTCCTGTCAGCTCCCAACAAACAGAGAGCTCATTGGCTGGAGATGGACAAGCTCACCAAGGTGCCAAGTTTGATTCTGGAAAGCTGCTGGATCGTTTCCCTTTTGATAGAGCTGGAGGCACTTGAACACAGTGTTTGGAGAAGAGACCAGAGTTTCCCAAGGCATCGCTTACTGAGGGAATTTCAGTCGTTTGGAAAGCTAAGACCTCGGTGTCCCAACTAAACACTGCAGAGAGGTCCCATCCCTGAGGTGCCCAGCGCCCAGGCCTGGAGCGAGGAACATTTTCATTCGCGTTTGCTCTTACCTGCCATTGCTGGGGAGCGCCGGGGAGCTTCTCTCCTGATAATCTGGTGCTGCCTGAGAACTCAAGTGAGAGATTTTCTGGTGAGAAACATCAGGAACAAGAGCGGGGAGAACCGCCGGGGGCATCGCGCCGATCCCGGTCCCGTGCCGCCCTCTGGAAAGCGGCTCCGGACCGGGCCCCGCGCAATCCCGGCTGCCCTTACCTGTTCCTCGGGGCCCGGCGCACCTGCGGCGGGGCTGGGAGCGGCCCTTCACACAATCACGGAATATCCGGAGCTGGAAGGGACCCACAAGGATATCGAGTCCAGTTTTTACCGGCGGCCCGGCCGGGCCGGCCCTGGGGCAGCGCCAGCGCGGGGCGGGATCAGGATGGGCACCGCCCGCCCCCTCGGCTCCGGCTTTTTTTTCCCCTGAATCGGGTTTCATTTGATGCCCCACAATAGTAGTTCTTGTACTGTGAGTGGCAGTGAAGAGTCAGTCCGTGCTGTTCCACTCTGTCCGCTGGTGATTTTGTGGACATGCAGCGTGTGCTGGCTGAATCACCTGTTTCCTGGACTGTTCTTTGGAGGTGATCTGTGTTCAGAAACGGCTCTGTACTTCCAGTCCTTCCTAGTGCCCTTCTCTGCCCTTTTCCAGTTCTGCTGTATCGTTTCTTGAAGCGAGGGAACCAGCTCTAGGCATTGTTTTCACACTGTGGACATGCCGTGGATAGACCTGCTAGTCTGATGATTTTCTGCTCTGTGATCCTAATAATTCCTGCGGTAAAATTTGCACCTTTTGGACTGCTGTGGAGTGTTGATATGATGTCTGTGTGGAATTATCTGTCATAATTAGAAGATTTTACTTCTTTGTGGTGATAGTCAGCTCGAAGCCCTTTATTTTAAAAGTGAGGCCAATCTGGTTGGTTTGTCTCCCATAAGCATCTCTTAAGGTTCACAGAGACTAAAAATAGCTTCCACTTGTCTAACCTCCTGAGCAGCACTCAGAACACGGTGCTGGTCTTAGTTCCCATATAGGTTAGAAACAATCCTTGTGCTCTATGAATGACTCACCTATCAGAGAGGACTTCGGCACAAGTTTGTAGCTTAAATACTATTATTCAGATATATTATAGGTACACTTCCCTACTGTTATCAAAAATACTTTTACTCTTGATTTGTAGGCCCAAACCCTTTAAAGAAGATGGATAACTTTTATTCTCTGAAAATCTAATCTATAAATTTGATATTCTGTTGATTTTACGGGGCAGGGGTTGGACACACAGCTGAGGAGGGCAGACACACCTCTTTTTTTTTTTTTTTTTTGGTACAGCTGCAATATTTGCTTATTGATCCACTTATTTAGAAAGTTCATGGGTTGAATTTAATTCTGTCTTCAGTTTGAGGGAAACCAAACATGAAATCACTTCTGAAACAGTGATCCACACATCAAACGGCAAGTTGTTTATTCTGGCGTGGGTACATCATCAGTTCTTGTTGAAGGTCTTGCATTGCAGGAAAATATCTTGGGTTTTGGTGAAGGAAGAGGGAGAAAACAGATATAATTTAATTACTTGGGCACTGGGCTGACCTTGGAACAAGAAGGCTCCAGTCTTTGTGTCAAGAATTGCTGAAACTTTTAATATGCAACTACAGTGGGCTGCTGTAGTGACCCACTGCAGAAGGTGAGGGTAACCCAGGTTCTTGTTAATAAATCTCTTGGGGTGGCTTAGAGGGAAACAACACTGAATGACAGGTAAAGAAATGCCTCCGAATGTCCAGTCTGAACCTGCTCTTGTGCAGCTTTGAGCCATTCCTGCTGTCACTGGATCCAGGAGAGGAGAGCTCCGCACTCCCATCTAAACTACTCTGAAACAGCCAGGTTTGTTACTTCAAGCCGACAATGAGTTGAGTCACAAACACAATCAAAGGCATTATAGATGCCCCTGTAAAGTACAAACACATGCAGCACTTAGGTTGATTGATTTCTTCAGTAATTGAACTATATGAAAGTTTCCCCCTCCCACTTTATCAGATGACACAGCACACAATGTTGTGATCCATAATAGGTGTTGCATCAATTAATGTGGAAATGCTAATATCGTATTTGTGTGTGTATGTGTGCATTTTCTTCATACAAATTACGTACTGTGGGTTAGAGTGCAAGGTATGGTTGTCTATCTTACAGAAGAAATTAACTAGAATAAATGAAATATATTATAATATAACCGTGCAGGAATTACGTTAACTTTTCTTGCGCCTTTTCCTAGGATTAATACGAAGTTTATTGTACACATTGTTCCGTCTCTGGAGTAGCATATTAAGGTTTTAAGACACTGTGTATCTAAAGGATAATTATTGTGCCCTCTAGCGCCCAGTGCGAGGGTTTACCTTTACAGCAAAAGTGAAGCCTCCACCAAGGACAAGAATTTATTCCCTAATGCAAGTTCTGTCCCAGACAAAATGTTTTAAGAACATTTGTTGCCAGTGATAATAAGGAGCAAGGAAACACTATGCTAACAAATGGTTGGTGTAAGAGAAATCCTATTTAAGATTAGTTTTCTGTGAGTTTCGCAGAGAACGCAGCCTCTGGGGGAACAGTTCTAATCAGTGAGTACTGTGGTTCTGAAAAGGAAGAAAAAAGAAGAAACTAAGAAATAATATACAACAGAAAATAGGTCTGCACCCCCATACTTGCCACAATAACACCGTAGCTATTCCTGGGCTTGTTTTGTCAGGTCATAAAGATGACAGTCACTCTTGTATTGATCTTTCTCCTTAGAGCAGAAAAGTTGATGGGCTTGTGCAACAGGAAGGAAGGAAGCAGAAGGAGCGTGTGACTAACAGCCTCTCACTGTGACCTGTTTTCTTCTCAGCCTGTCTGTATGGTAATGAGTAAGAGAAACTGAAAATGGTAACTTCTGGGGTTAACAAGTCTATAATACAGTCTCTAAATCAAAAGCAAACCAGGAACAGGCATAGTGTCCCGGGAAGCATATCTTATCAGTTGTTTAGCTTATTTTTAAACGTTGTGGTGTTAAATATTTAACACTATGAAAGTATATAAATGAAATATCTATCTAAGGCTTTTATCTGTTTGAAACTTAGTTGCCGCTTCTGCAAGCAGATTTTTGCCAGGAAGTAAAGGGATTAGCTCATTCAAATACAAATCTATTACTTTCAAATTGTTAATCCCTTCTGTAATTTTTGATTGAGGAGTCTGGCCTGAGATACTCTTTTGAAGAGAGGCTGAAATTTCACATCTGACTATGAACTCAGTCTTTGTAGGTAAAGCACAGCAGATCTAGGATTTGTCTTTGCATCTGAATAATGAGAATCTTTGCTAAACGTGGCTGTCTTTCTTTGCTCCACTTGTGATAGCAAAAGGCAATAGGAAGTGTCTGCACTCTCCCTCAACTACTTGTGGAATATTTAATGTAAATATAGAGTGAAATTAATATTAACTGGTACTTAAAGAGGTAAAAAATAAGCAGTTTAATTTCAGGGCAAGGTACTTTATGGAATATTTGAAATAAGAATGGCAATGCATTAGCTATGATATTAAAAAACTTGAATACATCTGAGCATAGTTTTCTGAGAAGGTACTTTAAAATCTGCGGATATTCTACAGCTCTACCTATTTGACTTTGAACACAAGTTAGAAACAGGGTTTTAAAGGTTGTGGGTTTTTTCAGGAGAGAGGTGGAGAAGGTAGTAAGTATATTTTCTATGCCAATAATTCTTCTCTTAGATGAAACAAAACCTTGGGAGACCTGTTTCAATAGTCATTGCACACCAAAATTTCTTTCTACCCCTAATGTAAGATTTACATTTGCCTATTTTGGAAAAAAGATCATACATCACGTTGGCATTCTGTTTTCATATTCAAGCTGATGCTTCTTTAGATTTGAAAAGTGATGCTGGAAAGGAGCCCAGCTGCTGGCTGAAGTCTGTTGTGGTGGTGGATAACAATTCTATACCACTGATCAGCCGTAGAGAGGCAGCAGCAGGTACATAAGGTGCTGCCTCTGGTGAGTCCAGTGATGTGTGTGACATAACGTATTTCAGAAACAACTAATTTTAGATTTTCTTTCCAAAGGAGTTTTTATAGGTTCCTCTTACAAGCCAGAGTACTAGTCTGAAATATCTGCTGACAGGTCACTCTGTGCACCTGCAAACTACATGGGGAGAAAAGCCAGGGAAATGAAGAGGGAGCACCCACTTGGCTCAGTGCGCCGTGACCTCATCCTGGTGGTTTGTTATGGGACATACCCGTGACAGTAACTCGGTGATTGTTTTCCAGTTACTGTTGAACCTTTCATTGACTTGGAATTAAGCAATAATATGGGCTCAAGTCCTGTAAAGGAACACACCATCCCGTGATCTGAGTGCTAGCCATCCTGGTAAAAGAGTCATCAAACACACAGTGTCCTGCCCAGGCTCAAGATTAACAACCTGGCATTGGAAATAATGAGCAACTCAGTGACAATTGGCTTCAAAATAAATCCAGCTACTTAGCCAGAGCTCAAAAGAATAATGTTATGTAAAGGACATAATTCTGGGGGGAGACCCCTCTGAATTTCTGCCGAAACCAGACTCTCTAAGGCTTCAATAGGAGCAAAGCAACATTTCATTGTTTTTAGTGCCCTGACGCCAACTAATTGAGCATGTCATGAGGGGACAGAACGGTCAGGACGACACTTGTCCTGCCGAAGCCCAGCTGGGGGTGCTGGAGAGCCGAGAACGGCACCGTGAGATGCTTTGAACCTCTTGAGCCCCGCGGAGCAGTAGATCCACCCCCATACCAGTGTGTGTTCTCCCTTATCCGGGTGGTTGCAAAACAAATTGGGAATTAATCAAAATCTTTCTTGTATTTGCCAGGTGTGGCTCTGCTGAACAGCTGTTTTGTTACCTCCACCATCCTTTCTTGGTCTATTTTATATGTCAGATAAAGAATCTAGATATCTTGAGTTTCACCTGTACATTTAACAGTTTACTCAGAGAACAGATATCGTCATCATAGTATTTGATACAAACAAAGAATAATGATTTATATTTGATGGATAGGCAAACTGATGCTTAGAGACTAAGGGAGACTTGACAGAAAGATACAACCACCTCCAAACTGCCTATGGGCAAAACTTCAGCTCTTTAAACTGTGTGTTGTCTAATCTGTTATGCTCAAAATCAGTCTGGAGCAAACTTTCTGATTTAGAATTTGACCTGGAATTTTATAGGTCTTGATTGTGTGGTGTGAAACGCAGGGAAGGTCCCTGGGACCAAACGTCTCTCTGCACTAACAGAGGCAGCCAGCAGGCCACAGCCGTGCTGTGCAGGAGCTGCTGCTATTGCCTCAGCTCTCTTCTGCATGTGGGAGTCTCTCCAGCATGGAGGTGCCCTGCCTTCCCCCTGTCCTCACCTCCTGCTCTTCTGCAGTTTCGTGGGACTTAGTGGCTGAGGTGCCCTGAAGTGTGAAATCTTTGCTAAAATTCTCTCCAGGGAGACAGGGTTTCAATTCCAATCTTAATCACTGGGCTATAATGTAGAAGGGGAAAAATCAAATAATCAGCACGTGCACACTTGGGAAAAGATATGTCCTGATTTCTGTGTATGGGAGTAGAGGCCTGTTGGTAGCTGTTCCCTTGGGATATACCAAAATGGTTGGGGAAGCAGATGATTCAAGACATATTCCTGATATTACTTGCTCTTGCATTACTGTTACTGTGGAAAATGACTGCTTGTATCCCAGCCTGTCAGCCCCTGCCCGGTCAGGGCCCAAGCACTGCCATGGACTGCTCATGGGCTGTGGTTCTCTTGGATAAATACTAGCTTTATAATATTAATACACAATGTAAGCCTTTGCAGGGCTGCAGTGTTACTATATCTGATAGCTACTCCCGCCCTCTCGGGATCCCCGTCATCAGAGGTGTGAAAGTGTAATCTGCTCAGAAATGTAACCAATACCCATGTATGCCTCCTCCTCATGCCGGGAAAGGAGGAAGGCGTTCCCATGTAAGGAGGTGTTCTTCCAGTTCACCTGCAGAACCCAGCTTGGGAAGCTGCCCTGAAGGGTAGAAGGTTACAGTTTTACAGAATGACCAAGGTTTTGGCAACTGGCAGACGTGGAGGTTAGGGCTATGCAAAATACATATTCATACAAGCATTGTTAATTCAATGATTTGCTTGTGCTTAGTGTTTTGGGAGTTCTGGTTTGAGAAATATTAAGTTTGTTGCTATAATGGGAACTAAAAGGCACATAACTCAGTGTGCCCCGTTACTTTAGGTTGCTTGGTCTGCATGATAGAGTTGGCAAAGTCTTGTATATGGCTCTGAGAGGACTGTCCCATGCACTAAGTGGCATTAGTCATACAGCTATATGCATACTTCTTTTTTTTCATGTTAGTGTGGGGTATCCCCGTTTGCTCCCTGACCTCCTATGCAAAAGGCACAAGCACAAACTTACTTCCCTGCAGCACCCTAACTAGTCGTGCAGATCCACCACTGCTGTCACAGAGCCCTCACATTTGAGAATTACTTCCTTGCCATACATCTGTGCTGCCGAGCCTCTTCCCCTCCCCCTTTCTTCTTTGCTACCTACAGTATTGCAAACCCCAAGAGCAATGAGCAGAGCTGAGAAATCCCCGAAACTCAGTTATCCGTGCAGCTACTCAACATGACTCTCACAGCGCTCAACATGTGCATTGCTTCCCTCATTGGGTTTTTTGACCTTTTCTGTGGCCTATTGTCATCTAGCATCCTGTGTTCACACCACCTCACAAGCCCAAATAGTTTGTTCTGGAATTAACTGCTGTGGTTCAGGGGCTCAACCTGACCAGTAATGTAGCAGCAGTCAAAGCTGACAGCAAAACCCCAAGCAGAAAATTGAAAGAGAGATAAATTCCTTTCCCTCTCCTCTCTCTGCAAACTCAAATGCTGAACCTAAAGGATTCTCCATACATTTTTGTATAAAGAGGCATCATAGCCTTTTCTTTTCCCTTTTAATTACTCTGTCCTATAACAGAATTCCTTATTACTGCAGTATTACCTCGTGGGAAGATAACATAGCAAGTTATGTATAATTTCTTCCCCCTCTCCAACTACTCAAATGACAGCACAATTGTTCCTGGAAAAGTGTGCATTAGTGATTGTAATAGTGAGTACACAAATATGAAAAGTTATTTTGGTTTAGAGGTAGGACAGTCAGGGAAATATGTACAAGAATGGGAAGTAAGAACAATTCATTTCTTCCACTGATAATCTCCTTGGCCAGGGGAAAGTTGCATAGACTCCTGTTTTGAACAGTCATTCACTTAAGTTCATTTATCTAGATTTTTGGATGCCTGTCTTGAAACCGATCGGGTGGGAGTGCCAAAGGGCCACTCAGCCCCTGTCTCAGCATATTCCTTAGAGGACCCTTGACAGTAGGCAGTCATGAGAGCAAGCTCAGACTGGACACCCAGAAACAAAAGGCTGTTTTTGGAAGAAGGGCTTTAAGGCAAAGATTATGAAAATGCTGGTTATCATGAACACTTACTTCAAAAGGTAGGCTAGTGTGTTGCAGGAAAGTGAGGGAAGGAAGGGTGTCTCCCCTGCTGCTGCTGTTTCTCTGGGGAATCACAGTCCACAACTGATATGAAGGCTGACAGCGTTGTGCCCCCTGCTCGAGAAGGGGCTAAGGGTGATGAAGTTTGGATGCTCTCTGCTCAAGAATACCTTTGCTGTGACCGAATGTTGCTCCACAGCAGCGCTGGTGGTGGATTAGAGCTGATCTTAGGAGGCCTTGCTGCCACGTAATAGGGTTATCTCTTCAACTGAGGTTATTTTAACTGTAAGAAAGGATGTGAAAGAATCAACAGAAATATTAGAGAAATGGGAACAAGAAAACACACTACACATTCCTGGGCTGTGTAAATGAGTCATGGAAATGAGTTTAAAAAAAAATAAGGTAATAGAAACCTCTGTGGATAACTAGTCATCTGCTTTATTAGTGATATTATAGGATTTGAGTAGAAACATTTAGCCTGAGACTAACAGAAACCAATTTCTTTCCTTCTTTTTTGTACTAAAACCTTCAGCCAAGATGTGTCTAGGCCACTCTCCTTCAAACATGTATTTCATGACAGACTTCAAACCTTTTTACTTCATTTGTTGCAGTACAGGCAGATTTGGATATAATTGAATACACAACCTGATGGTTTATTGATCACACTTGAATTTCTCTGAGCATTGCTCTAACAATATCATAGCACAAACACTGAGCTGCTTGCATAACCTCGTAGGTGTCGGTGGTTACGCTGCAGAGGCATTTAGTCAAACCATTCTCCCCAGCAATATGTTCTGAAGCGCAGTGGTGTTTTCAGGCCTGCTGGAAACATGCCAGGCTTTTGCTGAGCCTTACATGTGCTGGGGCATGACTTGGAGTAAGGCAGTGTGAATATATTGCCTGTAGTGTTCAGTAATTGTGATGGTTTCATCCCTTGTGATGTACTGATTCATTCTTCACGTGCATGCACACAGCAGGTAATGCTCCTAAAGCTCTTCTTATGGTTTCTGATGAGGGCTGATACTTGACCTTCTAATGCCTGTGTCCTCTATTCATGACATTGCTTCTGGAAAGTCTTGTTCTCAAAGACAAATTTCAATTTCGATTACCATATCCAAGTCTTCTTGCTTGACTTGCCTCTCTGGAGCAATATAAAACCTAAAACCATTCTTTCACTACGTTGAAAGGTCTCTGGAGAAGAATGACCCCATAATAGTACTTTATGTAGTATATAGCATTTATTATTTGCTTTCTCACTTCACAACACAATCGAATTTTGGAAAACTGCCTGCTTACAATTACATTCATATAAAATATTATGAAAATAACATTTGTTTGAAACAGATGTGGGAATACATGCTTGTGCATACCTCCAAGATCTGTATATGCGAGCACCCTGCTGACAACTTTTCTTGTAGCCATATCATCCTACTTAGGAGTTGTACTGAACAGTTGTACTGTTCACCTTCCTCTAAACCCCACTGTGATCTCTTCTTGGGGTGGAGAATCTGTGTGATGAGAAGGAAATGGTAGTGGTCTAGTCAGCTGTCTAGACTGCATCATTTTTTCCTGGCCCCCAGCAGAATTCACAGGTGAGGGCTGTGTAGATGAGCAGTTTTAGGCTGAAAGTGTGTTACACAACATTCTAACCCCTCCGTGCTACAGGATGTGTTGTGTAAAGGGTGAGATGGCTCAGAGCCAGCAGCATCTGAGAAATGCAGAAATCATGTTGCAGCAGTGCTGCCATGTGTTAGGGATGCTGCTCAGGAAGATTTCCTCTGGATTCCCCTAGAGTTAGAAAGACGTATGCAGAATCAAGGGTTGAACTGTAGCTTGTGCAAGTTTGGGCTTTGGGCTTTAGAGATTAATTTTGTTTTTTCCAGAGCCCAGGACTGTGCAATATCATGTGCCAAATCGTAGTAATAAGTTTGGTTCTTAAATGAAGAATGTATGTGGAGAGAAATGATTGTATGTAAGTGATGTCATGCAATGTGAAAGAAGAGAAAGTGAGCCTTTGTTTCCATCTGTACGTGGTTTTCCAAATAGAGTAACCTTTGCTGCATTCAGAGATTGCACAGGACTAACAGGAAAACAGCTGTCAGCTTGAAAACCAAGAACAAGTCTTCTGTAAGATCCAGAATCAAAACTAAATAACTTGCAAGAAACTAAGACTGTGAGTCTTGGATGTAAATCTTCACTATTGATAATAAATGAAATCATTGTTTTGTCAACAGAAAGGCTCATCCTAAATTTGGTACAAGTCTACTTTTAACAGCTTAGGGGTACAAGATTTAAGCACCCAGCTGAATTACCTCAGTACATAATGTCAGCTTCTACTATTTGATAGCCTGTGTTTTTAAAGTCAACATGCACAGTCCAAGATGCCATTTCTGTTACCTGCATAAATATCTTAAATTTTACTGGTAGTTTTTTTTAATGTTAGAAGTACTAATATAGTTTAAGAGGGCCTAGATTAGCATTAATTAGAATAGCTATGTAACAGTTACTGCAGACAGTCTAAGTACAGCTGCAATTATAGACACCTTCTCTATAAAAGAGAAGCCAAAAGATTTTAACCCAGTTTTTAATGAAGTTATATCTCTGTGTCTGTATGCCAAAACTCTACCTTGGAAATGAAGCCATATTCAGAAAAAGTCTCACATCTTTTTCTCATATTTGTAATCTGAAAGATGGAAAGAGGAGCTGAATTTCTTGGGATTTGAACTGCTATTGTTGCTAAATCTAACAGGAACCTAGTGGCAGAACTTCAGTGGATGTATATCTCCAGTATCTGCCTCTGTAGGATTGATCCATGGAACACTGTAGTTTAATATTCCTAATAAATAATATTAAGACTCCTGGTAGTTGTCTCTATTACAAAACAAACAGATATCTCACAATCTCTGTCAGTTAACACTTTTATGAAGGAGCTGTTACAGAGGAGTTGAGATCAGGCCTGTTCTATAGTGTCTTTTCCATATAACTACCAGGGGAAAAAAAAAAGCACACAGCAAAAAGTTTTCAAAGTACCCGCCTTAATACTGAACACCATGAGTGAAAATCCTGTGTAGTGAATTGATTGCATCAAACTGCAGCCTGATTCTGCAGCTTCTCACTTTACAATGCTGGCTTGCAAGAGCTCTTGCAGGGAGAGCTTGTGAAAAAGGAGAAATTGTTTACAAGTCCTGTGCTTGCTTGCTTGCTTGCTTACTTGCTTGCTTGCTTGCTTGCTTCCTTCCTTCCTTCCTTTCTTCCTCTGTTGTACTGCTGTGGTAGTACCTAAGTCCTGCTGAATACTTTGGGATTTGTTTGACTTTGTATTTTCCTTGCTGAGTGTCATGCTGAAGGACTCTGAAGAGAATAGTCTTTGAACTTAGAAAATGCAACCAAAATGGTGGAGGCTGCATGAAGGAATTAAAAAGGGACAGATCGTGAGGAGTCTAGCAGCCATGTAGAAGCTGGTCCCAATGCAACAGTAGTGTGGTATTTTAGCAAGTGTATTGTACAAGCTTTTGAACAGGAAGTTGTGAGAGAAAGCAAAGGGACAACATACATAATGAAATTAAATTATGAGTAACAAAAGTACCACCAAGCCTGTGGGCCTCCCTTTCTCCAGGATCTGTTTGAGCCTTCATTTCCTTGTATCTGTATTCTGTGACTGGGCATTGTTTCATTTCCATGCCTGTTTAGAAAACCCTTCCCTTTCTGGTGGCCCAGAATGTCTCACACATGAACAGTGCCACAATGTTCCCTGTGGTGACTTACCAAAGTGTTGGCCAGGAGCAGCCCAGTGCCAAGGATGTCAAGGCTGGCTAGAGGTAGATAAAGATGGAAGAACTGGGAGATGAAATATGGTGGAGCTTAGGAAAGCTTTCGTATGCTCCTGGGGCTACAAAAGAATGGTGGAAGCAATTGCTGCTGTTTCCCTGATGGTTGCTGCCTCTCTGAGTACACCCATCCCTTCTTCAGTAACCTGCCTTGCTTTCCAGAGCTTTGAATGAGACAAAATTGGCCATTTGGATATCCTTCCTGAACCTTACGCATAACATATTTTCCCTTAATTCTTCAGAAATTGAGTGAAGCTGTACAGTTCTGATTTTACTATTCTTATATTCCCTACAAGTGCTCCCTGGGCCCAGCATGGTCCCAGCAATGGGATTCTGTGTCAACTTTTCCAGCAGGCAGCAAATTGACTACACCTGTATTGTGATTTTAGTCTAAATTGCTGAGAAAATGCCAAGATACAGAATTTTACCTCAAAAATCTGAACAGGTACATCATACTGTCTTGTATCAATTTTACTGCCTTCTTGTTGTTCTACTGCTTTAGAAGAGCTTTTCCTGAATACAGAGGTATTTCCTGAGAAAACTGGAAAACTGAGAAACTGAGAAAATCTCAAGTTTACTGATGAGGGTCAAGTCTTGAGGCTTTGAAACATGAACCCTCTGGGCTGGAATGACTGAGTTCTGAGAATAGAAAGGGAAAGCTAAAAAGCTCCTCTCTTAAGAAATTGATTTGAGGTTTGAAGGACTTCCAGAAGTGTGTGGGGAGATAAACATGGGATGAACCCTAAACCAAAACTTCAGTAATTTAATCTGAAAACTAATTAAAAGAAAAAAAGGGTCGTAAAATCTCATCATGTCCCTTTATTAAAGGCTAACACTACCCTCTACTGAATATTCTAGCTGTTCTTTTAAAAAGATTAAAACAGTATGATTTCCTCTTGATCTTTCTTGAGTTCAACCTGTGACTGTTACTAGGAGGAAGTCTGCTGCTGATGTTTTGCATGAAGTTATACTGTATTACTGATATGTTACAATTTATACAAATTGAACTTCTGCCAGTTACTTCTGTGCTCAGCATAAGAAGCCGAATCTTGACCGTCAATGACAGATCAGAAATAGGACAGTGGTGTACTGATGGGCTGCCTTTGGTGGGTGGTTGGTTTGTTTTTGTTTGTTTTTGTTTGGTTTTTTTTTTACACAGATGCAGTGTGCTAAGAAATTTTTCATTGAACTTCCTGTAATTCATTCAATTTAATGTCAAGGGTCTGATTTGTAGGCACCTCTCTAGTCCCTTTCAGACCTGGCTGGAAAATCACTATGATAGAGAAGGTAGGGTTTTCCCCAGCAAGGGAAGTCCCCACTTGATGGTGAAGCAAATCTAGACCCTTAAAGACACCTCTTGTTTAGAGGCATGTGAAAAAATTTGCCCTCTGGCATATTGGCTCCAGGAAAATCATTATCCCTCCCATTCTGCCTGCGCAGTTGCAGGGGACTGGGTATGTCACAGATGCTACAGAAGGCACCTCTTCTTGCCTTGTTGCTTCAGATGTGTGCCAGGCGTAGTTTATTCATACTCAAATCTCCACTGAGATAGTATGGAAAATTAAAACCAGCACATCTCCAGTCACACGAATTTGGCTTAATTTTCTGTGAACTTCTTTTCCTTTTAGTCACTACATATATGTGCATATGCCTGTAAAAAGTGTGTACTGTCATATGTAATAAAAGTAAAGGACAGATTATAAGGCCTGCACAAAAGCAAAGAATTATCTTTTTTTCCCAAAGTTGAATTTTTTTGCTAAATATTTACATTTAGCAAGTGCAGCAAAGACGAAGTAGCCATTTCCCCTGAATTTATATAATGCATGTTTCCAAAAGGTCCAAAAGCTTGATACATTGACTGCATATAAAATTTTCTACAACTTGAACTGAAATCAATGCATTTCTACTCTTTCTGTGACCTTTGACCTTTTCTGGCTGCTTGGTGGACTCCCAGATGCTTTTTACAGAGAAGGGGTTTTTTTCCCCATCTAGAACTGTAGTTCTTCGGTTTTTTATTTGTAAGGCTTACACAAGTTCCTTTCTAAACAATTCCTTTTCCTCCCTTGTATTATTAGAAAATTTAATTTGATGGAGATCACTTGGGAGACTCAATAACCACTGTTTTTTGAAATATTGCAAATATACAGTAAGGTCAATTAGTTATGTGAATTTAGGAGTTTCCTGGCAAAGTTGAAAGTAATCATCTCACATTTACGAAGTTCCACTCTTTACCAGGGATCTAATGGTTTGGCAAATATATAGGAAGATAATAAATAATATTTAACGTGCTGAATGATGGTATCCAGTCAGCTAGAGAAGCAAGTTCTGAATGAAATTGCACTTTAATTTTATTTCAGGTTGATATAAATGGGAATCCGTAACTAATGGTTTGACTTGCCCACCACACTGACTTTTACAGCCAATGTTTGCCAAAACTGACAGAAGATCCCTGATGTGTTTTCACTCCTTCACAGGGCAGTAGAACAGTGTTTTCAGCTCATTTTTCCTGAAGGGAGATTGCCTTGGAGGCAAGAGTGCTCCCGTGCAGGTGCCAACCCTGCACTTGCATTTTGGCTTGCTTGGTAACTCCCATGCAGATATGAATGAAGTCCAAGGCTGTGGTATGGAACTGGTCATGAACGGTTGATTTCACTGTGAACTGTGCTCTCAAGCAAGGGGAACATATTCTACCAACATTTTCTGGTAACCCACAGCACCCACATCCTCTGCAAGTGAGAGGCAATAGGTAACAAGGATGATAAAGGCGCTGCATACACTCCCTGCAACTCACAGGTCACGATGAAGTTATTAATGATAGAAAACTCCTAAATGTTACCACTCGACCCCCAATGCAGGGCAGCCCCTCTTCCCCCCACCTGGACCTTTTCTTTGAAGAGCACATAAAAGGTTGTAAACAAAATTTTATGTTTGTTTTATGGTATCTGAATTACTCCACTAGCACAGGATTTGATATTACTTTACTCTGGTGAAAAATAAATTGTTATTCCATTAGACTCAGCACAATGATGAAACAAGTTGCTCAGCACTGATCAGAGGAAGTCTATGGCAAAACAGCTTTGGATACCTTGCAAGTGCCACAAATTTGAGATCATCTTCAATCATTTTGTGCTTTCCTCCAGGTTTTGAGTGGGAGGTAATAGAATGATGGCAAAATGCAGTGTTGTAAAGAGAAGTTTCTCAGGGACCAGTCAACAAATTGATGACAGCAAAGAAAATAGAAGTCGCCCTGCTGTGCAAGGTTTTGTTTTCATTCTGTGTGCTAGGAGGAATCTG